>CM055119.1:150333059-150745122 GCA_029206835.1 Rana muscosa | reverse complement strand
TGCTTGCAAGGGGGTCCGGCTCTGGGAAGCCTGCTTGCAAGGGGGGACTCCAGCTCTGGGACGCCTGCTTGCAAGGGGGGACTCCGGCTCTGGGATGCCTGCTTGCAAGGGGGGACTGCGGCTTTCTGGCTCTGGGACGCCTGCTTGCAAGGGGGTCCGGCTCCGGGACGCCTGCTTGCAAGGGGGACTCCGGCTCTGGGACGCCTGCTTGCAAGGGGGGACTCCGGCTCTGGGACGCCTGCTTGCAAGGGGGACTCCGGCTCTGGGACGCCTGCTTGCATATAGGGACTCCGGCTCTGGGACGCCTGCTTGCAAGGGGGGACTCCGGCTTTGGGACGCCTGCTTGCAAGGGGGACTCCGGCTCTGGGATGCCTGCTTGCAAGGGGGGACTCCGGCTCTGGGACGCCTGCTTGCAAGGGGGGACTCCGGCTCTGGGATGCCTGCTTGCAAGGGAGGACTCCGGCTCTGGGATGCCTGCTTGCAAGGGGGGACTCCGGCTCTGGGACGCCTGCTTGCAAGGGGGGACTCTGGCTCTGGAACGCCTGCTTGCAAGGGGGGACTCCGGCTCTGGGATGCCTGCTTGCAAGGGGGACTGCGGCTTTCTGGCTCTGGGACGCCTGCTTGCAAGGGGGTCCGGCTCTGGGACGCCTGCTTGCAAGGGGTCCGGCTCTGGGACGCCTGCTTGCAAGGGGGGACTCCGGCTCTGGGACGCCTGCTTGCAAGGGGGGACTCCGGCTCTGGGATGCCTGCTTGCAAGGGGGGACTGCGGCTTTCTGGCTCTGGAACGCCTGCTTGCAAGGGGTCCGGCTCTGGGACGCCTGCTTGCAAGGGGGGACTCCGGCTCTGGGACGCCTGCTTGCAAGGGGGGACTCCGGCTCTGGGACGCCTGCTTGCAAGGGGGACTCCGGCTCTGGGACGCCTGCTTGCATATAGGGACTCCGGCTCTGGGACGCCTGCTTAAAAGGGGAGACTCCGGCTTTGGGACGCCTGCTTGCAAGGGGGACTCCGGCTCTGGGATGCCTGCTTGCAAGGGGGGACTCTGGCTTTGGGATGCCTGCTTGCAAGGGGGGACTCCAGCTCTGGGATGCCTGCTTGCAAGGGGGGACTCTGGCTCTGGGACGCCTGCTTGCAAAGGGGGATTCCAGCTCTGGGACGCCTGCTTGCATATAGGGACTCCGGCTGTGGGACGCCTGTTTGCAAGGGGGGACTCTGGCTCTGGGACGCCTGCTTGCAAGGGGGGATTCCAGCTCTGGGACTCCTGCCTGCAAGAGGGGACTCCGGCACTGGGACGCCTGCTTGCATATAGGGACTCCGGCTCTGGGACGCCTGCTTGCAAGGGGGGACTCCGGCTCTGGGACGCCTGCTTGCAAGGGTAGACTCCGGCTCTGGGACGCCTGCTTGCAAGGGTAGACTCCGGCTCTGGGACGCCTGCTTGCAAGGGGGACTCCGGCTCTGGGACGCCTGCTTGCATATAGGAACTCCGGCTCTGGGACGCCTGCTTGCAAGGGGGACTCCGGCTCTGGGACGCCTGCTTGCAAGGAGGGACTCTGGCTCAGGGATGCCTGCTTGCAAGGGGGGACTCCGGCTCTGGGACGCCTGCTTGCAAGGGGGGACTCCAGCTCTGGGACGCCTGCTTGCAAGGGGGGACTCTGGCTCTGGGACGCCTGCTTGCAAAGGGGGACTCCGGCTCTGGGTTGCCTGCTTGCATGTAGGGACTCCAGCTCTGGGAGGCCTGCTTGCAAGGGGAGGCTCCGGCTCTGGGACACCTGCTTGCAAGGAGGGACTCTGGCTCTGGGATGCCTACTTGCAAGGGGGGACTTCGGCTCTGGGACGCCTGCTTGCAAGGGGGGACTCCGGCTCTGGGACGCCTGCTTGCAAGGGGGGACTCCGGCTCTGGGACGCCTGCTTGCAAGGGGGGACTCTGGCTCTGGGATGCCTGCTTGCAAGGGGGAACTGCGGCTTTCTGGCTCTGGGACGCCTACTTGCAAGGGGGGTCCGGCTCTGGGACGCCTGTTTGCAAGGGGGTCCGGCTCTGGGACGCCTGCTTGCAAGGGGGGACTCCAGCTCTGGGATGCCTGCTTGCAAGGGGGGACTGCGGCTTTCTGGATCTGGGACGCCTGCTTGCAAGGGGGGTCTGGCTCTGGGACGCCTGCTTGCAAGGGGGTCCGGCTCTGGGACGCCTGCTTGCAAGGGGGGACTCCGGCTCTGGGATGCCTGCTTGCAAGGGGGACTCCGGCTCTAGGACGCCTGCTTGCATATTGGGACTCCGGCTCTGGTACGCCTACTTGCAAGGGGGGACTCCGGCTTTGGGACGCCTGCTTGCAAGGGGGACTCCGGCTCTGGGACGCCTGCTTGCAAGGGGGGACTCCGGCTCTGGGACGCCTGCTTGCAAGGGGGGACTTCGGCTCTGGGATGCCTGCTTGCAAGGGGGGACTCTGGCTCTGGGACGCCTGCTTGCAAAGGGGGATTCCAGCTCTGGGACGCCTGCTTGCATATACGGACTCCGGCTGTGGGACGCCTGCTTGCAAGGGGGGACTCCGGCTCTGGGACGCCTGCTTGCAAGGGGGGATTCCAGCTCTGGGACTCCTGCTTGCAAGAGGGGACTCCGGATCTGGGACGCCTGCTTGCATATAGGGACTCCGGCTGTGGGACGCCTGCTTGCAAGGGGGGACTCCGGCTCTGGGACGCCTACTTGCAAGGGGGGACTCCGGCTCTGGGATGCCTGCTTGCAAGGGGGGTCCCTGGCTCTGAGACGCCTGCTTGCATATAGGAACTCCAGCTCTGGGACGCCTGCTTGCAAGGGGAGGCTCCAGCTCTGGGACGCCTGCTTGCAAGGAGGGACTCTGGCTCTGGGATGCCTACTTGCAAAGGGGGACTTCGGCTCTGGGACGCCTGCTTGCAAGGGGGGACTCCGGCTCTGGTACCCCTGCTTGCAAGGCGGGACTCCGGCTCTGGGACGCCTTCTTGCATACAGGGACTCCGGCTCTGGGACGCCTGCTTGCAAGGGGGATTCCAGCTCTGGGACGCCTGCTTGCATATAGGGACTCTGGCTCTGGGACGCCTGCTTGCAAGGGGGGACTCCGGCTCTGGGACGCCTGCTTGCAAGGGTGGACTCCGGCTCTGGGACGCCTGCTTGCAAGGGGGGACTCCGGCTCTGTGACGCCTGCTTGCATATAGGGACTCCGGCTCTGGGACGCCTGCTTGCAAGGGGGGACTCCGGCTCTGGGACGCCTGCTTGCAAGGAGGGACTCTGGCTCAGGGATGCCTGCTTGCAAGGGGGGACTTCGGCTCTGGGACGCCTGCTTGCAAGGGGGGACTCCAGCTCTGGGACGCCTGCTTGCAAGGGGGGACTCCGGCTCTGGGACGCCTGCTTGCAAGGAGGGACTCTGGCTCAGGGATGCCTGCTTGCAAGGGGGGACTTCAGCTCTGGGACGCCTGCTTGCAAGGGGGGACTCCAGCTCTGGGACTCCTGCTTGCAAGGGGGGACTCCGGCTCTGGGACGCCTGCTTGCAAAGGGGGACTCCGGCTCTGGGTTGCCTGCTTGCATGTAGGGAATCCAGCTCTGGGACGCCTGCTTGCAAGGGGAGGCTCCGGCTCTGGGACACCTGCTTGCAAGGAGGGACTCTGGGATGCCTACTTGCAAGGGGGGACTTCGGCTCTGGGACGCCTGCTTGCAAGGGGGGACTCCGGCTCTGGGACGCCTGCTTGCAAGGGGGGACTCCGGCTCTGGGACACCTGCTTGCAAGGGGGGACTCCGGCTCTGGGATGCCTGCTTGCAAGGGGGGACTGCGGCTTTCTGGCTCTGGGACGCCTGCTTGCAAGGGGGGTCCGGCTCTGGGACGCCTGCTTGCAAGGGGGTCCGGCTCTGGGACGCCTGCTTGCAAGGGGGGACTCCGGCTCTGGGATGCCTGCTTGCAAGGGGGGACTGCGGCTTTCTAGATCTGGGACGCCTGCTTGCAAGGGGGGTCTGGCTCTGGGACGCCTGCTTGCAAGGGGGTCCGGCTCTGGGACGCCTGCTTGCAAGGGGGGACTCCGGCTCTGGGACGCCTGCTTGCAAGGGGGACTCCGGCTCTGGGACGCCTGCTTGCATATTGGGACTCTGGCTCTGGTACGCCTGCTTGCAAGGGGGGACTCCGGCTTTGGGACGCCTGCTTGCAAGGGGGACTCCGGCTCTGGGACGCCTGCTTGCAAGGGGGGACTCCGGCTCTGGGACGCCTGCTTGCAAGGGGGGACTTCGGCTCTGGGATGCCTGCTTGCAAGGGGGGACTCTGGCTCTGGGACGCCTGCTTGCAAAGGGGGATTCCAGCTCTGGGATGCCTGCTTGCATATAGGGACTCCGGCTGTGGGATGCTTGCTTGCAAGGGGGGACTCCGGCTCTGGGACGCCTGCTTGCAAGGGGGGATTCCAGCTCTGGGACTCCTGCTTGCAAGAGGGGACTCCGGATCTGGGACGCCTGCTTGCATATATGGACTCCGGCTTTGGGACGCCTGCTTGCAAGGGGGGACTCCGGCCCTGGGACGCCTTCTTGCAAGGGGCAACTCCGGCTCTGGGACGCCTGCTTGCAAGGGGGGACTTCGGCTCTGGGATGCCTGCTTGCAAGGGGGGACTCTGGCTCTGGGACGCCTGCTTGCAAAGGGGGATTCCAGCTCTGGGACGCCTGCATGCAAGGGGGGACTCCGGCTCTGGGACGCCTGCTTGCAAGGGGGAATTCCAGATCTGGGACGCCTGCTTGCATATAGGGACTCCGGCTGTGGGACGCCTGCTTGCAAGGGGGGATTCCAGCTCTGGGACTCCTGCTCGCAAGAGGGGACTGCGGCTCTGGGACGCCTGCTTGCATATAGGGACTCCGGCTCTGGGACGCCTGCTTGCAAGGGGGGACTCCGGCTCTGGGACGCCTGCTTGCAAGGGGCAACTCCAGCTCTGGGATGCCTGCTTGCATATATGGACTCCGGCTGTGGGACGCCTGCTTGCAAGGGGGGATTCCAGCTCTGGGACTCCTGCTCGCAAGAGGGGACTCCGGCTCTGGGACGCCTGCTTGCATATAGGGACTCCGGCTCTGGGACGCCTGCTTGCAAGGGGGGACTCCGGCTCTGGGACGCCTGCTTGCAAGGGGCAACTCCGGCTCTGGGATGCCTGCTTGCATATAGGGACTCCGGCTGTGGGACGCCTGCTTGCAAGGGGGGACTCCGGCTCTGGGACGCCTGCTTGCAAGAGGGGACTCCGGCTCTGGGACGCCTGCTTGCAAGGGGCAACTCCGGCTCTGGGACGCCTGCTTGCAAGGGGGGACTCCGGCTTTATGGCTCTGGGACGCCTGCTTGCAAGGGGGGACTCCAGCTCTGGGACGCCTGCTTGCATATAAGGACTCCGGCTCTGGGATGCCTGCTTGCAAGGGGGGACTCCGGCTCTGGGACGCCTGCTTGCAAGGAGGGACTCCGGCTCTGGGATGCCTGCTTGCATATAGGGACTCCGGCTCTGGGATGCCTGCTTGCAAGGGGGGACTCCGGCTCTGGGACGCCTGCTTGCAAGGGGGACTCCGGCTCTAAGACGCCTGCTTGCATATAGGGACTCCGGCTCTGGGATGCCTGCTTGCAAGGGGGGACTCCGGCTCTGGGACGCCTGCTTGCAAGGTGGGACTCCGGCTCTGGGACGCCTGCTTGCAAGGGGGGACTCCGGCTCTGGGATGCCTGCTTGCAAGGGGGGACTCCAGCTCTGGGACGCCTGCTTGCAAGGGGGGACTCCGGCTCTGGGACGCCTGCTTGCAAGGGGGGACTCCGGCTCTGGGACGCCTGCTTGCAAGGGGGGACTCCGGCTCTGGGACGCCTGCTTGCAAGGGGGGACTCCGGCTCTGGGACGCCTGCTTGCAAGGGGGGACTCCGGCTCTGGGACGCCTGCTTGCAAGGGGGGACTGCGGCTTTCCGGCTCTGGGACGCCTGCTTGCAAGGGGGAACTCCGACTCTGGGATGCCTGCTTGCAAGGGGGACTCCGGCTCTGGAACGCCTGCTTGCATATAGGGACTCCGGCTCTGGGACGCCTGCTTGCAAGGGGGGACTCCGGCTCTGGGACGCCTGCTTGCAAGCAGGGACTCCGGCTCTGGGACGCCTGCTTGCAAGGGGGAACTCCGGCTCTCGGACGCCTGCTTGCAAGGGTGGACTCCGGCTCTGGGATGCCTGCTTGCAAGGGGGGACTCCGGCTCTGGGATGCCTGCTTGCAAGGGGGAACTGCGGCTTTCTGGCTCTGGGACGCCTACTTGCAAGGGGGGTCCGGCTCTGGGACGCCTGTTTGCAAGGGGGTCCGGCTCTGGGACGCCTGCTTGCAAGGGGGGACTCCGGCTCTGGGATGCCTGCTTGCAAGGGGGGACTGCGGCTTTCTGGATCTGGGACGCCTGCTTGCAAGGGGGGTCTGGCTCTGGGACGCCTGCTTGCAAGGGGGTCCGGCTCTGGGACGCCTGCTTGCAAGGGGGGACTCCGGCTCTGGGATGCCTGCTTGCAAGGGGGACTCCGGCTCTAGGACGCCTGCTTGCATATTGGGACTCCGGCTCTGGTACGCCTGCTTGCAAGGGGGGACTCCGGCTTTGGGACGCCTGCTTGCAAGGGGGACTCCGGCTCTGGGACGCCTGCTTGCAAGGGGGGACTCCGGCTCTGGGACGCCTGCTTGCAAGGGGGGACTTCGGCTCTGGGATGCCTGCTTGCAAGGGGGGACTCTGGCTCTGGGACGCCTGCTTGCAAAGGGGGATTCCAGCTCTGGGACGCCTGCTTGCATATAGGGACTCCGGCTGTGGGACGCCTGCTTGCAAGGGGGGACTCCGGCTCTGGGACGCCTGCTTGCAAGGGGGGATTCCAGCTCTGGGACTCCTGCTTGCAAGAGGGGACTCCGGATCTGGGACGCCTGCTTGCATATAGGGACTCCGGCTGTGGGACGCCTGCTTGCAAGGGGGACTCCGGCTCTGGGACGCCTACTTGCAAGGGGGGACTCCGGCTCTGGGATGCCTGCTTGCAAGGGGGGACCCTGGCTCTGGGACGCCTGCTTGCATATAGGAACTCCAGCTCTGGGACGCCTGCTTGCAAGGGGAGGCTCCAGCTCTGGGACGCCTGCTTGCAAGGAGGGACTCTGGCTCTGGGATGCCTACTTGCAAAGGGGGACTTCGGCTCTGGGACGCCTGCTTGCAAGGGGGGACTCCGGCTCTGGTACGCCTGCTTGCAAGGGGGGACTACGGCTCTGGGACGCCTTCTTGCATACAGGGACTCCGGCTCTGGGACGCCTGCTTGCAAGGGGGATTCCAGCTCTGGGACGCCTACTTGCATATAGGGACTCTGGCTCTGGGACGCCTGCTTGCAAGGGGGGACTCCGGCTCTGGGACGCCTGCTTGCAAGGGTGGACTCCGGCTCTGGGATGCCTGCTTGCAAGGGGGGACTCCGGCTCTGGGACGCCTGCTTGCATATAGGGACTCCGGCTCTGGGACGCCTGCTTGCAAGGGGGGACTCCGGCTCTGGGACGCCTGCTTGCAAGGATGGACTCTGGCTCAGGGATGCCTGCTTGCAAGGGGGGACTTCGGCTCTGGGACGCCTGCTTGCAAGGGGGGACTCCAGCTCTGGGACGCCTGCTTGCAAGGGGGGACTCCGGCTCTGGGACGCCTGCTTGCAAGGAGGGACTCTGGCTCAGGGATGCCTGCTTGCAAGGGGGGACTTCAGCTCTGGGACGCCTGCTTGCAAGGGGGGACTCCAGCTCTGGGACGCCTGCTTGCAAGGGGGGACTCCGGCTCTGGGACGCCTGCTTGCAAAGGGGGACTCCGGCTCTGGGTTGCCTGCTTGCATGTAGGGAATCCAGCTCTGGGACGCCTGCTTGCAAGGGGAGGCTCCGGCTCTGGGACACCTGCTTGCAAGGAGGGACTCTGGCTCTGGGATGCCTACTTGCAAGGGGGGACTTCGGCTCTGGGACGCCTGCTTGCAAGGGGGGACTCCGGCTCTGGGACGCCTGCTTGCAAGGGGGGACTCCGGCTCTGGGACGCCTGCTTGCAAGGGGGGACTCCGGCTCTGGGACACCTGCTTGCAAGGGGGGACTCCGGCTCTGGGATGCCTGCTTGCAAGGGGGGACTGCGGCTTTCTGGCTCTGGGACGCCTGCTTGCAAGGGGGGTCCGGCTCTGGGACGCCTGCTTGCAAGGGGGTCCGGCTCTGGGACGCCTGCTTGCAAGGGGGGACTCCGGCTCTGGGATGCCTGCTTGCAAGGGGGGACTGCGGCTTTCTAGATCTGGGACGCCTGCTTGCAAGGGGGGTCTGGCTCTGGGACGCCTGCTTGCAAGGGGGTCCGGCTCTGGGACGCCTGCTTGCAAGGGGGGACTCCGGCTCTGGGACGCCTGCTTGCAAGGGGGGACTTCGGCTTTCTAGATCTGGGACGCCTGCTTGCAAGGGGGGTCTGGCTCTGGGACGCCTGCTTGCAAGGGGGTCCGGCTCTGGGACGCCTGCTTGCAAGGGGGGACTCCGGCTCTGGGACGCCTGCTTGCAAGGGGGACTCCGGCACTGGGACGCCTGCTTGCATATTGGGACTCTGGCTCTGGTACGCCTGCTTGCAAGGGGGGACTCCGGCTTTGGGACGCCTGCTTGCAAGGGGGACTCCGGCTCTGGGACGCCTGCTTGCAAGGGGGGACTCCGGCTCTGGGATGCCTGCTTGCAAGGGGGGACTTCGGCTCTGGGATGCCTGCTTGCAAGGGGGGACTCTGGCTCTGGGACGCCTGCTTGCAAAGGGGGATTCCAGCTCTGGGATGCCTGCTTGCATATAGGGACTCCGGCTGTGGGATGCTTGCTTGCAAGGGGGGACTCCGGCTCTGGGACGCCTGCTTGCAAGGGGGGATTCCAGCTCTGGGACTCCTCCTTGCAAGAGGGGACTCCGGATCTGGGACGCCTGCTTGCATATATGGACTCCGGCTTTGGGACGCCTGCTTGCAAGGGGGGACTCCGGCCCTGGGACGCCTTCTTGCAAGGGGCAACTCCGGCTCTGGGACGCCTGCTTGCAAGGGGGGACTTCGGCTCTGGGATGCCTGCTTGCAAGGGGGGACTCTGGCTCTGGGACGCCTGCTTGCAAAGGGGGATTCCAGCTCTGGGACGCCTGCATGCAAGGGGGGACTCCGGCTCTGGGACGCCTGCTTGCAAGGGGGGACTCTGGCTCTCTGGCGCCTGCTTGCAAAGGGGAATTCCAGATCTGGGACGCCTGCTTGCATATAGGGACTCCGGCTGTGGGACGCCTGCTTGCAAGGGGGGATTCCAGCTCTGGGACTCCTGCTCGCAAGAGGGGACTCCGGCTCTGGGACGCCTGCTTGCATATAGGGACTCCGGCTCTGGGACGCCTGCTTGCAAGGGGGGACTCCGGCTCTGGGACGCCTGCTTGCAAGGGGCAACTCCAGCTCTGGGATGCCTGCTTGCATATAGGGACTCCGGCTGTGGGACGCCTGCTTGCAAGGGGGGATTCCAGCTCTGGGACTCCTGCTCGCAAGAGGGGACTCCGGCTCTGGGACGCCTGCTTGCATATAGGGACTCCGGCTCTGGGACGCCTGCTTGCAAGGGGCAACTCCGGCTCTGGGATGCCTGCTTGCATATAGGGACTCCGGCTGTGGGACGCCTGCTTGCAAGGGGGGACTCCGGCTCTGGGACGCCTGCTTGCAAGAGGGGACTCCGGCTCTGGGACGCCTGCTTGCAAGGGGGGACTCCGGCTTTATGGCTCTGGGACGCCTGCTTGCAAGGGGGGACTCCAGCTCTGGGATGCCTGCTTGCAAGGGGAGACTCCGGCTCGCCTGCTTGCAAGGGGGGACTCCGGCTCTGGGACGCCTGCTTGCATATAAGGACTCCGGCTCTGGGATGCCTGCTTGCAAGGGGGGACTCCGGCTCTGGGACGCCTGCTTGCAAGGGGGGACTCCGGCTCTGGGATGCCTGCTTGCATATAGGGACTCCGGCTCTGGGATGCCTGCTTGCAAGGGGGGACTCCGGCTCTGGGACGCCTGCTTGCAAGGGGGACTCCGGCTCTAAGACGCCTGCTTGCATATAGGGACTCCGGCTCTGGGATGCCTTCTTGCAAGGGGGTACTCCGGCTCTGGGACGCCTGCTTGCAAGGTGGGACTCCGGCTCTGGGACGCCTGCTTGCAAGGGGGGACTCCGGCTCTGGGATGCCTGCTTGCAAGGGGGGACTCCAGCTCTGGGACGCCTGCTTGTAAGGGGGGACTCCGGCTCTGGGACGCCTGCTTGCAAGGGGGGACTCCGGCTCTGGGACGCCTGCTTGCAAGGGGGGACTCCGGCTCTGGGACGCCTGCTTGCAAGGGGGGACTCCGGCTCTGGGACGCCTGCTTGCAAGGGGGGACTCCGGCTCTGGGATGCCTGCTTGCAAGGGGGGACTGCGGCTTTCCGGCTCTGGGACGCCTGCTTGCAAGGGGGAACTCCGACTCTGGGATGCCTGCTTGCAAGGGGGACTCCGGCTCTGGAACGCCTGCTTGCAAGGGGGGACTCCGGCTCTGGGACGCCTGCTTGCAAGCAGGGACTCTGGCTCTGGGACGCCTGCTTGCAAGGGGGAACTCGGGCTCTCGGACGCCTGCTTGCAAGGGTGGACTCCGGCTCTGGGACGCCTGCTTGCAAATGGGGACTCTGGCTCTGGGACGCCTGCTTGCAAGGGGGGACTCCGGCTCTGGGACGCCTGCTTGCAAGGGGGACTCTGGCTCTGGGACGCCTGCTTGCAAAGGGGGACTCCGGCTCTTGGACGCCTGCTTGCAAGGGGGGACTCCGGCTCTGGGACGCCTGCTTGCAAGGGGGGACTCCGGCTCTGGGACGCCTGCTTGCAAGGGGGGACTCCGGCTCTGGGATGCCTGCTTGCAAGGGGGGGCTGCAGCTTTCTGGCTCTGGGACACCTGCTTGCAAGGGGGGTCCGGCTCTGGGACGCCTGCTTGCAAGGGGTCCGGCTCTGGAACGTCTGCTTGCAAGGGGGGACTCCGGCTCTGGGACGCCTGCTTGCAAGGGGGACTCCGGCTCTGGGATGTCTGCTTGCAAGGGGGGACTGCGGCTTTCTGGCTCTGGGACGCCTGCTTGCAAGGGGGGTCCAGGTCTGGGACGCCTGCTTGCAAGGGGGGACTCCGGCTCTGGGACGCCTGCTTGCAAGGGGGACTCCGGCTCTGGGACGCCTGCTTGCATATAGGGACTCCGGCTCTGGGACGCCTGCTTGCAAGGGGGGACTCCGGCTTTGGGACGCCTGCTTGCAAGGGGGACTCCGGCTCTGGGACGCCTGCTTGCAAGGGGGGACTCCGGCTCTGGGACGCCTGCTTGCAAGGGGGTCCGGCTCTGGAACGCCTGCTTGCAAGAGGGTCCGGCTCTGGAACGCCTGCTTGCAAGGGGGGACTTCGGCTCTGGGACGCCTGCTTGCAAGGGGGGACTCCGGCTCTGGGACACCTGCTTGCAAGGGGGGTCCGGCTCTGGGACGCCTGCTTGCAAGGGGGTCCGGCTCTGGAACGCCTGCTTGCAAGGGGGGACTCCGGCTCTGGGACGCCTGCTTGCAAGGGGGGACTCCGGCTCTGGGATGCCTGCTTGCAAGGGGGGACTGCGGCTTTCTGGCTCTGGGACGCCTGCTTGCAAGGGGGTTCGGCTCTGGGACGCCTGCTTGCAAGGGGGGTCCAGGTCTGGGACGCCTGCTTGCAAGGGGGGACTCCGGCTCTGGGACGCCTGCTTGCAAGGTGGACTCCGGCTCTGGGACGCCTGCTTGCATATAGGGACTCCGGCTATGGGACGCCTACTTGCAAGGGGGGACTCCGGCTTTGGGACGCCTGCTTGCAAGGGGGACTCCGGCTCTGGGACGCCTGCTTGCAAGGGGGGACTCTGGCTCTGGGACGCCTGCTTGCAAGGGGGGACTCTGGCTCTGGAACGCCTGCTTGCAAGGGGGGACTCTGGCTCTGGAACGCCTGCTTGCAAGGGGGGACTCCAGCTCTGGGATGCCTGCTTGCAAGGGGGGACTCCGGCTCTATGGCTCTGGGACGCCTACTTGCAAGGGGGGACTCCAGCTCTGGGATGCCTGCTTGCAAGGGGAGACGCCGGCTCGCCTGCTTGCAAGGGGGGACTCCGGCTCTGGGACGCCTGCTTGCATATAGGGACTCCGGCTCTGGGATGCCTGCTTGCAAGGGGGGACTCCAGCTCTGGGACGCCTGCTTGCAAGGGGGGACTCCGGCTCTGGGACGCCTGCTTGCAAAGGGGGACTCCGGCTCTGGGTTGCCTGCTTGCATGTAGGGAATCCAGCTCTGGGACGCCTGCTTGCAAGGGGAGGCTCCGGCTCTGGGACACCTGCTTGCAAGGAGGGACTCTGGCTCTGGGATGCCTACTTGCAAGGGGGGACTTCGGCTCTGGGACGCCTGCTTGCAAGGGGGGACTCCGGCTCTGGGACGCCTGCTTGCAAGGGGGGACTCCGGCTCTGGGACGCCTGCTTGCAAGGGGGGACTCCGGCTCTGGGACACCTGCTTGCAAGGGGGGACTCCGGCTCTGGGATGCCTGCTTGCAAGGGGGGACTGCGGCTTTCTGGCTCTGGGACGCCTGCTTGCAAGGGGGGTCCGGCTCTGGGACGCCTGCTTGCAAGGGGGTCCGGCTCTGGGACGCCTGCTTGCAAGGGGGGACTCCGGCTCTGGGATGCCTGCTTGCAAGGGGGGACTGCGGCTTTCTAGATCTGGGACGCCTGCTTGCAAGGGGGGTCTGGCTCTGGGACGCCTGCTTGCAAGGGGGTCCGGCTCTGGGACGCCTGCTTGCAAGGGGGGACTCCGGCTCTGGGACGCCTGCTTGCAAGGGGGGACTGCGGCTTTCTAGATCTGGGACGCCTGCTTGCAAGGGGGGTCTGGCTCTGGGACGCCTGCTTGCAAGGGGGTCCGGCTCTGGGACGCCTGCTTGCAAGGGGGGACTCCGGCTCTGGGACGCCTGCTTGCAAGGGGGACTCCGGCACTGGGACGCCTGCTTGCATATTGGGACTCTGGCTCTGGTACGCCTGCTTGCAAGGGGGGACTCCGGCTTTGGGACGCCTGCTTGCAAGGGGGACTCCGGCTCTGGGACGCCTGCTTGCAAGGGGGGACTCCGGCTCTGGGATGCCTGCTTGCAAGGGGGGACTTCGGCTCTGGGATGCCTGCTTGCAAGGGGGGACTCTGGCTCTGGGACGCCTGCTTGCAAAGGGGGATTCCAGCTCTGGGATGCCTGCTTGCATATAGGGACTCCGGCTGTGGGATGCTTGCTTGCAAGGGGGGACTCCGGCTCTGGGACGCCTGCTTGCAAGGGGGGATTCCAGCTCTGGGACTCCTCCTTGCAAGAGGGGACTCCGGATCTGGGACGCCTGCTTGCATATATGGACTCCGGCTTTGGGACGCCTGCTTGCAAGGGGGGACTCCGGCCCTGGGACGCCTTCTTGCAAGGGGCAACTCCGGCTCTGGGACGCCTGCTTGCAAGGGGGGACTTCGGCTCTGGGATGCCTGCTTGCAAGGGGGGACTCTGGCTCTGGGACGCCTGCTTGCAAAGGGGGATTCCAGCTCTGGGACGCCTGCATGCAAGGGGGGACTCCGGCTCTGGGACGCCTGCTTGCAAGGGGGGACTCTGGCTCTCTGGCGCCTGCTTGCAAAGGGGAATTCCAGATCTGGGACGCCTGCTTGCATATAGGGACTCCGGCTGTGGGACGCCTGCTTGCAAGGGGGGATTCCAGCTCTGGGACTCCTGCTCGCAAGAGGGGACTCCGGCTCTGGGACGCCTGCTTGCATATAGGGACTCCGGCTCTGGGACGCCTGCTTGCAAGGGGGGACTCCGGCTCTGGGACGCCTGCTTGCAAGGGGCAACTCCAGCTCTGGGATGCCTGCTTGCATATAGGGACTCCGGCTGTGGGACGCCTGCTTGCAAGGGGGGATTCCAGCTCTGGGACTCCTGCTCGCAAGAGGGGACTCCGGCTCTGGGACGCCTGCTTGCATATAGGGACTCCGGCTCTGGGACGCCTGCTTGCAAGGGGCAACTCCGGCTCTGGGATGCCTGCTTGCATATAGGGACTCCGGCTGTGGGACGCCTGCTTGCAAGGGGGGACTCCGGCTCTGGGACGCCTGCTTGCAAGAGGGGACTCCGGCTCTGGGACGCCTGCTTGCAAAGGGGGACTCCGGCTTTATGGCTCTGGGACGCCTGCTTGCAAGGGGGGACTCCAGCTCTGGGATGCCTGCTTGCAAGGGGAGACTCCGGCTCGCCTGCTTGCAAGGGGGGACTCCGGCTCTGGGACGCCTGCTTGCATATAAGGACTCCGGCTCTGGGATGCCTGCTTGCAAGGGGGGACTCCGGCTCTGGGACGCCTGCTTGCAAGGGGGGACTCCGGCTCTGGGATGCCTGCTTGCATATAGGGACTCCGGCTCTGGGATGCCTGCTTGCAAGGGGGGACTCCGGCTCTGGGACGCCTGCTTGCAAGGGGGACTCCGGCTCTAAGACGCCTGCTTGCATATAGGGACTCCGGCTCTGGGATGCCTGCTTGCAAGGGGGTACTCCGGCTCTGGGACGCCTGCTTGCAAGGTGGGACTCCGGCTCTGGGACGCCTGCTTGCAAGGGGGGACTCCGGCTCTGGGATGCCTGCTTGCAAGGGGGGACTCCAGCTCTGGGACGCCTGCTTGCAAGGGGGGACTCCGGCTCTGGGACGCCTGCTTGCAAGGGGGGACTCCGGCTCTGGGACGCCTGCTTGCAAGGGGGGACTCCGGCTCTGGGACGCCTGCTTGCAAGGGGGGACTCCGGCTCTGGGACGCCTGCTTGCAAGGGGGGACTCCGGCTCTGGGATGCCTGCTTGCAAGGGGGGACTGCGGCTTTCCGGCTCTGGGACGCCTGCTTGCAAGGGGGAACTCCGACTCTGGGATGCCTGCTTGCAAGGGGGACTCCGGCTCTGGAACGCCTGCTTGCAAGGGGGGACTCCGGCTCTGGGACGCCTGCTTGCAAGCAGGGACTCTGGCTCTGGGACGCCTGCTTGCAAGGGGGAACTCGGGCTCTCGGACGCCTGCTTGCAAGGGTGGACTCCGGCTCTGGGACGCCTGCTTGCAAATGGGGACTCTGGCTCTGGGACGCCTGCTTGCAAGGGGGGACTCCGGCTCTGGGACGCCTGCTTGCAAGGGGGACTCTGGCTCTGGGACGCCTGCTTGCAAAGGGGGACTCCGGCTCTTGGACGCCTGCTTGCAAGGGGGGACTCCGGCTCTGGGACGCCTGCTTGCAAGGGGGGACTCCGGCTCTGGGACGCCTGCTTGCAAGGGGGGACTCCGGCTCTGGGATGCCTGCTTGCAAGGGGGGGCTGCAGCTTTCTGGCTCTGGGACACCTGCTTGCAAGGGGGGTCCGGCTCTGGGACGCCTGCTTGCAAGGGGTCCGGCTCTGGAACGTCTGCTTGCAAGGGGGGACTCCGGCTCTGGGACGCCTGCTTGCAAGGGGGACTCCGGCTCTGGGATGTCTGCTTGCAAGGGGGGACTGCGGCTTTCTGGCTCTGGGACGCCTGCTTGCAAGGGGGGTCCAGGTCTGGGACGCCTGCTTGCAAGGGGGGACTCCGGCTCTGGGACGCCTGCTTGCAAGGGGGACTCCGGCTCTGGGACGCCTGCTTGCATATAGGGACTCCGGCTCTGGGACGCCTGCTTGCAAGGGGGGACTCCGGCTTTGGGACGCCTGCTTGCAAGGGGGACTCCGGCTCTGGGACGCCTGCTTGCAAGGGGGGACTCCGGCTCTGGGACGCCTGCTTGCAAGGGGGTCCGGCTCTGGAACGCCTGCTTGCAAGAGGGTCCGGCTCTGGAACGCCTGCTTGCAAGGGGGGACTTCGGCTCTGGGACGCCTGCTTGCAAGGGGGGACTCCGGCTCTGGGACACCTGCTTGCAAGGGGGGTCCGGCTCTGGGACGCCTGCTTGCAAGGGGGTCCGGCTCTGGAACGCCTGCTTGCAAGGGGGGACTCCGGCTCTGGGACGCCTGCTTGCAAGGGGGGACTCCGGCTCTGGGATGCCTGCTTGCAAGGGGGGACTGCGGCTTTCTGGCTCTGGGACGCCTGCTTGCAAGGGGGTTCGGCTCTGGGACGCCTGCTTGCAAGGGGGGTCCAGGTCTGGGACGCCTGCTTGCAAGGGGGGACTCCGGCTCTGGGACGCCTGCTTGCAAGGTGGACTCCGGCTCTGGGACGCCTGCTTGCATATAGGGACTCCGGCTATGGGACGCCTACTTGCAAGGGGGGACTCCGGCTTTGGGACGCCTGCTTGCAAGGGGGACTCCGGCTCTGGGACGCCTGCTTGCAAGGGGGGACTCTGGCTCTGGGACGCCTGCTTGCAAGGGGGGACTCTGGCTCTGGAACGCCTGCTTGCAAGGGGGGACTCTGGCTCTGGAACGCCTGCTTGCAAGGGGGGACTCCAGCTCTGGGATGCCTGCTTGCAAGGGGGGACTCCGGCTCTATGGCTCTGGGACGCCTACTTGCAAGGGGGGACTCCAGCTCTGGGATGCCTGCTTGCAAGGGGAGACGCCGGCTCGCCTGCTTGCAAGGGGGGACTCCGGCTCTGGGACGCCTGCTTGCATATAGGGACTCCGGCTCTGGGATGCCTGCTTGCAAGGGGGACTCCGGCTATGGGACGCCTGCTTGCAAGGGGGGACTCTGGCTCTGGGACGCCTGCTTGCAAGGGGGGACTCCGGCTCTGGGACTCCTGCTTGCAAGGGGGACTCTGGCTCTGGGACGCCTGCTTGCAAGGGGGGACTCCGGCTCTGGGATGCCTGCTTGCAAGGGGGGACTCCGGCTCTGGGACGCCTGCTTGCAAGGGGGGACTCTGGCTCTGGAACGCCTGCTTGCAAAGGGGGACTGCGGCTCTGGGATGCCTGCTTGCAAGGGGGGACTGCGGCTTTCTGGCTCTGGGACGCCTGCTTGCAAGGGGGTCCGGCTCTGGGACGCCTGCTTGCAAGGGGGACTCCGGCTCTGGGACGCCTGCTTGCAAGGGGGGATTCCGGCTCTGGGACGCCTGCTTGCAAGGGGGACTCCGGCTCTGGGACGCCTGCTTGCATATAGGGACTCCGGCTCTGGGACGCCTGCTTGCAAGGGGGGACTCCGGCTTTGGGACGCCTGCTTGCAAGGGGGACTCCGGCTCTGGGATGCCTGCTTGCAAGGGGGGACTCCGGCTCTGGGACGCCTGCTTGCAAGGGGGGACTCTGGCTCTGGGACGCCTGCTTGCAAAGGGGGATTCCAGCTCTGGGACGCCTGCTTGCATATAGGGACTCCGGCTGTGGGACGCCTGCTTGCAAGGGGGGACTCTGGCTCTGGGACGCCTACTTGCAAGGGGGGACTCCGGCTCTGGGATGCCTGCTTGCAAGGGGGGACCCTGGCTCTGGGACGCCTGCTTGCATATAGGGACTCCAGCTCTGGGACGCCTGCTTGCAAGGGGAGGCTCCAGCTCTGGGACGCCTGCTTGCAAGGAGGGACTCTGGCTCTGGGATGCCTACTTGCAAAGGGGGACTTTGGCTCTGGGACGGCTGCTTGCAAGGGGGGACTCCGGCTCTGGTACGCCTGCTTGCAAGGGGGGACTCCGGCTCTGGTACGCCTTCTTGCATACAGGGACTCCGGCTCTGGGACGCCTGCTTGCAAGGGGGGATTCCAGCTCTGGGACGCCTGCTTGCAAGGGGGGACTCCGGCTCTGGGATGCCTGCTTGCAAGGGGGGACTGCGGCTTTCTGGATCTGGGACGCCTGCTTGCAAGGGGGGTCTGGCTCTGGGACGCCTGCTTGCAAGGGGGTCCGGCTCTGGGACGCCTGCTTGCAAGGGGGGACTCCGGCTCTGGGATGCCTGCTTGCAAGGGGGACTCCGGCTCTAGGACGCCTGCTTGCATATTGGGACTCCGGCTTTGGGACGCCTGCTTGCAAGGGGGGACTCCGGCTTTGGGACGCCTGCTTGCAAGGGGGACTCCGGCTCTGGGACGCCTGCTTGCAAGGGGGGACTCCGGCTGTGGGACGCCTGCTTGCAAGGGGGGACTCCGGCTCTGGGATGCCTGCTTGCAAGGGGGGACTGCGGCTTTCTGGCTCTGGGACGCCTGCTTGCAAGGGGGGTCCGGCTCTGGGACGCCTGCTTGCAAGGGGGTTCGGCTCTGGGACGCCTGCTTGCAAGGGGGGACTCCGGCTCTGGGATGCCTGCTTGCAAGGGGGGACTGCGGCTTTCTGGATCTGGGACGCCTGCTTGCAAGGGGGGTCTGGCTCTGGGACGCCTGCTTGCAAGGGGGTCCGGCTCTGGGACGCCTGCTTGCAAGGGGGGACTCCGGCTCTGGGACGCCTGCTTGCAAGGGGGACTCCGGCTCTGGGACGCCTGCTTGCATATTGGGACTCCGGCTCTGGTACGCCTGCTTGCAAGGGGGGACTCCGGCTTTGGGACGCCTGCTTGCAAGGGGGACTCCGGCTCTGGGACGCCTGCTTGCAAGAAGGGACTCCGGCTGTGGGACGCCTGCTTGCAAGGGGGGACTCCGGCTCTGGGACGCCTGCTTGCAAGGGGGGATTCCAGCTCTGGGACTCCTGCTTGCAAGAGGGGACTCCGGATCTGGGACGCCTGCTTGCATATAGGGACTCCGGCTGTGGGACGCCTGCTTGCAAGGGGGGACTCCGGCTCTGGGATGCCTACTTGCAAGGGGGGACTCCGGCTCTGGGATGCCTGCTTGCAAGGGGGGACCCTGGCTCTGGAACGCCTGCTTGCATATAGGGACTCCAGCTCTGGGACGCCTGCTTGCATATAGGGACTCCAGCTCTGGGACGCCTGCTTGCAAGGGGAGGCTCCAGCTCTGGGACGCCTACTTGCAAAGGGGGACTTCGGCTCTGGGACGCCTGCTTGCAAGGGGGGACTCCGGCTCTGGTACGCCTGCTTGCAAGGGGGGACTCCGGCTCTGGGACGCCTTCTTGCATACAGGGATTCCGGCTCTGGGACGCCTGCTTGCAAGGGGGGACTCCGGCTCTGGTACGCCTGCTTGCAAGGGGGGACTCCGGCTCTGGGACGCCTTCTTGCATACAGGGACTCCGGCTCTGGGACGCCTGCTTGCAAGGGGGGATTCCAGCTCTGGGACGCCTGCTTGCATATAGGGACTCTGGCTCTGGGACGCCTGCTTGCAGGGGGGGACTCCGGCTCTGGGACGCCTGCTTGCAAGGGTGGACTCCGGCTCTGGGACGCCTGCTTGCAAGGGGGGACTCCGGCTCTGGGACGCCTGCTTGCATATAGGGACTCCGGCTCTGGGACGCCTGCTTGCAAGGGGGGACTCCGGCTCTGGGACGCCTGCTTGCAAGGGGGGACTCCGGCTCTGGGATGCCTGCTTGCAAGGGGGGACTGCGGCTTTCTGGCTCTGGGACGCCTGCTTGCAAGGGGGTCCGGCTCTGGGACGCCTGCTTGCAAGGGGGTCCGGCTCTGGGACGCCTGCTTGCAAGGGGGGACTCCGGCTCTGGGATGCCTGCTTGCAAGGGGGGACTGCGGCTTTCTGGATCTGGGACGCCTGCTTGCAAGGGGGGTCTGGCTCTGGGACGCCTGCTTGCAAGGGGGTCCGGCTCTGGGACGCCTGCTTGCAAGGGGGGACTCCGGCTCTGGGACGCCTGCTTGCAAGGGGGACTCCGGCTCTGGGACGCCTGCTTGCATATTGGGACTCCGGCTCTGGTACGCCTGCTTGCAAGGGGGGACTCCGGCTTTGGGACGCCTGCTTGCAAGGGGGACTCCGGCTCTGGGACGCCTGCTTGCAAGAAGGGACTCCGGCTCTGGGACGCCTGCTTGCAAGGGGGGACTTCGGCTCTGGGATGCCTGCTTGCAAGGGGGGACTCTGGCTCTGGGACGCCTGCTTGCAAAGGGGGATTCCAGCTCTGGGACGCCTGCTTGCATATAGGGACTCCGGCTGTGGGACGCTTGCTTGCAAGGGGGGACTCTGGCTCTGGGACGCCTGCTTGCAAGGGGGGATTCCAGCTCTGGGACTCCTGCTTGTAAGAGGGGACTCCGGATCTGGGACGCCTGCTTGCATATATGGACTCCGGCTTTGGGACGCCTGCTTGCAAGGGGGGACTCCGGCCCTGGGACGCCTGCTTGCAAGGGGCAACTCCGGCTCTGGGACGCCTGCTTGCAAGAGGGGACTTCGGCTCTGGGATGCCTGCTTGCAAGGGGGGACTCTGGCTCTGGGACGCCTGCTTGCAAAGGGGGATTCCAGCTCTGGGACGCCTGCTTGCATATAGGGACTCCGGCTGTGGGACGCCTGCTTGCAAGGGGGGACTCTGGCTCTGGGACGCCTACTTGCAAGGGGGGACTCCGGCTCTGGGATGCCTGCTTGCAAGGGGGGACCCTGGCTCTGGGACGCCTGCTTGCATATAGGGACTCCAGCTCTGGGACGCCTGCTTGCAAGGGGAGGCTCCAGCTCTGGGACGCCTGCTTGCAAGGAGGGACTCTGGCTCTGGGATGCCTACTTGCAAAGGGGGACTTCGGCTCTGGGACGGCTGCTTGCAAGGGGGGACTCCGGCTCTGGTACGCCTGCTTGCAAGGGGGGACTCCGGCTCTGGGACGCCTTCTTGCATACAGGGACTCCGGCTCTGGGACGCCTGCTTGCAAGGGGGGATTCCAGCTCTGGGACGCCTGCTTGCATATAGAGACTTCCGGCTCTGGGACGCCTGCTTGCAAGGGGGGACTCCGGCTATGGAACGCCTGCTTGCAAGGGGGGACTCCGGCTCTGGGACGCCTGCTTGCAAGGGGGGACTCCGGCTCTGGGATGCCTGCTTGCAAGGGGGGACTGCGGCTTTCTGGCTCTGGGACGCCTGCTTGCAAGGGGGTTCGGCTCTGGGACGCCTGCTTGCAAGGGGGGTCCAGGTCTGGGACGCCTGCTTGCAAGGGGGGACTCCGGCTCTCGGACGCCTGCTTGCAAGGGGGACTCCGGCTCTGGGACGCCTGCTTGCAAGGGGGGACTCCGGCTCTGGGATGCCTGCTTGCAAGGGGGGACTGCGGCTTTCTGGCTCTGGGACGCCTGCTTGCAAGGGGGTTCGGCTCTGGGACGCCTGCTTGCAAGGGGGGTCCAGGTCTGGGACGCCTGCTTGCAAGGGGGACTCCGGCTCTGGGACGCCTACTTGCATATAGGGACTCCGGCTCTGGGACGCCTGCTTGCATATAGGGACTCCGGCTCTGGGATGCCTGCTTGCAAGGGGGGACTCCAGGTTTGGGACGCCTGCTTGCAAGGGGGACTCCGGCTCTGGGACGCCTGCTTGCAAGGGGGGACTCCGGCTCTGGGACGCCTGCTTGCAAGGGGGGACTCCGGCTCTGGGACGCCTGCTTGCAAGGGGGGACTCTGGCTCTGGAACGCCTGCTTGCAAGAGGGGACTCCAGCTCTGGGATGCCTGCTTGCAAGGGGGGACTCCGGCTCTATGGTTTTGGGATGCCTGCTTGCAAGGGGAGACTCCGGCTCGCCTGCTTGCAAGGGGGACTCCGGCTCTGGGACGCCTGCTTGCATATAGGGACTCCGGCTCTGGGATGACTGCTTGCAAGGGGGACTCCGGCTCTGGGACGCCTGCTTGCAAGGGGGGACTCTGGCTCTGGGACGCGTGCTTGCAAGGGGGGACTCCGGCTCTGGGACTCCTGCTTGCAAGGGGGACTCTGGCTCTGGGACGCCTGCTTGCAAGGGGGACTCCGGCTCTGGGACGCCTGCTTGCAAGGGGGGACTCTGGCTCTGGAACGCCTGCTTGCAAGGGGGGACTCCGGCTCTGGGATGCCTGCTTGCAAGGGGGACTGCGGCTTTCTGGCTCTGGGACGCCTGCTTGCAAGGGGGGTCCGGCTCTGGGACGCCTGCTTGCAAGGGGGTCAGGCTCTGGGACGCCTGCTTGCAAGGGGGGACTCCGGCTCTGGGACGCCTGCTTGCAAGGGGGGACTCTGGCTCTGGGATGCCTGCTTGCAAGGGGGGACTGCGGCTTTCTGGCTCTGGGACGCCTGCTTGCAAGGGGGTCCGGCTCTGGGATGCCTGCTTGCAAGGGGGTCCGGCTCTGGGACGCCTTCTTGCAAGGGGGGACTCCGGCTCTGGGACGCCTGCTTGCAAGGGGGACTCCAGCTCTGGGACTCCTGCTTGCAAGGGGGGACTGCGGCTTTCTGGCTCTGGGACGCCTGCTTGCAAGGGGGTTCGGCTCTGGGACGCCTGCTTGCAAGGGGGGTCCAGGTCTGGGACGCCTGCTTGCAAGGGGGGACTCCGGCTCTCGGACGCCTGCTTGCAAGGGGGACTCCGGCTCTGGGACGCCTGCTTGCAAGGGGGGACTCCGGCTCTGGGATGCCTGCTTGCAAGGGGGGACTGCGGCTTTCTGGCTCTGGGACGCCTGCTTGCAAGGGGGTTTGGCTCTGGGACGCCTGCTTGCAAGGGGGGTCCAGGTCTGGGACGCCTGCTTGCAAGGGGGACTCCGGCTCTGGGACGCCTGCTTGCATATAGGGACTCCGGCTCTGGGACGCCTGCTTGCATATAGGGACTCCGGCTCTGGGATGCCTGCTTGCAAGGGGGGACTCCAGCTTTGGGACGCCTGCTTGCAAGGGGGACTCCGGCTCTGGGACGCCTGCTTGCAAGGGGGGACTCCGGCTCTGGGACGCCTGCTTGCAAGGGGGGACTCTGGCTCTGGAACGCCTGCTTGCAAGAGGGGACTCCAGCTCTGGGATGCCTGCTTGCAAGGGGGGACTCCGGCTCTATGGTTTTGGGATGCCTGCTTGCAAGGGGAGACTCCGGCTCGCCTGCTTGCAAGGGGGACTCCGGCTCTGGGACGCCTGCTTGCATATAGGGACTCCGGCTCTGGGATGACTGTTTGCAAGGGGGACTCCGGCTCTGGGACGCCTGCTTGCAAGGGGGGACTCTGGCTCTGGGACGCCTGCTTGCAAGGGGGGACTCCGGCTCTGGGACTCCTGCTTGCAAGGGGGACTCTGGCTCTGGGACGCCTGCTTGCAAGGGGGACTCCGGCTCTGGGACGCCTGCTTGCAAGGGGGGACTCTGGCTCTGGAACGCCTGCTTGCAAGGGGGGACTCCGGCTCTGGGATGCCTGCTTGCAAGGGGGACTGCGGCTTTCTGGCTCTGGGACGCCTGCTTGCAAGGGGGGTCCGGCTCTGTGACGCCTGTTTGCAAGGGGGTCAGGCTCTGGGACGCCTGCTTGCAAGGGGGGACTCCGGCTCTGGGACGCCTGCTTGCAAGGGGGGACTCTGGCTCTGGGATGCCTGCTTGCAAGGGGGGACTGCGGCTTTCTGGCTCTGGGACGCCTGCTTGCAAGGGGGTCCGGGTCTGGGATGCCTGCTTGCAAGAGGGTCCGGCTCTGGGACGCCTTCTTGCAAGGGGGGACTCCGGCTCTGGGACGCCTGCTTGCAAGGGGGACTCCAGCTCTGGGACTCCTGCTTGCATATAGGGACTCCAGCTCTGGGACGCCTGCTTGCAAGGGGGGACTCCGGCTTTGGGACGCCTGCTTGCAAGGGGGACTCTGGCTCTGGGATGCCTGCTTGCAAGGGGGGACTCTGGCTCTGGGACGCCTGCTTGCAAGGGGGGACTCCGGCTCTGGGATGCCTGCTTGCAAGGGGGGACTCTGGCTCTGGGACGCCTGCTTGCAAAGGGGGATTCCAGCTCTGGGACGCCTGCTTGCATATAGGGACTCCGGCTGTGGGACGCCTGTTGGCAAGGGGGGACTCCGGCTCTGGGACGCCTGCTTGCAAGGGGGGATTCCAGCTCTGGGACTCCTGCTTGCAAGAGGGGACTCCGGCACTGGGACGCCTGCTTGCATATAGGGACTCCGGCTCTGGGACGCCTGCTTGCAAGGGGGGACTCTGGCTCTGGGACGCCTGCTTGCAAGGGGGGACTCCGGCTCTGGGACGCCTGCTTGCAAGGGTGGACTCCGGCTCTGGGACGCCTGCTTGCAAGGGGGGACTCCGGCTCTGGGACGCCTGCTTGCATATAGGGACTCCGGCTCTGGGACGCCTGCTTGCAAGGGGGGACTCCGGCTCTGGGACGCCTGCTTGCAAGGAGGGACTCTGGCTCAGGGATGCCTGCTTGCAAGGGGGGACTTCGGCTCTGGGACGCCTGCTTCCAAGGGGGGACTCCGGCTCTGGGACGCCTGCTTGCAAGGGGGGACTCCGGCTCTGGGACGCCTGCTTGCATATAGGGACTCCGGCTCTGGGACGCCTGCTTGCAAGGGGGGACTCCGGCTCTGGGACACCTGCTTGCAAGGAGGGACACTGGCTCTGGGATGCCTACTTGCAAGGGGGGACTTCGGCTCTGGGACGCCTGCTTGCAAAGGGGGACTCCGGCTCTGGGACGCCTGCTCTCAAGGGGGGACTCCGGCTCTGGGACGCCTGCTTGCAAGGGGGGACTCCAGCTCTGGGATGCCTGCTTGCAAGGGGGGACTGCGGCTTTCTGGCTCTGGGACGCCTGCTTGCAAGGGGGGTCCGGCTCTGGGACGCCTGCTTGCAAGGGGGTCCAGCTCCGGGACGCCTGCTTGCAAGGGGGGACTCCGGCTCTGGGATGCCTGCTTGCAAGGGGGGACTGCGGCTTTCTGGCTCTGGGACGCCTGCTTGCAAGGGGGTCTGGCTCTGGGACGCCTGCTTGCAAGGGGGTTCGGCTCTGGGACGCCTGCTTGCAAGGGGGGACTCCGGCTCTGGGACGCCTGCTTGCAAGCGGGACTCCGGCTCTGGGACGCCTGCTTGCATATTGGGACTCCGGCTCTGGTACGCCTGCTTGCAAGGGGGGACTCCGGCTTTGGGACGCCTGCTTGCAAGGGGGACTCCGGCTCTGGGACGCCTGCTTGCAAGGGGGGACTCCGGCTCTGGGACGCCTGCTTGCAAGGGGGGACTTCGGCTCTGGGATGCCTGCTTGCAAGGGGGGACTCTGGCTCTGGGACGCCTGCTTGCAAAGGGGGATTCCAGCTCTGGGACGCCTGCTTGCATATAGGGACTCCGGCTGTGGGACGCCTGCTTGCAAGGGGGGACTCCGGCTCTGGGACGCCTGCTTGCAAGGGGGGATTCCAGCTCTGGGACTCCTGCTTGCAAGAGGGGACTCCGGATCTGGGACGCCTGCTTGCATATATGGACTCCAGCTTTGGGACGCCTGCTTGGAGGGGGGACTCCGGCCCTGGGACGCCTGCTTGCAAGGGGCAACTCCGGCTCTGGGACGCCTGCTTGCAAGGGGGGACTTCGGCTCTGGGATGCCTGCTTGCAAGGGGGGACACTGGCTCTGGGACGCCTGCTTGCAAAGGGGGATTCCAGCTCTGGGACGCCTGCTTGCATATAGGGACTCCGGCTGTGGGACGCCTGCTTGCAAGGGGGGACTCCGGCTCTGGGACGCCTACTTGCAAGGGGGGACTCCGGCTCTGGGATGCCTGCTTGCAAGGGGGGACCCTGGCTCTGGGACGCCTGCTTGCATATAGGGACTCCAGCTCTGGGACGCCTGCTTGCAAGGGGGGACTCCGGCTCTGGGACGCCTGCTTGCAAGGGGGGACTCCAGCTCTGGGATGCCTGCTTGCAAGGGGGGACTGCGGCTTTCTGGCTCTGGGACGCCTGCTTGCAAGGGGGGTCCGGCTCTGGGACGCCTGCTTGCAAGGGGGTCCAGCTCCGGGACGCCTGCTTGCAAGGGGGGACTCCGGCTCTGGGATGCCTGCTTGCAAGGGGGGACTGCGGCTTTCTGGCTCTGGGATGCCTGCTTGCAAGGGGGTCTGGCTCTGGGACGCCTGCTTGCAAGGGGGTTCGGCTCTGGGACGCCTGCTTGCAAGGGGGGACTCCGGCTCTGGGACGCCTGCTTGCAAGCGGGACTCCGGCTCTGGGACGCCTGCTTGCATATTGGGACTCCGGCTCTGGTACGCCTGCTTGCAAGGGGGGACTCCGGCTTTGGGACGCCTGCTTGCAAGGGGGACTCCGGCTCTGGGACGCCTGCTTGCAAGGGGGGACTCCGGCTCTGGGACGCCTGCTTGCAAGGGGGGACTTCGGCTCTGGGATGCCTGCTTGCAAGGGGGGACTCTGGCTCTGGGACGCCTGCTTGCAAAGGGGGATTCCAGCTCTGGGACGCCTGCTTGCATATAGGGACTCCGGCTGTGGGACGCCTGCTTGCAAGGGGGGACTCCGGCTCTGGGACGCCTGCTTGCAAGGGGGGATTCCAGCTCTGGGACTCCTGCTTGCAAGAGGGGACTCCGGATCTGGGACGCCTGCTTGCATATATGGACTCCAGCTTTGGGACGCCTGCTTGGAGGGGGGACTCCGGCCCTGGGACGCCTGCTTGCAAGGGGCAACTCCGGCTCTGGGACGCCTGCTTGCAAGGGGGGACTTCGGCTCTGGGATGCCTGCTTGCAAGGGGGGACACTGGCTCTGGGACGCCTGCTTGCAAAGGGGGATTCCAGCTCTGGGACGCCTGCTTGCATATAGGGACTCCGGCTGTGGGACGCCTGCTTGCAAGGGGGGACTCCGGCTCTGGGACGCCTACTTGCAAGGGGGGACTCCGGCTCTGGGATGCCTGCTTGCAAGGGGGGACCCTGGCTCTGGGACGCCTGCTTGCATATAGGGACTCCAGCTCTGGGACGCCTGCTTGCAAGGGGAGGCTCCAGCTCTGGGACGCCTGCTTGCAAGGAGGGACTCTGGCTCTGGGATGCCTACTTGCAAAGGGGGACTTCGGCTCTGGGACGCCTGCTTGCAAGGGGGGACTCCGGCTCTGGTACGCCTGCTTGCAAGGGGGGACTCCGGCTCTGGGACGCCTTCTTGCATACAGGGACTCCGGCTCTGGGACGCCTGCTTGCAAGGGGGGATTCCAGCTCTGGGACGCCTGCTTGCAAGGAGGGACTCTGGCTCAGGGATGCCTGCTTGCAAGGGGGGACTTCGGCTCTGGGACGCCTGCTTGCAAGGGGGGACTCCAGCTCTGGGACGCCTGCTTGCAAGGGGGGACTCCGGCTCTGGGACGCCTGCTTGCAAGGAGGGACTCTGGCTCAGGGATGCCTGCTTGCAAGGGGGGACTTCGGCTCTGGGACGCCTGCTTGCAAGGGAGGACTCCAGCTCTGGGACGCCTGCTTGCAAGGGGGGACCCCGGCTCTGGGACGCCTGCTTGCAAAGGGGGACTCCGGCTCTGGGTTGCCTGCTTGCATGTAGGGACTCCAGCTCTGGGACGCCTGCTTGCAAGGGGAGGCTCCGGCTCTGGGACACCTGCTTGCAAGGAGGGACTCTGGCTCTGGGATGCCTACTTGCAAGGGGGGACTTCGGCTCTGGGACGCCTGCTTGCAAGGGGGGACTCCAGCTCTGGTACGCCTGCTTGCAAGGGGGGACTCCGGCTCTTGGACGCCTTCTTGCATACAGGGACTCCGGCTCTGGGACGCCTGCTTGCAAGGGGGGATTCCAGCTCTGGGACGCCTGCTTGCATATAGGGACTCCAGCTCTGGGACGCCTGCTTGCAAGGGGAGGCTCCGGCTCTGGGACACCTGCTTGCAAGGAGGGACTCTGGCTCTGGGATGCCTACTTGCAAAGGGGGACTTCGGCTCTGGGACGCCTGCTTGCAAGGGGGGACTCCGGCTCTGGGACGCCTGCTTGCAATGGGGGACTCTGGCTCTGGGACGCCTGCTTGCAAGGGGGGACTCCGGCTCTGGGATGCCTGCTTGCAAGGGGGGACTGCGGCTTTCTGGCTCTGGGACGCCTGCTTGCAAGGGGGTCCGGCTCTGGGACGCCTGCTTGCAAGGGGGGACTCCGGCTCTGGGATGCCTGCTTGCAAGGGGGGACTGCGGCTTTCTGGATCTGGGATGCCTGCTTGCAAGGGGGGTCTGGCTCTGGGACGCCTGCTTGCAAGGGGGTCCGGCTCTGGAAAGCCTGCTTGCAAGGGGGGACTCCGGCTCTGGGACGCCTGCTTGCAAGGGGGACTCCGGCTCTGGGACGCCTGCTTGCATATTGGGACTCCGGCTCTGGTACGCCTGCTTGCAAGGGGGGACTCCGGCTTTGGGACGCCTGCTTGCAAGGGGAACTCTGGCTCTGGGACGCCTGCTTGCAAGGGGGGACTCCGGCTCTGGGACGCCTGCTTGCAAGGGGGGACTCCGGCTCTGGGACGCCTGCTTGCAAGGGGGGACTCTGGCTCTGGGACGCCTGCTTGCAAAGGGGGATTCCAGCTCTGGGACGCCTGCTTGCATATAGGGACTCCGGCTGTGGGACGCCTGCTTGCAAGGGGGGATTCCAGCTCTGGGACTCCTGCTTGCAAGAGGGGACTCCGGATCTGGGATGCCTGCTTGCATATATGGACTCCGGCTTTGGGACGCCTGCTTGCAAGGGGGGACTCCGGTCCTGGGACGCCTGCTTGCAAGGGGCAACTCCGGCTCTGGGACGCCTGCTTGCAAGGGGGGACTCTGGCTCTGGGACGCCTGCTTGCAAAGGGGGATTCCAGCTCTGGGACGCCTGCTTGCATATAGGGACTCCGGCTGTGGGACGCCTGCTTGCAAGGGGGGACTCCGGCTCTGGGACGCCTACTTGCAAGGGGGGACTCCGGCTCTGGGATGCCTGCTTGCAAGGGGGGACCCTGGCTCTGGGACGCCTGCTTGCATATAGGGACTCCAGCTCTGGGACGCCTGCTTGCAAGGGGAGGCTCCAGCTCTGGGACGCCTGCTTGCAAGGAGGGACTCTGGCTCTGGGGTGCCTACTTGCAAAGGGGGACTTCGGCTCTGGGACGCCTGCTTGCAAGGAGGGACTCCGGCTCTGGTACGCCTGCTTGCAAGGGGGGACTCCGGCTCTGGGACGCCTTCTTGCATACAGGGACTCCGGCTCTGGGACGCCTGCTTGCAAGGGGGGATTCCAGCTCTGGGACACCTGCTTGCATATAGGGACTCCGGCTCTGGGACGCCTGCTTGCAAGGGGGGACTCCGGCTCTGGGACGCCTGCTTGCAAGGGTGGACTCCGGCTGTGGGACGCCTGCTTGCAAGGGGGGACTCCGGCTCTGGGACGCCTACTTGCAAGGGGGGACTCCGGCTCTGGGATGCCTGCTTGCAAGGGGGGACCCTGGCTCTGGGACGCCTGCTTGCATATAGGGACTCCAGCCCTGGGACGCCTGCTTGCAAGGGGAGGCTCCAGCTCTGGGACGCCTGCTTGCAAGGAGGGACTCTGGCTCTGGGATGCCTACTTGCAAAGGGGGACTTCGGCACTGGGACGCCTGCTTGCAAGGGGGGACTCCGGCTCTGGTACGCCTGCTTGCAAGGGGGGACTCCGGCTCTGGGACGCCTTCTTGCATACAGGGACTCCGGCTCTGGGACGCCTGCTTGCAAGGGGGGATTCCAGCTCTGGGACGCCTGCTTGCATATAGGGACTCCGGCTCTGGGACGCCTGCTTGCAAGGGGGGACTCCGGCTCTGGGACGCCTGCTTGCAAGGGTGGACTCCGGCTCTGGGACGCCTGCTTGCAAGGGGGGACTCCGGCTCTGGGACGCCTGCTTGCATATAGGGACTCCGGCTCTGGGACGCCTGCTTGCAAGGGGGGACTCCGGCTCTGGGACGCCTGCTTGCAAAGAGGGACTCTGGCTCAGGGATGCCTGCTTGCAAGGGGGGACTTCGGCTCTGGGACGCCTGCTTGCAAGTGGGGACTCCAGCTCTGGGACGCCTGCTTGCAAGGGGGGACTCCGGCTCTGGGACGCCTGCTTGCAAGGAGGGACTCTGGCTCAGGGATGCCTGCTTGCAAGGGGGGACTTCGGCTCTGGGACGCCTGCTTGCAAGGGGGGACTCCAGCTCTGGGACGCCTGCTTGCAAGGGGGGACTCCGGCTCTGGGACGCCTGCTTGCAAAGGGGGACTCCGGCTCTGGGTTGCCTGCTTGCATGTAGGGACTCCAGCTCTGGGACGCCTGCTTGCAAGGGGAGGCTCCGGCTCTGGGACACCTGCTTGCAAGGAGGGACTCTGGCTCTGGGATGCCTACTTGCAAGGGGGGACTTCGGCTCTGGGATGCCTGCTTGCAAGGGGGGACTCCGGCTCTGGGACGCCTGCTTGCAATGGGGGACTCTGGCTCTGGGACGCCTGCTTGCAAGGGGGGACTCCGGCTCTGGGATGTCTGCTTGCAAGGGGGACTGCGGCTTTCTGGCTCTGGGACACCTGCTTGCAAGGGGGTCCGGCTCTGGGACGCCTGCTTGCAAGGGGGGACTCCGGCTCTGGGATGCCTGCTTGCAAGGTGGGACTGCGGCTTTCTGGATCTGGGACGCCTGCTTGCAAGGGGGGTCTGGGTCTGGGACGCCTGCTTGCAAGGGGGTCCGGCTCTGGGACGCCTGCTTGCAAGGGGGGACTCCGGCTCTGGGACGCCTGCTTGCAGGGGGGACTCCGGCTCTGGGACGCCTGCTTGCATATTGGGACTCCGGCTCTGGTACGCCTGCTTGCAAGGGGGGACTCCGGCTCTGGGACGCCTGCTTGCAAGGGGAACTCTGGCTCTGGGACGCCTGCTTGCAAGGGGAACTCTGGCTCTGGGACGCCTGCTTGCAAGGGGGGACTCCGGCTCTGGGATGCCTGCTTGCAAGGGGGGACTTCGGCTCTGGGATGCCTGCTTGCAAAGGGGGACTCTGGCTCCGGGACGCCTGCTTGCAAAGGGGGATTCCAGCTCTGGGACGCCTGCTTGCATATAGGGACTCCGGCTGTGGGACGCCTGCTTGCAAGGGGGGATTCCAGCTCTGGGACTCCTGCTTGCAAGAGGGGACTCCGGATCTGGGACGCCTGCTTGCATATATGGACTCCGGCTTTGGGACGCCTGCTTGCAAGGGGCAACTCCGGCTCTGGGACGCCTGCTTGCAAGGGGGGACTTCGGCTCTGGGATGCCTGCTTGCAAGGGGGGACTCTGGCTCTGGGACGCCTGCTTGCAAAGGGGGATTCCAGCTCTGGGACGCCTGCTTGCATATAGGGACTCCGGCTGTGGGACGCCTGCTTGCAAGGGGGGACTCTGGCTCTGGGACGCCTACTTGCAAGGGGGGACTCCAGCTCTGGGATGCCTGCTTGCAAGGGGGGACCCTGGCTCTGGGACGCCTGCTTGCATATAGGGACTCCAGCTCTGGGACGCCTGCTTGCAAGGGAAGGCTCCAGCTCTGGGACGCCTGCTTGCAAGGAGGGACTCTGGCTCTGGGATGCCTACTTGCAAAGGGGGACTTCGGCTCTGGGACGCCTGCTTGCAAGGCGGGACTCCGGCTCTGGTACGCCTGCTTGCAAGGGGGGACTCCGGCTCTGGGACGCCTTCTTGCATACAGGGACTCCGGCTCTGGGACGCCTGCTTGCAAGGGGGATTCCAGCTCTGGGACGCCTGCTTGCAAGGGGGGACTCCGGCTCTGGGACGCCTGCTTGCAAGGGGGACTGCGGCTCTGGGACGCCTGCTTGCAAGGGGGACTCCGGCTCTGGGACACCTGCTTGCAAGGGTGGACTCCGGCACTGGGACGCCTGCTTGCAAATGGGGACTCTGGCTCTGGGACGCCTGCTTGCAAGGGGGGTCCGGCTCTGGGACGCCTGCTTGCAAGGGGGTCCGGCTCTGGGACGCCTGCTTGCAAGGTGGGACTCCGACTCTGGGACGCCTGCTTGCAAGGGGGACTCCGGCTCTGGGATGCCTGCTTGCATATTGGGACTCCGGCTCTGGTACGCCTGCTTGCAAGGGGGGACTCCGGCTTTGGGACGCCTGCTTGCAAGGGGGACTCCGGCTCTGGGACGCCTGCTTGCAAGGGGGGACTTCGGCTCTGGGATGCCTGCTTGCAAGGGGGGACTCTGGCTCTGGGACGCCTGCTTGCAAAGGGGGATTCCAGCTCTGGGACGCCTGCTTGCATATAGGGACTCCGGCTGTGGGACGCCTGCTTGCAAGGGGGGACTCTGGCTCTGGGACGCCTGCTTGCAAGGGGGGATTCCAGCTCTGGGACTCCTGCTTGCAAGAGGGGACTCCGGATCTGGGACGCCTGCTTGCATATATGGACTCCGGCTTTGGGACGCCTGCTTGCAAGGGGGGACTCCGGCCCTGGGACGCCTGCTTGCAAGGGGCAACTCCGGCTCTGGGACGCCTGCTTGCAAGGGGGGACTTTGGCTCTGGGATGCCTGCTTGCAAGGGGGACTCTGGCTCTGGGACGCCTGCTTGCAAAGGGGGATTCCAGCTCTGGGACGCCTGCTTGCATATAGGGACTCCGGCTGTGGGACGCCTGCTTGCAAGGGGGGACTCCGGCTCTGGGACGCCTACTTGCAAGGGGGGACTCCGGCTCTGGGATGCCTGCTTGCAAGGGGGGACCCTGGCTCTGGGACGCCTGCTTGCATATAGGGACTCCAGCTCTGGGACGCCTGCTTGCAAGGGGAGGCTCCAGCTCTGGGATGCCTGCTTGCAAGGAGGGACTCTGGCTCTGGGATGCCTACTTGCAAAGGGGGACTTCGGCTCTGGGATGCCTGCTTGCAAGGGGGGACTCCGGCTCTGGTACGCCTGCTTGCATGGGGGGACTCCGGCTCTGGGACGCCTTCTTGCATACAGGGACTCCGGCTCTGGGACGCCTGCTTGCAAGGGGGGATTCCAGCTCTGGGACGCCTGCTTGCATATAGGGACTCCGGCTCTGGGACGCCTGCTTGCAAGGGGGGACTCCGGCTCTGGGACGCCTGCTTGCAAGGGGGGACTCCGGCTCTGGGACGCCTGCTTGCATATAGGGACTCCGGCTCTGGGACGCCTGCTTGCAAGGGGGCACTCCGGCTCTGGGACGCCTGCTTGCAAGGAGGGACTCTGGCTCAGGGATGCCTGCTTGCAAGGGGGGACTTCGGCTCTGGGACGCCTGCTTGCAAGGGGGGACTCCAGCTCTGGGACGCCTGCTTGCAAGGGGGGACTCCGGCTCTGGGACGCCTGCTTGCAAGGAGGGACTCTGGCTCAGGGATGCCTGCTTGCAAGGGGGGACTTCGGCTCTGGGACGCCTGCTTGCAAGGGGGGACTCCAGCTCTGGGACGCCTGCTTGCAAGGGGGGACTCTGGCTCTGGGACGCCTGCTTGCAAAGGGGGACTCCGGCTCTGGGTTGCCTGCTTGCATGTAGGGACTCCAGCTCTGGGACGCCTGCTTGCAAGGGGAGGCTCCGGCTCTGGGACACCTGCTTGCAAGGAGGGACTCTGGCTCTGGGATGCCTACTTGCAAGGGGGGACTTCGGCTCTGGGACGCCTGCTTGCAAGGGGGGACTCCAGCTCTGGGACGCCTGCTTGCAATGGGGGACTCTGGCTCTGGGACGCCTGCTTGCAAGGGGGGACTCCGGCTCTGGGATGCCTGCTTGCAAGGGGGACTGCGGCTTTCTGGCTCTGGGACGCCTGCTTGCAAGGGGGTCCGGCTCTGGGACGCCTGCTTGCAAGGGGGGACTCCGGCTCTGGGATGCCTGATTGCAAGGGGGGACTGCGGCTTTCTGGATCTGGGACGCCTGCTTGCAAGGGGGGTCTGGCTCTGGGACGCCTGCTTGCAAGGGGGGACTCCGGCTCTGGGACGCCTGCTTGCATATTGGGACTCCGGCTCTGGGACGCCTGCTTGCATATTGGGACTCCGGCTCTGGTACGCCTGCTTGCAAGGGGGGACTCCGGCTTTGGGACGCCTGCTTGCAAGGGGGACTCCGGCTCTGGGACGCCTGCTTGCAAGGGGGGACTTCGGCTCTGGGATGCCTGCTTGCAAGGGGGGACTCTGGCTCTGGGACGCCTGCTTGCAAAGGGGATTCCAGCTCTGGGACGCCTGCTTGCATATAGGGACTCCGGCTGTGGGACGCCTGCTTGCAAGGGGGGATTCCAGCTCTGGGACTCCTGCTTGCAAGAGGGGACTCCGGATCTGGGACGCCTGCTTGCATATATGGACTCCGGCTTTGGGACGCCTGCTTGCAAGGGGGGACTCCGGCCCTGGGACGCCTGCTTGCAAGGGGCAACTCCGGCTCTGGGACGCCTGCTTGCAAGGGGGGACTTCGGCTCTGGGATGCCTGCTTGCAAGGGGGGACTCTGGCTCTGGGACGCCTGCTTGCAAAGGGGGATTCCAGCTCTGGGACGCCTGCTTGCATATAGGGACTCTGGCTGTGGGACGCCTGCTTGCAAGGGGGGACTCTGGCTCTGGGACGCCTACTTGCAAGGGGGGACTCCGGCTCTGGGATGCCTGCTTGCAAGGAAGGACCCTGGCTCTGGGACGCCTGCTTGCATATAGGGACTCCAGCTCTGGGACGCCTGCTTGCAAGGGGAGGCTCCAGCTCTGGGATGCCTGCTTGCAAGGAGGGACTCTGGCTCTGGGATGCCTACTTGCAAAGGGGGACTTCGGCTCTGGGACGCCTGCTTGCATACAGGGACTCCGGCTCTGGGACGCCTGCTTGCAAGGGGGGATTCCAGCTCTGGGACGCCTGCTTGCAAGGGGGGACTCCGGCTCTGGGACGCCTGCTTGCAAGGGGGGACTGCGGCTCTGGGACGCCTGCTTGCAAGGGGGGACTCCGGCTCTGGGACGCCTGCTTGCAAGGGTGGACTCCGGCACTGGGACGCCTGCTTGCAAATGGGGACTCTGGCTCTGGGACGCCTGCTTGCAAGGGGGGACTCCGGCTCTGGGACGCCTGCTTGCAAGGGGGAACTCCGGCTCTGGGACGCCTGCTTGCAAGGGGGAACTCCGGCTCTGGGACGCCTGCTTGCAAGGGGGAACTCCGGCTCTGGGGCGCCTGCTTGCAAGGGGGGACTCCGGCTCTGGGACGCCTGCTTGCAAGGGGGGACTCCGGCTCTGGGACGCCTGCTTGCAAGGGGGAACTCCGGCTCTGGGACGCCTGCTTGCAAGGGGGGACTCCGGCTCTGGGACGCCTGCTTGCAAGGGGGGACTCCGGCTCTGGGACGCCTGCTTGCAAGGGGGGACTCCGGCTCTGGGACGCCTGCTTGCAAGGGGGGACTCTGGCTCTGGGATGCCTGCTTGCAAGGGGGGACTGCGACTTTCTGGCTCTGGGACGCCTGCTTGCAAGGGGGTCCGGCTCTGGGACGCCTGCTTGCAAAGGGGTCCGGCTCTGGGACGCCTGCTTGCAAGGGGGGACTCCGACTCTGGGACGCCTGCTTGCAAGGGGGACTCCGGCTCTGGGACGCCTGCTTGCAAGGGGGACTCCGGCTCTGGGACGTCTGCTTGCAAGGGGGGACTCCGGCTCTGGGACGCCTGCTTGCAAGGGGGACTCCGGCTCTGGGACGCCTGCTTGCATATAGGGACTCCGGCTCTGGGACGCCTGCTAGCAAGGGGGGACTTCGGCTCTGGGACGCCTGCTTGCAAGGGGGGACTTCCGGCTCTGGGACGCCTGCTTGCAAGGGGGGACTCCGGCTCTGGAACGCCTGCTTGCAAGGGGGGACTCCGGCTCTGGGACGCCTGCTTGCAAGGGGGGACTCCGGCTCTGGGATGCCTGCTTGCAAGGGGGACTGTGGCTTTCTGGCTCTGGGACGCCTGCTTGCAAGGGGGTTCGCCTCTGGGACGCCTGCTTGCAAGGGGGGTCTAGGTCTGGGACGCCTGCTTGCAAGGGGGGACTCCGGCTCTGGGACGCCTGCTTGCAAGGGGGACTCCGGCTCTGGGACGCCTGCTTGCATATAGGGACTGCGGCTCTGGGACGCCTGCTTGCAAGGGGGGACTCCGGCTTTGGGACGCCTGCTTGCAAGGGGGACTCCGGCTCTGGGACGCCTGCTTGCAAGGGGGGACTCCGGCTCTGGGACGCCTGCTTGCAAGGGGGGACTCTGGCTCTGGAATGCCTGCTTGCAAGGGGGGACTCCGGCTCTGGAACGCCTGCTTGCAAGGGGGGACTCCAGCTCTGGGATGCCTGCTTGCAAGGGGGGACTCCGGCTCTATGGCTCTGGGATGCCTGCTTGCAAGGGGAGACTCCGGCTCGCCTGCTTGCAAGGGGGGACTCCGGCTCTGGGACACCTGCTTGCATATAGGGAGTCCGGGCTCTGGGATGCCTGCTTGCAAGGGGGGACTCCGGCTCTGGGACGCCTGCTTGCAAGGGGGGACTCTGGCTCTGGGACGCCTGCTTGCAAGGGGGACTCCGGCTCTGGGACTCCTGCTTGCAAGGGGGACTCTGGCTCTGGGACGCCTGCTTGCAAGGGGGGACTCCGGCTCTGGGATGCCTGTTGCAAGGGGGGACTCCGGCTCTGGGACGCCTGCTTGCAAGGGGGGACTCTGGCTCTGGGACGCCTGCTTGCAAGGGGGGACTCCGGCTCTGGGATGCCTGCTTGCAAGGGGGACTGCGGCTTTCTGGCTCTGGGACGCCTGCTTGCAAGGTGGGCCCGGCTCTGGGACGCCTGCTTGCAAGGGGGTCCGGCTCTGGGACGCCTGCTTGCAAGGGGGGACTCTGGCTCTGGGACGCCTGCTTGCAAGGGGGGACTCCGGCTCTGGGATGCCTGCTTGCAAGGGGGGACTGCGGCTTTCTGGCTCTGGGACGCCTGCTTGCAAGGGGGTCCGGCTCTGGGACGCCTGCTTGCAAGGGGGTCCGGCTCAGGGACGCCTTCTTGCAAGGGGGGACTCCGGCTCTGGGACTCCTGCTTGCAAGGGGGACTCTGGCTCTGGGACGCCTGCTTGCAAGGGGGACTCCGGCTCTGGGATGCCTGCTTGCAAGGGGGGACTCCGGCTCTGGGACGCCTGCTTGCAAGGGGGGACTCTGGCTCTGGGACGCCTGCTTGCAAGGGGGACTCCGGCTCTGGGATGCCTGCTTGCAAGGGGGACTGCGGCTTTCTGGCTCTGGGATGCCTTCTTGCAAGGGGGGCCCGGCTCTGGGACGCCTGCTTGCAAGGGGGTCCGGCTCTGGGACGCCTGCTTGCAAGGGGGGACTCCGGCTCTGGGACGCCTGCTTGCAAGGGGGACTCCGGCTCTGGGATGCCTGCTTGCATATAGGGACTCCGGCTCTGGGACGCCTGCTTGCAAGGGGGGACTCCGGCTTTGGGACGCCTGCTTGCAAGGGGGACTCCGGCTCTGGGACGCCTGCTTGCAAGGGGGGACTCCGGCTCTGGGACGCCTGCTTGCAAGGGGGGACTCCGGCTCTGGGACGCCTGCTTGCAAGGGGGGACTCTGGCTCTGGGACGCCTGCTTGCAAAGGGGGATTCCAGCTCTGGGACGCCTGCTTGCATATAGGGACTCCGGCTGTGGGATGCCTGCTTGCAAGGGGGGACTCCGGCTCTGGGACGCCTGCTTGCAAGGGGGGATTCCAGCTCTGGGACTCCTGCTTGCAAGAGGGGACTCCGGCTCTGGGACGCCTGCTTGCATATAGGGACTCCGGCTCTGGGACACCTGCTTGCAAGGGGGGACTCTGGCTCTGGGACGCCTGCTTGCAAGGGGGGACTCCGGCTCTGGGACGCCTGCTTGCAAGGGTGGACTCCGGCTCTGGGACGCCTGCTTGCAAGGGGGGACTTCGGCTCTGGGACGCCTGCTTGCAAGGGGCAACTCTGGCTCTGGGACGCCTGCTTGCAAGGGGGGACTCCGGCTCTGGGACGCCTGCTTGCATATAGGGACTCCGGCTCTGGGATGCCTGCTTGCAAGGGGGGACTCCGGCTCTGGGACGCCTGCTTGCATATAGGGACTCCGGCTCTGGGATGCCTGCTTGCAAGGAGGGACTCTGGCTCAGGGATGCTGTCAAGTAATTTTGGACCAACTCTCGTTACAAGTCAAGATATTTTATTGCATATGCAAGAGAAATGGTTAAATGTATATTTTCTGCTTCAGAGATCCATTTCTGCCTGTCATAAGTTTACATGCTGCTTTTATCACCCTTAAACCTTCCCCCTTCCTGTTCGTAACGTCCTGATCACGTGTATAATTTCAACTTTTATTCTGACGTTTTAGCAGGAAGATGAGAATATCCTTTTTCAGCCAACACCTTATGACAGGAAATTTCATACAATGAACACATAAATTATTCCATGGTTCGCAGCCCATATTTGACAGATGTAAGAGTCAGCACATCTTTGCACAATAGAATATGGTCATATGACTTATTCCAGTAATTAGGGCTATTAGAGCTTATTCAGCATATTTAAGTATTAATAGAGTTATATAAAGCAAACATTTTAACTTTAGAAGATATAGTCATATTAATATGTATATTCATAGTTGACATTTAAAGTATAATTTCTAATTTCTCTAACAGATGCCTGCTTGCAAGGGGGGACTTCGGCTCTGGGACGCCTGCTTGCAAGGGGGGACTCCAGCTCTGGGACGCCTGCTTGCAAGGGGGGACTCCAGCTCTGGGACGCCTGCTTGCAAGGGGGGACTCCGGCTCTGGGTTGCCTGCTTGCATGTAGGGACTCCAGCTCTGGGATGCCTACTTGCAAGGGGGACTTCGGCTCTGGCACGCCTGCTTGCAAGGGGGGACTCTGGCTCTGGGACGCCTGCTTGCAAGGGGGGACTCCGGCTCTGGGACGCCTGCTTGCAAGGGGGGACTCCGGCTCTGGGATGCCTGCTTGCAAGGGGGGACTGCGGCTTTCTGGCTCTTGGATGCCTGCTTGCAAGGGGGGTCCGGCTCTGGGACGCCTGCTTGCAAGGGGGTCCGGCTCTGGGATGCCTGCTTGCAAGGGGGACTCCGGCTCTGGGATGCCTGATTGCAAGGGGGGACTGCGGCTTTCTGGATCTGGGACGCCTGCTTGCAAGGGGGGTCTGGCTCTGGGACGCCTGCTTGCAAGGGGGTCCGGCTCTGGGACGCCTGCTTGCAAGGGGGGACTCCGGCTCTGGGACGCCTGCTTGCAAGGGGGACTCCCACTCTGGGACGCCTGCTTGCATATAGGGACTCCGGCTCTGGTACGCCTGCTTGCAAGGGGGGACTCTGGCTTTGGGACGCCTGCTTGCAAGGGGGACTCCGGCTCTGGGACGCCTGCTTGCAAGGGGGGACTCCGGCTCTGGGACGCCTGCTTGCAAGGGGGGACTTCGGCTCTGGGATGCCGGCTTGCAAGGGGGGACTCTGGCTCTGGGACGCCTGCTTGCAAAGGGGGATTCCAGCTCTGGGACGCCTGCTTGCATATAGGGACTCCGGCTGTGGGACGGCTCTTTGCAAGGGGGGACTCCGGCTCTGGGACGCCTTTTTGCAAGGGGGGATTCCAGCTCTGGGACTCCTGCTTGCAAGAGGGGACTCCGGATCTGGGACGCCTGCTTGCATATATGGACTCCGGCTTTGGGATGCCTGCTTGCAAGGGGGGACTCCGGCCCTGGGACGCCTGCTTGCAAGGGGCAACTCCGGCTCTGGGACGCCTGCTTGCAAGGGGCAACTCTGGCTCTGGGATGCCTACTTGCAAAGGGGGACTTCGGCTCTGGGACGCCTGCTTGCAAGGGGGGACTCCGGCTCTGGTACGCCTGCTTGCAAGGGGGGACTCCGGCTCTGGGACGCCTTCTTGCATACAGGGACTCCGGCTCTGGGACGCCTGCTTGCAAGGGGGGATTCCAGCTCTGGGACGCCTGCTTGCATATAGGGACTCCGGCTCTGGGACGCCTGCTTGCAAGGGGGGACTGCGTCTCTGGGACGCCTGCTTGCAAGGGGGGACTGCGGCTCTGGGACGCCTGCTTGCAAGGGGGGACTGCGGCTCTGGGACGCCTGCTTGCAAGGGGGGACTCCGGCTCTGGGACGCCTGCTTGCAAGGGGGGACTCCGGCTCTGGGACGCCTGCTTGCAAGGGTGGACTCCGGCACTGGGACGCCTGCTTGCAAATGGGGAGTCTGGCTCTGGGACGCCTGCTTGCAAGGGGGGACTCCGGCTCTGGGACGCCTGCTTGCAAGGGGGGACTCCGGCTCTGGGACGCCTGCTTGCAAGGGGGGACTCCAGCTCTGGGACGCCTGCTTGCAAGGGGGACTCCGGCTCTGGGATGCCTGATTGCAAGGGGGGACTGCGGCTTTCTGGCTCTGGGACGCCTGCTTGCAAGGGGGGTCCGGCTCTGGGACGCCTGCTTGCAAGGGGGGACTCCGGCTCTGGGACGCCTGCTTGCAAGGGGGGACTCCGATTCTGGGATACCTGCTTGCAAGGGGGGACTGCGGCTTTCTGGCTCTAGGACGCCTGCTTGCAAGGGGGGTCCGGCTCTGGGACGCCTGCTTGCAAGGGGGTCCGGCTCTGGGACGCCTGCTTGCAAGGGGGGACTCCGGCTCTGGGACGCCTGCTTGCAAGGGGGGACTCCGGCTCTGGGACGCCTGCTTGCAAGGGGGGACTTCCGGCTCTGGGACGCCTGCTTGCAAGGGGGGACTTCCGGCTCTGGGACGCCTGCTTGCAAGGGGGGACTTCCGGCTCTGGGACGCCTGCTTGCAAGGGGGGACTTCCGGCTCTGGGACGCCTGCTTGCAAGGGGGGACTCCGGCTCTGGGACGCCTGCTTGCAAGGGGGGACTCCGGCTCTGGGACGCCTGCTTGCAAGGGGGGACTCCAGCTCTGGGACGCTTGCTTGCAAGGGGGGACTCCGGTTCTGGGATACCTGCTTGCAAGGGGGGACTGCGGCTTTCTGGCTCTAGGACTCCTGCTTGCAAGGGGGGTCCGGCTCTGGGACGCCTGCTTGCAAGGGGGTCCGGCTCTGGGACGCCTGCTTGCAAGGGGGGACTCCGGCTCTGGGACGCCTGCTTGCAAGGTGGACTCCGGCTCTGGGACGCCTGCTTGCAAGGGGGGACTTCCGGCTCTGGGACGCCTGCTTGCAAGGGGGGACTTCCGGCTCTGGGACGCCTGCTTGCAAGGGGGGACTCCGGCTCTGGGATGCCTGCTTGCAAGGGGGGACTCCGGCTCTGGGATGCCTGCTTGCAAGGGGGGACTCCGGCTCTGGGATGCCTGCTTGCAAGGGGGGACTGCGGCTTTCTGGCTCTGGGACGCCTGCTTGCAAGGGGGGTCCGGCTCTGGGACGCCTGCTTGCAAGGGGGTCCGGCTCTGGGACGCCTGCTTGCAAGGGGGACTCCGGCTCTGGGATGCCTGCTTGCAAGGGGGGACTGCGGCTTTCTGGATCTGGGACGCCTGCTTGCAAGGGGGGTCTGGCTCTGGGACGCCTGCTTGCAAGGGGGTCCGGCTCTGGGACGCCTGCTTGCAAGGGGGGACTCCGGCTCTGGGACGCCTGCTTGCAAGGGGGACTCCGGCTCTGGGATGCCTGCTTGCAAGGGGGGACTGCGGCTTTCTGGCTCTGGGACGCCTGCTTGCAAGGGGGTCCGGCTCTGGGACGCCTGCTTGCAAAGGGGGACTTCCGGCTCTGGAACGCCTGCTTGCAAGGGGGGACTTCCGGCTCTGGGACGCCTGCTTGCAAGGGGGAACTCCGGCTCTGGGACGCCTGCTTGCAAGGGGGGACTCCGGCTCTGGGACGCCTGCTTGCAAGGGGGGACTGCGGCTTTCTGGCTCTGGGACGCCTGCTTGCAAGGGGGGTCCGGCTCTGGGACGTCTGCTTGCAAGGGGGTCCGGCTCTGGGACGCCTGCTTGCAAGGGGGACTCCGGCTCTGGGATGCCTGCTTGCAAGGGGGGACTGCGGCTTTCTGGATCTGGGACGCCTGCTTGCAAGGGGGGTCTGGCTCTGGGACGCCTGCTTGCAAGGGGGTCTGGCTCTGGGACGCCTGCTTGCAAGGGGGGACTCCGGCTCTGGGATGCCTGCTTGCAAGGGGGGACTCCGGCTCTGGGATGCCTGCTTGCAAGGGGGGACTCCGGCTCTGGGATGCCTGCTTGCAAGGGGGGACTCCGGCTCTGGGATGCCTGCTTGCAAGGGGGGACTTCGGCTCTGGGATGCCGGCTTGCAAGGGGGGACTCTGGCTTTGGGACGCCTGCTTGCAAGGGGGACTCCGGCTCTGGGACGCCTGCTTGCAAGGGAGGACTCCGGCTCTGGGACGCCTGCTTGCAAGGGGGGACTCCGGCTCTGGGATGCCTGCTTGCAAGGGGGGACTCCGGCTCTGGGACGCCTGCTTGCAAGGGGGGACTCCGGCTCTGGGATGCCTGCTTGCAAGGGGGGACTGCGGCTTTCTGGCTCTGGGACGCCTGCTTGCAAGGGGGGTCCGGCTCTGGGACGCCTGCTTGCAAGGGGGTCCGGCTCTGGGACGCCTGCTTGCAAGGGGGACTCCGGCTCTGGGATGCCTGCTTGCAAGGGGGGACTGCGGCTTTCTGGATCTGGGACGCCTGCTTGCAAGGGGGGTCTGGCTCTGGGACGCCTGCTTGCAAGGGGGTCCGGCTCTGGGACGCCTGCTTGCAAGGGGGGACTCCGGCTCTGGGACGCCTGCTTGCAAGGGGGACTCCGGCTCTGGGATGCCTGCTTGCAAGGGGGGACTGCGGCTTTCTGGCTCTGGGACGCCTGCTTGCAAGGGGGGTCCGGCTCTGGGACGCCTGCTTGCAAGGGGGGACTCCGGCTCTGGGACGCCTGCTTGCAAGGGGGGACTCCGGCTCTGGGACGCCTGCTTGCAAGGGGGACTCCGGTTCTGGGATACCTGCTTGCAAGGGGGGACTGCGGCTTTCTGGCTCTAGGACGCCTGCTTGCAGGGGGGTCCGGCTCTGGGACGCCTGCTTGCAAGGGGGTCCGGCTCTGGGACGCCTGCTTGCAAGGGGGGACTCCGGCTCTGGGACGCCTGCTTGCAAAGGGGGACTTCCGGCTCTGGAACGCCTGCTTGCAAGGGGGGACTTCCGGCTCTGGGACGCCTGCTTGCAAGGGGGAACTCCGGCTCTGGGACGCCTGCTTGCAAGGGGGGACTCCGGCTCTGGGACGCCTGCTTGCAAGGGGGGACTGCGGCTTTCTGGCTCTGGTACGTCTGCTTGCAAGGGGGGTCCGGCTCTGGGACGCCTGCTTGCAAGGGGGTCCGGCTCTGGGACGCCTGCTTGCAAGGGGGACTCCGGCTCTGGGATGCCTGCTTGCAAGGGGGGACTGCGGCTTTCTGGATCTGGGACGCCTGCTTGCAAGGGGGGTCTGGCTCTGGGACGCCTGCTTGCAAGGGGGTCTGGCTCTGGGACGCCTGCTTGCAAGGGGGGACTCCGGCTCTGGGATGCCTGCTTGCAAGGGGGGACTCCGGCTCTGGGATGCCTGCTTGCAAGGGGGGACTCCGGCTCTGGGATGCCTGCTTGCAAGGGGGGACTTCGGCTCTGGGATGCCGGCTTGCAAGGGGGGACTCTGGCTTTGGGACGCCTGCTTGCAAGGGGGACTCCGGCTCTGGGACGCCTGCTTGCAAGGGAGGACTCCGGCTCTGGGACGCCTGCTTGCAAGGGGGGACTTCGGCTCTGGGATGCCGGCTTGCAAGGGGGGACTCTGGCTCTGGGACGCCTGCTTGCAAAGGGGGATTCCAGCTCTGGGACGCCTGCTTGCATATAGGGACTCCGGCTGTGGGACGCCTGCTTGCAAGGGGGGACTCCGGCTCTGGGACGCCTGCTTGCAAGGGGGGATTCCAGCTCTGGGACTCCTGCTTGCAAGAGGGGACTCCGGATTTGGGACACCTGCTTGCATATATGGACTCCGGCTTTGGGACGCCTGCTTGCAAGGGGGGACTCCGGCCCTGGGACGCCTGCTTGCAAGGGGCAACTCCGGCTGTGGGATGCCTGCTTGCAAGGGGGGACTCCGGCTCTGGGACGCCTGCTTGCAAGGGGGGATTCCAGCTCTGGGACTCCTGCTTGCAAGAGGGGACTCCGGATCTGGGACACCTGCCTGCATATATGGACTCCGGCTTTGGGACGCCTGCTTGCAAGGGGGGACTCCGGCCCTGGGACGCCTGCTTGCAAGGGGCAACTCCGGCTCTGGGACGCCTGCTTTCAAGGGGGGACTCCGGCTCTGGGACGCCTGCTTGCAAAGGGGGACTTCCGGCTCTGGGACGCCTGCTTGCAAGGGGGGACTTCCGGCTCTGGGACGCCTGCTTGCAAGGGGGAACTCCGGCTCTGGGACGCCTGCTTGCAAAGGGGGACTTCCGGCTCTGGGACGCCTGCTTGCAAGGGGGGACTTCCGGCTCTGGGACGCCTGCTTGCAAGGGGGAACTCCGGCTCTGGGACGCCTGCTTGCAAGGGGGGACTCCGGCTCTGGGACGCCTGCTTGCAAGGGGGGACTCCGGCTCTTGGATGCCTGCTTGCAAGGGGGGACTGCGGCTTTCTGGCTCTGGGACGCCTGCTTGCAAGGGGGGTCCGGCTCTGGGACGCCTGCTTGCAAGGGGGTCCGGCTCTGGGACGCCTGCTTGCAAGGGGGTCCGGCTCTGGGACGCCTGCTTGCAAGGGGGACTCCGGCTCTGGGATGCCTGCTTGCAAGGGGGGACTGCGGCTTTCTGGATCTGGGACGCCTGCTTGCAAGGGGGGTCTGGCTCTGGGACGCCTGCTTGCAAGGGGGTCTGGCTCTGGGACGCCTGCTTGCAAGGGGGGACTCCGGCTCTGGGACGCCTGCTTGCAATGGGGGACTCCGGCTCTGGTACGCCTGCTTGCAAGGGGGGACTTCGGCTCTGGGATGCCTGCTTGCAAGGGGGACTCCGGCTCTGGGACGCCTGCTTGCAAGGGAGGACTCCGGCTCTGGGACGCCTGCTTGCAAGGGGGGACTTCGGCTCTGGGATGCCGGCTTGCAAGGGGGGACTCTGGCTCTGGGACGCCTGCTTGCAAAGGCGGATTCCAGCTCTGGGACGCCTGCTTGCATATAGGGACTCCGGCTGTGGGACGCCTGCTTGCAAGGGGGGACTCCGGCTCTGGGACGCCTGCTTGCAAGGGGGGATTCCAGCTCTGGGACTCCTGCTTGCAAGAGGGGACTCCGGATCTGGGACACCTGCCTGCATATATGGACTCCGGCTTTGGGACGCCTGCTTGCAAGGGGGGACTCCGGCCCTGGGACGCCTGCTTGCAAGGGGCAACTCCGGCTCTGGGACGCCTGCTTGCAAGGGGGGACTCCGGCTCTGGGACGCCTGCTTGCAAGGGGGGACTCTGGCTCTGGGACGCCTGCTTGCGAGGAGGGACTTCGGCTCTGGGATGCCTGCTTGCAAGGGGGACTCTGGCTCTGGGACGCCTGCTTGCAAAGGGGGATTCCAGCTCTGCGACGCCTGCTTGCATATAGGGACTCCGGCTGTGGGACGCCTGCTTGCAAGGGGAGACTCCGGCTCGCCTGCTTGCAAGGGGGGACTCCGGCTCTGGGACGCCTGCTTGCATATAAGGACTTCGACTCTGGGATGTCTGTGACGGACCTGGCCGGGACAGAGGCTTTTGGAGGGGACTGGGTGCGGGCCTCCTGCCTTGCGACCGTGGGCCCTGGCATTTGGGGGAACGGTACTCTTTGTGAGCTGTATGCCTGGGGACCCTTGAGGGGGTGTTGCTTTGGATTCAGGTCCATGTCCCCCCCAAGACACACAGACTCTGGGGACCCTGTATATGCCATATTAGAGTGACTAAGTCATACTGTTGGGACGTTCACACCTTCACACTAAGGATATGCGAATACAATCACCTCCAGCCATCTGTCTGTCCTCTGTGCTACTTTGACCCTGCTAAAATGTGTGATGCTTACACTTAGGATAATGTGTATTGTATAGCAGGTGCCGGGATGTCTACCCTGAAAGGTCACATCTATGAGTCACCTTGGCTGGCTAAAGGATTTAGTTAATTAGCTCATGTTAATTATGTTCTGGTTACTCCCTCTGTTTCTGTATATAAGACTTGATTTTGGTGCTAATAAAACTCTCTCTTGGTTGAACTTACATACAGCCTGCCTGGTGTTTGTTCTGACCGACCACAAATGGATTTGAATGGCACATAGGTGTAGTTGGAATCCTGGAGCACCGGATGATCCAATAGAGCAGAGGAGTGTCGGGAGAGTGGAGCCGAGCGAGCAAAGGGGCTTGTTACACTTGCAAAGGGGGATTCCAGCTCTGGGACGCCTGCTTGCATATAGGGACTCTGGCTGTGGGACGCCTGCTTGCAAGGGGGGACTCCGGCTCTTGGACGCCTGCTTGCAAGGGGGACTCCGGCTCTGGGACGCCTGCTTGCAAGGGAGGACTCCGGCTCTGGGACGCCTGCTTGCAAGGGGGGACTTCGGCTCTGGGATGCCGGCTTGCAAGGGGGGACTCTGGCTCTGGGACGCCTGCTTGCAAAGGGGGATTCCAGCTCTGGGACGCCTGCTTGCATATAGGGACTCCGGCTGTGGGACGCCTGCTTGCAAGGGGGGACTCCGGCTCTGGGACGCCTGCTTGCAAGGGGGGATTCCAGCTCTGGGACTCCTGCTTGCAAGAGGGGACTCCGGATCTGGGACGCCTGCTTGCATATATGGACTCTGGCTTTGGGACGCCTGCTTGCAAGGGGGGACTCCGGCCCTGGGACGCCTACTTGCAAGGGGCAACTCCGGCTCTGGGACGCCTGCTTGCAAGGGGGGACTCTGGCTCTGGGACGCCTGCTTGCAAGGGGGGACTCTGGCTCTGGGACGCCTGCTTGCGAGGGGGGACTTCGGCTCTGGGATGCCTGCTTGCAAGGGGGGACGCCTGCTTGCAAGGGGGGACTCTGGCTCTGGGACGCCTGCTTGCAAAGGGGGATTCCAGCTCTGGGACGCCTGCTTGCATATAGGGACTCCGGCTGTGGGACGCCTGCTTGCAAGGGGGGACTCTGGCTCTGGGACGCCTACTTGCAAGGGGGGACTCCTACTCTGGGATGCCTGCTTACAAGGGGGGACCCTGGCTCTGGGACGCCTGCTTGCATATAGGGACTCCAGCTCTGGGACGCCTGCTTGCAAGGGGAGGCTCCAGCTCTGGGACGCCTGCTTGCAAGGAGGGACTCTGGCTCTGGGATGCCTACTTGCAAAGGGGGACTTCGGCTCTGGGACGCCTGCTTGCAAGGGGGGACTCCGGCTCTGGTACGCCTGCTTGCAAGGGGGGACTCCGGCTCTGGGACGCCTTCTTGCATACAGGGACTCCGGCTCTGGGACGCCTGCTTGCAAGGGGGATTCCAGCTCTGGGATGCTTGCTTGCATATAGGGACTCCGGCTCTGGGACGCCTGCTTGCAAGGGGGGACTGCGGCTCTGGGACGCCTGCTTGCAAGGGGGGACGCCGGCTCTGGGACGCCTGCTTGCAAGGGGGGACTCCGGCTCTGGGACGCCTGCTTGCAAGGGGGGACTCCGGCTCTGGGACGCCTGCTTGCAAGGGTGGACTCCGGCACTGGGACGCCTGCTTGCAAGGGTGGACTCCGGCACTGGGACGCCTGCTTGCAAGGGGGGACTCCGGCTCTGGGACGCCTGCTTGCAAGGGGGGACTCCGGCTCTGGGACGCCTGCTTGCAAGGGGGGACTCCGGCTCTGGGACACCTGCTTGCAAGGGGGGACTCCGGCTCTGGGACGCCTGCTTGCAAGGGGGACTCCGGCTCTGGGATGCCTGCTTGCAAGGGGGACTGCGGCTTTCTGGCTCTGGGACGCCTGCTTGCAAGGGGGGTCCGGCTCTGGGACGCCTGCTTGCAAGGGGGGTCCGGCTCTGGGACGCCTGCTTGCAAGGGGGGACTCCGGCTCTGGGACGCCTGCTTGCAAGGGGGGACTCCGGCTCTGGGATACCTGCTTGCAAGGGGGGACTGCGGGTTTCTGGCTCTAGGACGCCTGCTTGCAAGGGGGGTCCGGCTCTGGGACACCTGCTTGCAAGGGGGTCCAGGTCTGGGACGCCTGCTTGCAAGGGGGGACTCCGGCTCTGGGACGCCTGCTTGCAAGGGGGACTCCGGCTCTGGGACGCCTGCTTGCATATAGGGACTCCATGTCTGGGACGCCTGCTTGCAAGGGGGGACTCCGGCTCTGGGACGCCTGCTTGCAAGGGGGGACTTCCGGCTCTGGGACGCCTGCTTGCAAGGGGGGACTCCGGCTCTGGGATGCCTGCTTGCAAGGGGGGACTCTGGCTCTGGAACGCCTGCTTGCAAGGGGGGACTCCGGCTCTGGAACGCCTGCTTGCAAGGGGGGACTCCGGCTCTGGGATGCCTGCTTGCAAGGGGGGACTCCGGCTCTATGGCTCTGGGACGCCTGCTTGCAAGGGGGACCCCAGCTCTGGGATGCCTGCTTGCAAGGGGAGACTCCGGCTCGCCTGCTTGCAAAGGGGGATTCCAGCTCTGGGACGCCTGCTTGCATATAGGGACTCCGGCTGTGGGACGCCTACTTGCAAGGGGGGACTCCTACTCTGGGATGCCTGCTTACAAGGGGGGACCCTGGCTCTGGGACGCCTGCTTGCATATAGGGACTCCAGCTCTGGGACGCCTGCTTGCAAGGGGAGGCTCCAGCTCTGGGACGCCTGCTTGCAAGGAGGGACTCTGGCTCTGGGATGCCTACTTGCAAAGGGGGACTTCGGCTCTGGGACGCCTGCTTGCAAGGGGGGACTCTGGCTCTGGGACGCCTGCTTGCAAGGGGGACTCCGGCTCTGGGATGCCTGCTTGCAAGGGGGACTGCGGCTTTCTGGCTCTGGGATGCCTTCTTGCAAGGGGGCCCGGCTCTGGGACGCCTGCTTGCAAGGGGGTCCGGCTCTGGGACGCCTGCTTGCAAGGGGGGACTCCGGCTCTGGGACGCCTGCTTGCAAGGGGGACTCCGGCTCTGGGATGCCTGCTTGCATATAGGGACTCCGGCTCTGGGACGCCTGCTTGCAAGGGGGGACTCCGGCTTTGGGACGCCTGCTTGCAAGGGGGACTCCGGCTCTGGGACGCCTGCTTGCAAGGGGGGACTCCGGCTCTGGGACGCCTGCTTGCAAGGGGGGACTCCGGCTCTGGGACGCCTGCTTGCAAGGGGGGACTCTGGCTCTGGGACGCCTGCTTGCAAAGGGGGATTCCAGCTCTGGGACGCCTGCTTGCATATAGGGACTCCGGCTGTGGGATGCCTGCTTGCAAGGGGGGACTCCGGCTCTGGGACGCCTGCTTGCAAGGGGGGATTCCAGCTCTGGGACTCCTGCTTGCAAGAGGGGACTCCGGCTCTGGGACGCCTGCTTGCATATAGGGACTCCGGCTCTGGGACACCTGCTTGCAAGGGGGGACTCTGGCTCTGGGACGCCTGCTTGCAAGGGGGGACTCCGGCTCTGGGACGCCTGCTTGCAAGGGTGGACTCCGGCTCTGGGACGCCTGCTTGCAAGGGGGGACTTCGGCTCTGGGACGCCTGCTTGCAAGGGGCAACTCTGGCTCTGGGACGCCTGCTTGCAAGGGGGGACTCCGGCTCTGGGACGCCTGCTTGCATATAGGGACTCCGGCTCTGGGATGCCTGCTTGCAAGGGGGGACTCCGGCTCTGGGACGCCTGCTTGCATATAGGGACTCCGGCTCTGGGATGCCTGCTTGCAAGGAGGGACTCTGGCTCAGGGATGCTGTCAAGTAATTTTGGACCAACTCTCGTTACAAGTCAAGATATTTTATTGCATATGCAAGAGAAATGGTTAAATGTATATTTTCTGCTTCAGAGATCCATTTCTGCCTGTCATAAGTTTACATGCTGCTTTTATCACCCTTAAACCTTCCCCCTTCCTGTTCGTAACGTCCTGATCACGTGTATAATTTCAACTTTTATTCTGACGTTTTAGCAGGAAGATGAGAATATCCTTTTTCAGCCAACACCTTATGACAGGAAATTTCATACAATGAACACATAAATTATTCCATGGTTCGCAGCCCATATTTGACAGATGTAAGAGTCAGCACATCTTTGCACAATAGAATATGGTCATATGACTTATTCCAGTAATTAGGGCTATTAGAGCTTATTCAGCATATTTAAGTATTAATAGAGTTATATAAAGCAAACATTTTAACTTTAGAAGATATAGTCATATTAATATGCATATTCATAGTTGACATTTAAAGTATAATTTCTAATTTCTCTAACAGATGCCTGCTTGCAAGGGGGGACTTCGGCTCTGGGACGCCTGCTTGCAAGGGGGGACTCCAGCTCTGGGACGCCTGCTTGCAAGGGGGGACTCCAGCTCTGGGACGCCTGCTTGCAAGGGGGGACTCCGGCTCTGGGTTGCCTGCTTGCATGTAGGGACTCCAGCTCTGGGACGCCTGCTTGCAAGGGGAGGCTCCGGCTCTGGGACACCTGCTTGCAAGGAGGGACTCTGGCTCTGGGATGCCTACTTGCAAGGGGGACTTCGGCTCTGGCACGCCTGCTTGCAAGGGGGGACTCTGGCTCTGGGACGCCTGCTTGCAAGGGGGGACTCCGGCTCTGGGACGCCTGCTTGCAAGGGGGGACTCCGGCTCTGGGATGCCTGCTTGCAAGGGGGGACTGCGGCTTTCTGGCTCTTGGATGCCTGCTTGCAAGGGGGGTCCGGCTCTGGGACGCCTGCTTGCAAGGGGGACTCCGGCTCTGGGATGCCTGCTTGCAAGGGGGACTCCGGCTCTGGGATGCCTGATTGCAAGGGGGGACTGCGGCTTTCTGGATCTGGGACGCCTGCTTGCAAGGGGGGTCTGGCTCTGGGACGCCTGCTTGCAAGGGGGTCCGGCTCTGGGACGCCTGCTTGCAAGGGGGGACTCTGGCTCTGGGACGCCTGCTTGCAAGGGGGACTCCCACTCTGGGACGCCTGCTTGCATATAGGGACTCCGGCTCTGGTACGCCTGCTTGCAAGGGGGGACTCTGGCTTTGGGACGCCTGCTTGCAAGGGGGACTCCGGCTCTGGGACGCCTGCTTGCAAGGGGGGACTCCGGCTCTGGGACGCCTGCTTGCAAGGGGGGACTTCGGCTCTGGGATGCCGGCTTGCAAGGGGGGACTCTGGCTCTGGGACGCCTGCTTGCAAAGGGGGATTCCAGCTCTGGGACGCCTGCTTGCATATAGGGACTCCGGCTGTGGGACGGCTCTTTGCAAGGGGGGACTCCGGCTCTGGGACGCCTTTTTGCAAGGGGGGATTCCAGCTCTGGGACTCCTGCTTGCAAGAGGGGACTCCGGATCTGGGACGCCTGCTTGCATATATGGACTCCGGCTTTGGGATGCCTGCTTGCAAGGGGGGACTCCGGCCCTGGGACGCCTGCTTGCAAGGGGCAACTCCGGCTCTGGGACGCCTGCTTGCAAGGGGCAACTCTGGCTCTGGGATGCCTACTTGCAAAGGGGGACTTCGGCTCTGGGACGCCTGCTTGCAAGGGGGGACTCCGGCTCTGGTACGCCTGCTTGCAAGGGGGGACTCCGGCTCTGGGACGCCTTCTTGCATACAGGGACTCCGGCTCTGGGACGCCTGCTTGCAAGGGGGGATTCCAGCTCTGGGACGCCTGCTTGCAAGGGGGGACTGCGTCTCTGGGACGCCTGCTTGCAAGGGGGGACTGCGTCTCTGGGACGCCTGCTTGCAAGGGGGGACTGCGGCTCTGGGACGCCTGCTTGCAAGGGGGGACTCCGGCTCTGGGACGCCTGCTTGCAAGGGGGGACTCCGGCTCTGGGACGCCTGCTTGCAAGGGTGGACTCCGGCACTGGGACGCCTGCTTGCAAATGGGGACTCTGGCTCTGGGACGCCTGCTTGCAAGGGGGGACTCCGGCTCTGGGACGCCTGCTTGCAAGGGGGGACTCCGGCTCTGGGACGCCTGCTTGCAAGGGGGGACTCCAGCTCTGGGACGCCTGCTTGCAAGGGGGACTCCGGCTCTGGGATGCCTGATTGCAAGGGGGGACTGCGGCTTTCTGGCTCTGGGACGCCTGCTTGCAAGGGGGGTCCGGCTCTGGGACGCCTGCTTGCAAGGGGGGACTCCGGCTCTGGGACGCCTGCTTGCAAGGGGGGACTCCGATTCTGGGATACCTGCTTGCAAGGGGGGACTGCGGCTTTCTGGCTCTAGGACGCCTGCTTGCAAGGGGGGTCCGGCTCTGGGACGCCTGCTTGCAAGGGGGTCCGGCTCTGGGACGCCTGCTTGCAAGGGGGGACTCCGGCTCTGGGACGCCTGCTTGCAAGGGGGGACTCCGGCTCTGGGACGCCTGCTTGCAAGGGGGGACTTCCGGCTCTGGGACGCCTGCTTGCAAGGGGGGACTTCCGGCTCTGGGACGCCTGCTTGCAAGGGGGGACTTCCGGCTCTGGGACGCCTGCTTGCAAGGGGGGACTTCCGGCTCTGGGACGCCTGCTTGCAAGGGGGGACTCCGGCTCTGGGACGCCTGCTTGCAAGGGGGGACTCCGGCTCTGGGACGCCTGCTTGCAAGGGGGGACTCCGGCTCTGGGACGCTTGCTTGCAAGGGGGGACTCCGGTTCTGGGATACCTGCTTGCAAGGGGGGACTGCGGCTTTCTGGCTCTAGGACTCCTGCTTGCAAGGGGGGTCCGGCTCTGGGACGCCTGCTTGCAAGGGGGTCCGGCTCTGGGACGCCTGCTTGCAAGGGGGGACTCCGGCTCTGGGACGCCTGCTTGCAAGGTGGACTCCGGCTCTGGGACGCCTGCTTGCAAGGGGGGACTTCCGGCTCTGGGACGCCTGCTTGCAAGGGGGGACTTCCGGCTCTGGGACGCCTGCTTGCAAGGGGGGACTCCGGCTCTGGGATGCCTGCTTGCAAGGGGGGACTCCGGCTCTGGGATGCCTGCTTGCAAGGGGGGACTCCGGCTCTGGGATGCCTGCTTGCAAGGGGGGACTGCGGCTTTCTGGCTCTGGGACGCCTGCTTGCAAGGGGGGTCCGGCTCTGGGACGCCTGCTTGCAAGGGGGTCCGGCTCTGGGACGCCTGCTTGCAAGGGGGACTCCGGCTCTGGGATGCCTGCTTGCAAGGGGGGACTGCGGCTTTCTGGATCTGGGACGCCTGCTTGCAAGGGGGGTCTGGCTCTGGGACGCCTGCTTGCAAGGGGGTCCGGCTCTGGGACGCCTGCTTGCAAGGGGGGACTCCGGCTCTGGGACGCCTGCTTGCAAGGGGGACTCCGGCTCTGGGATGCCTGCTTGCAAGGGGGGACTGCGGCTTTCTGGCTCTGGGACGCCTGCTTGCAAGGGGGTCCGGCTCTGGGACGCCTGCTTGCAAAGGGGGACTTCCGGCTCTGGAACGCCTGCTTGCAAGGGGGGACTTCCGGCTCTGGGACGCCTGCTTGCAAGGGGGAACTCCGGCTCTGGGACGCCTGCTTGCAAGGGGGGACTCCGGCTCTGGGACGCCTGCTTGCAAGGGGGGACTGCGGCTTTCTGGCTCTGGGACGCCTGCTTGCAAGGGGGGTCCGGCTCTGGGACGTCTGCTTGCAAGGGGGTCCGGCTCTGGGACGCCTGCTTGCAAGGGGGACTCCGGCTCTGGGATGCCTGCTTGCAAGGGGGGACTGCGGCTTTCTGGATCTGGGACGCCTGCTTGCAAGGGGGGTCTGGCTCTGGGACGCCTGCTTGCAAGGGGGTCTGGCTCTGGGACGCCTGCTTGCAAGGGGGGACTCCGGCTCTGGGATGCCTGCTTGCAAGGGGGGACTCCGGCTCTGGGATGCCTGCTTGCAAGGGGGGACTCCGGCTCTGGGATGCCTGCTTGCAAGGGGGGACTCCGGCTCTGGGATGCCTGCTTGCAAGGGGGGACTTCGGCTCTGGGATGCCGGCTTGCAAGGGGGGACTCTGGCTTTGGGACGCCTGCTTGCAAGGGGGACTCCGGCTCTGGGACGCCTGCTTGCAAGGGAGGACTCCGGCTCTGGGACGCCTGCTTGCAAGGGGGGACTCCGGCTCTGGGATGCCTGCTTGCAAGGGGGGACTCCGGCTCTGGGACGCCTGCTTGCAAGGGGGGACTCCGGCTCTGGGATGCCTGCTTGCAAGGGGGGACTGCGGCTTTCTGGCTCTGGGACGCCTGCTTGCAAGGGGGGTCCGGCTCTGGGACGCCTGCTTGCAAGGGGGTCCGGCTCTGGGACGCCTGCTTGCAAGGGGGACTCCGGCTCTGGGATGCCTGCTTGCAAGGGGGGACTGCGGCTTTCTGGATCTGGGACGCCTGCTTGCAAGGGGGGTCTGGCTTTGGGACGCCTGCTTGCAAGGGGGTCCGGCTCTGGGACGCCTGCTTGCAAGGGGGGACTCCGGCTCTGGGACGCCTGCTTGCAAGGGGGACTCCGGCTCTGGGATGCCTGCTTGCAAGGGGGGACTGCGGCTTTCTGGCTCTGGGACGCCTGCTTGCAAGGGGGGTCCGGCTCTGGGACGCCTGCTTGCAAGGGGGGACTCCGGCTCTGGGACGCCTGCTTGCAAGGGGGGACTCCGGCTCTGGGACGCCTGCTTGCAAGGGGGACTCCGGTTCTGGGATACCTGCTTGCAAGGGGGGACTGCGGCTTTCTGGCTCTAGGACGCCTGCTTGCAGGGGGGTCCGGCTCTGGGACGCCTGCTTGCAAGGGGGTCCGGCTCTGGGACGCCTGCTTGCAAGGGGGGACTCCGGCTCTGGGACGCCTGCTTGCAAAGGGGGACTTCCGGCTCTGGAACGCCTGCTTGCAAGGGGGGACTTCCGGCTCTGGGACGCCTGCTTGCAAGGGGGAACTCCGGCTCTGGGACGCCTGCTTGCAAGGGGGGACTCCGGCTCTGGGACGCCTGCTTGCAAGGGGGGACTGCGGCTTTCTGGCTCTGGGACGCCTGCTTGCAAGGGGGGTCCGGCTCTGGGACGTCTGCTTGCAAGGGGGTCCGGCTCTGGGACGCCTGCTTGCAAGGGGGACTCCGGCTCTGGGATGCCTGCTTGCAAGGGGGGACTGCGGCTTTCTGGATCTGGGACGCCTGCTTGCAAGGGGGGTCTGGCTCTGGGACGCCTGCTTGCAAGGGGGTCTGGCTCTGGGACGCCTGCTTGCAAGGGGGGACTCCGGCTCTGGGATGCCTGCTTGCAAGGGGGGACTCCGGCTCTGGGATGCCTGCTTGCAAGGGGGGACTCCGGCTCTGGGATGCCTGCTTGCAAGGGGGGACTTCGGCTCTGGGATGCCGGCTTGCAAGGGGGGACTCTGGCTTTGGGACGCCTGCTTGCAAGGGGGACTCCGGCTCTGGGACGCCTGCTTGCAAGGGAGGACTCCGGCTCTGGGACGCCTGCTTGCAAGGGGGGACTTCGGCTCTGGGATGCCGGCTTGCAAGGGGGGACTCTGGCTCTGGGACGCCTGCTTGCAAAGGGGGATTCCAGCTCTGGGACGCCTGCTTGCATATAGGGACTCCGGCTGTGGGACGCCTGCTTGCAAGGGGGACTCCGGCTCTGGGACGCCTGCTTGCAAGGGGGGATTCCAGCTCTGGGACTCCTGCTTGCAAGAGGGGACTCCGGATTTGGGACACCTGCTTGCATATATGGACTCCGGCTTTGGGACGCCTGCTTGCAAGGGGGGACTCCGGCCCTGGGACGCCTGCTTGCAAGGGGCAACTCCGGCTGTGGGATGCCTGCTTGCAAGGGGGGACTCCGGCTCTGGGACGCCTGCTTGCAAGGGGGGATTCCAGCTCTGGGACTCCTGCTTGCAAGAGGGGACTCCGGATCTGGGACACCTGCCTGCATATATGGACTCCGGCTTTGGGACGCCTGCTTGCAAGGGGGGACTCCGGCCCTGGGACGCCTGCTTGCAAGGGGCAACTCCGGCTCTGGGACGCCTGCTTTCAAGGGGGGACTCCGGCTCTGGGACGCCTGCTTGCAAAGGGGGACTTCCGGCTCTGGGACGCCTGCTTGCAAGGGGGGACTTCCGGCTCTGGGACGCCTGCTTGCAAGGGGGAACTCCGGCTCTGGGACGCCTGCTTGCAAAGGGGGACTTCCGGCTCTGGGACGCCTGCTTGCAAGGGGGAACTCCGGCTCTGGGACGCCTGCTTGCAAGGGGGGACTCCGGCTCTGGGACGCCTGCTTGCAAGGGGGGACTCCGGCTCTTGGATGCCTGCTTGCAAGGGGGGACTGCGGCTTTCTGGCTCTGGGACGCCTGCTTGCAAGGGGGGTCCGGCTCTGGGACGCCTGCTTGCAAGGGGGTCCGGCTCTGGGACGCCTGCTTGCAAGGGGGACTCCGGCTCTGGGATGCCTGCTTGCAAGGGGGGACTGCGGCTTTCTGGATCTGGGACGCCTGCTTGCAAGGGGGGTCTGGCTCTGGGACGCCTGCTTGCAAGGGGGTCTGGCTCTGGGACGCCTGCTTGCAAGGGGGGACTCCGGCTCTGGGACGCCTGCTTGCAATGGGGGACTCCGGCTCTGGTACGCCTGCTTGCAAGGGGGGACTTCGGCTCTGGGATGCCTGCTTGCAAGGGGGACTCCGGCTCTGGGACGCCTGCTTGCAAGGGAGGACTCCGGCTCTGGGACGCCTGCTTGCAAGGGGGGACTTCGGCTCTGGGATGCCGGCTTGCAAGGGGGGACTCTGGCTCTGGGACGCCTGCTTGCAAAGGGGGATTCCAGCTCTGGGACGCCTGCTTGCATATAGGGACTCCGGCTGTGGGACGCCTGCTTGCAAGGGGGGACTCCGGCTCTGGGACGCCTGCTTGCAAGGGGGGATTCCAGCTCTGGGACTCCTGCTTGCAAGAGGGGACTCCGGATCTGGGACACCTGCCTGCATATATGGACTCCGGCTTTGGGACGCCTGCTTGCAAGGGGGGACTCCGGCCCTGGGACGCCAGCTTGCAAGGGGCAACTCCGGCTCTGGGACGCCTGCTTGCAAGGGGGGACTCCGGCTCTGGGACGCCTGCTTGCAAGGGGGGACTCTGGCTCTGGGACGCCTGCTTGCGAGGAGGGACTTCGGCTCTGGGATGCCTGCTTGCAAGGGGGACTCTGGCTCTGGGACGCCTGCTTGCAAAGGGGGATTCCAGCTCTGCGACGCCTGCTTGCATATAGGGACTCCGGCTGTGGGACGCCTGCTTGCAAGGGGAGACTCCGGCTCGCCTGCTTGCAAGGGGGGACTCCGGCTCTGGGACGCCTGCTTGCATATAAGGACTTCGACTCTGGGATGTCTGTGACGGACCTGGCCGGGACAGAGGCTTTTGGAGGGGACTGGGTGCGGGCCTCCTGCCTTGCGACCGTGGGCCCTGGCATTTGGGGGAACGGTACTCTTTGTGAGCTGTATGCCTGGGGATCCTTGAGGGGGTGTTGCTTTGGATTCAGGTCCATGTCCCCCCCAAGACACACAGACTCTGGGGACCCTGTATATGCCATATTAGAGTGACTAAGTCATACTGTTGGGACGTTCACACCTTCACACTAAGGATATGCGAATACAATCACCTCCAGCCATCTGTCTGTCCTCTGTGCTACTTTGACCCTGCTAAAATGTGTGATGCTTACACTTAGGATAATGTGTATTGTATAGCAGGTGCCGGGATGTCTACCCTGAAAGGTCACATCTATGAGTCACCTTGGCTGGCTAAAGGATTTAGTTAATTAGCTCATGTTAATTATGTTCTGGTTACTCCCTCTGTTTCTGTATATAAGACTTGATTTTGGTGCTAATAAAACTCTCTCTTGGTTGAACTTACATACAGCCTGCCTGGTGTTTGTTCTGACCGACCACAAATGGATTCGAATGGCACATAGGTGTAGTTGGAATCCTGGAGCACCGGATGATCCAATAGAGCAGAGGAGTGTCGGGAGAGTGGAGCCGAGCGAGCAAAGGGGCTTGTTACACTTGCAAAGGGGGATTCCAGCTCTGGGACGCCTGCTTGCAAATAGGGACTCTGGCTGTGGGACGCCTGCTTGCAAGGGGGGACTCCGGCTCTTGGACGCCTGCTTGCAAGGGGGACTCCGGCTCTGGGACGCCTGCTTGCAAGGGAGGACTCCGGCTCTGGGACGCCTGCTTGCAAGGGGGGACTTCGGCTCTGGGATGCCGGCTTGCAAGGGGGGACTCTGGCTCTGGGACGCCTGCTTGCAAAGGGGGATTCCAGCTCTGGGACGCCTGCTTGCATATAGGGACTCCGGCTGTGGGACGCCTGCTTGCAAGGGGGGACTCCGGCTCTGGGACGCCTGCTTGCAAGGGGGGATTCCAGCTCTGGGACTCCTGCTTGCAAGAGGGGACTCCGGATCTGGGACGCCTGCTTGCATATATGGACTCCGGCTTTGGGACGCCTGCTTGCAAGGGGGGACTCCGGCCCTGGGACGCCTACTTGCAAGGGGCAACTCCGGCTCTGGGACGCCTGCTTGCAAGGGGGGACTCTGGCTCTGGGACGCCTGCTTGCAAGGGGGGACTCTGGCTCTGGGACGCCTGCTTGCGAGGGGGGACTTCGGCTCTGGGATGCCTGCTTGCAAGGGGGGACGCCTGCTTGCAAGGGGGGACTCTGGCTCTGGGACGCCTGCTTGCAAAGGGGGATTCCAGCTCTGGGACGCCTGCTTGCATATAGGGACTCCGGCTGTGGGACGCCTGCTTGCAAGGGGGGACTCTGGCTCTGGGACGCCTACTTGCAAGGGGGGACTCCTACTCTGGGATGCCTGCTTACAAGGGGGGACCCTGGCTCTGGGACGCCTGCTTGCATATAGGGACTCCAGCTCTGGGACGCCTGCTTGCAAGGGGAGGCTCCAGCTCTGGGACGCCTGCTTGCAAGGAGGGACTCTGGCTCTGGGATGCCTACTTGCAAAGGGGGACTTCGGCTCTGGGACGCCTGCTTGCAAGGGGGGACTCCGGCTCTGGTACGCCTGCTTGCAAGGGGGGACTCCGGCTCTGGGACGCCTTCTTGCATACAGGGACTCCGGCTCTGGGACGCCTGCTTGCAAGGGGGGATTCCAGCTCTGGGATGCTTGCTTGCATATAGGGACTCCGGCTCTGGGACGCCTGCTTGCAAGGGGGGACTGCGGCTCTGGGACGCCTGCTTGCAAGGGGGGACTCCGGCTCTGGGACGCCTGCTTGCAAGGGGGGACTCCGGCTCTGGGACGCCTGCTTGCAAGGGTGGACTCCGGCACTGGGACGCCTGCTTGCAAATGGGGACTCTGGCTCTGGGACGCCTGCTTGCAAGGGGGGACTCCGGCTCTGGGACGCCTGCTTGCAAGGGGGGACTCCGGCTCTGGGACACCTGCTTGCAAGGGGGGACTCCGGCTCTGGGACGCCTGCTTGCAAGGGGGACTCCGGCTCTGGGATGCCTGCTTGCAAGGGGGACTGCGGCTTTCTGGCTCTGGGACGCCTGCTTGCAAGGGGGGTCCGGCTCTGGGACGCCTGCTTGCAAGGGGGGTCCGGCTCTGGGACGCCTGCTTGCAAGGGGGACTCCGGCTCTGGGACGCCTGCTTGCAAGGGGGGACTCCGGCTCTGGGATACCTGCTTGCAAGGGGGGACTGCGGGTTTCTGGCTCTAGGACGCCTGCTTGCAAGGGGGGTCCGGCTCTGGGACACCTGCTTGCAAGGGGGTCCAGGTCTGGGACGCCTGCTTGCAAGGGGGGACTCCGGCTCTGGGACGCCTGCTTGCAAGGGGGACTCCGGCTCTGGGACGCCTGCTTGCATATAGGGACTCCAGGTCTGGGACGCCTGCTTGCAAGGGGGGACTCCGGCTCTGGGATGCCTGCTTGCAAGGGGAGACTCCGGCTCGCCTGCTTGCAAAGGGGGATTCCAGCTCTGGGACGCCTGCTTGCATATAGGGACTCCGGCTGTGGGACGCCTACTTGCAAGGGGGGACTCCTACTCTGGGATGCCTGCTTGCAAGGGGGGACTCTGGCTTTGGGACGCCTGCTTGCAAGGGGGACTCCGGCTCTGGGACGCCTGCTTGCAAGGGGGGACTCCGGCTCTGGGACGCCTGCTTGCAAGGGGGGACTTCGGCTCTGGGATGCCGGCTTGCAAGGGGGGACTCTGGCTCTGGGACGCCTGCTTGCAAAGGGGGATTCCAGCTCTGGGACGCCTGCTTGCATATAGGGACTCCGGCTGTGGGACGGCTCTTTGCAAGGGGGGACTCCGGCTCTGGGACGCCTTTTTGCAAGGGGGGATTCCAGCTCTGGGACTCCTGCTTGCAAGAGGGGACTCCGGATCTGGGACGCCTGCTTGCATATATGGACTCCGGCTTTGGGATGCCTGCTTGCAAGGGGGGACTCCGGCCCTGGGACGCCTGCTTGCAAGGGGCAACTCCGGCTCTGGGACGCCTGCTTGCAAGGGGCAACTCTGGCTCTGGGATGCCTACTTGCAAAGGGGGACTTCGGCTCTGGGACGCCTGCTTGCAAGGGGGGACTCCGGCTCTGGTACGCCTGCTTGCAAGGGGGGACTCCGGCTCTGGGACGCCTTCTTGCATACAGGGACTCCGGCTCTGGGACGCCTGCTTGCAAGGGGGGATTCCAGCTCTGGGACGCCTGCTTGCAAGGGGGGACTGCGTCTCTGGGACGCCTGCTTGCAAGGGGGGACTGCGTCTCTGGGACGCCTGCTTGCAAGGGGGGACTGCGGCTCTGGGACGCCTGCTTGCAAGGGGGGACTCCGGCTCTGGGACGCCTGCTTGCAAGGGGGGACTCCGGCTCTGGGACGCCTGCTTGCAAGGGTGGACTCCGGCACTGGGACGCCTGCTTGCAAATGGGGACTCTGGCTCTGGGACGCCTGCTTGCAAGGGGGGACTCCGGCTCTGGGACGCCTGCTTGCAAGGGGGGACTCCGGCTCTGGGACGCCTGCTTGCAAGGGGGGACTCCAGCTCTGGGACGCCTGCTTGCAAGGGGGACTCCGGCTCTGGGATGCCTGATTGCAAGGGGGGACTGCGGCTTTCTGGCTCTGGGACGCCTGCTTGCAAGGGGGGTCCGGCTCTGGGACGCCTGCTTGCAAGGGGGGACTCCGGCTCTGGGACGCCTGCTTGCAAGGGGGGACTCCGATTCTGGGATACCTGCTTGCAAGGGGGGACTGCGGCTTTCTGGCTCTAGGACGCCTGCTTGCAAGGGGGGTCCGGCTCTGGGACGCCTGCTTGCAAGGGGGTCCGGCTCTGGGACGCCTGCTTGCAAGGGGGGACTCCGGCTCTGGGACGCCTGCTTGCAAGGGGGGACTCCGGCTCTGGGACGCCTGCTTGCAAGGGGGGACTTCCGGCTCTGGGACGCCTGCTTGCAAGGGGGGACTTCCGGCTCTGGGACGCCTGCTTGCAAGGGGGGACTTCCGGCTCTGGGACGCCTGCTTGCAAGGGGGGACTTCCGGCTCTGGGACGCCTGCTTGCAAGGGGGGACTCCGGCTCTGGGACGCCTGCTTGCAAGGGGGGACTCCGGCTCTGGGACGCCTGCTTGCAAGGGGGGACTCCGGCTCTGGGACGCTTGCTTGCAAGGGGGGACTCCGGTTCTGGGATACCTGCTTGCAAGGGGGGACTGCGGCTTTCTGGCTCTAGGACTCCTGCTTGCAAGGGGGGTCCGGCTCTGGGACGCCTGCTTGCAAGGGGGTCCGGCTCTGGGACGCCTGCTTGCAAGGGGGGACTCCGGCTCTGGGACGCCTGCTTGCAAGGTGGACTCCGGCTCTGGGACGCCTGCTTGCAAGGGGGGACTTCCGGCTCTGGGACGCCTGCTTGCAAGGGGGGACTTCCGGCTCTGGGACGCCTGCTTGCAAGGGGGGACTCCGGCTCTGGGATGCCTGCTTGCAAGGGGGGACTCCGGCTCTGGGATGCCTGCTTGCAAGGGGGGACTCCGGCTCTGGGATGCCTGCTTGCAAGGGGGGACTGCGGCTTTCTGGCTCTGGGACGCCTGCTTGCAAGGGGGGTCCGGCTCTGGGACGCCTGCTTGCAAGGGGTCCGGCTCTGGGACGCCTGCTTGCAAGGGGGACTCCGGCTCTGGGATGCCTGCTTGCAAGGGGGGACTGCGGCTTTCTGGATCTGGGACGCCTGCTTGCAAGGGGGGTCTGGCTCTGGGACGCCTGCTTGCAAGGGGGTCCGGCTCTGGGACGCCTGCTTGCAAGGGGGGACTCCGGCTCTGGGACGCCTGCTTGCAAGGGGGACTCCGGCTCTGGGATGCCTGCTTGCAAGGGGGGACTGCGGCTTTCTGGCTCTGGGACGCCTGCTTGCAAGGGGGTCCGGCTCTGGGACGCCTGCTTGCAAAGGGGGACTTCCGGCTCTGGAACGCCTGCTTGCAAGGGGGGACTTCCGGCTCTGGGACGCCTGCTTGCAAGGGGGAACTCCGGCTCTGGGACGCCTGCTTGCAAGGGGGGACTCCGGCTCTGGGACGCCTGCTTGCAAGGGGGGACTGCGGCTTTCTGGCTCTGGGACGCCTGCTTGCAAGGGGGGTCCGGCTCTGGGACGTCTGCTTGCAAGGGGGTCCGGCTCTGGGACGCCTGCTTGCAAGGGGGACTCCGGCTCTGGGATGCCTGCTTGCAAGGGGGGACTGCGGCTTTCTGGATCTGGGACGCCTGCTTGCAAGGGGGGTCTGGCTCTGGGACGCCTGCTTGCAAGGGGGTCTGGCTCTGGGACGCCTGCTTGCAAGGGGGGACTCCGGCTCTGGGATGCCTGCTTGCAAGGGGGGACTCCGGCTCTGGGATGCCTGCTTGCAAGGGGGGACTCCGGCTCTGGGATGCCTGCTTGCAAGGGGGGACTCCGGCTCTGGGATGCCTGCTTGCAAGGGGGGACTTCGGCTCTGGGATGCCGGCTTGCAAGGGGGGACTCTGGCTTTGGGACGCCTGCTTGCAAGGGGGACTCCGGCTCTGGGACGCCTGCTTGCAAGGGAGGACTCCGGCTCTGGGACGCCTGCTTGCAAGGGGGGACTCCGGCTCTGGGATGCCTGCTTGCAAGGGGGGACTCCGGCTCTGGGACGCCTGCTTGCAAGGGGGGACTCCGGCTCTGGGATGCCTGCTTGCAAGGGGGGACTGCGGCTTTCTGGCTCTGGGACGCCTGCTTGCAAGGGGGGTCCGGCTCTGGGACGCCTGCTTGCAAGGGGGTCCGGCTCTGGGACGCCTGCTTGCAAGGGGGACTCCGGCTCTGGGATGCCTGCTTGCAAGGGGGGACTGCGGCTTTCTGGATCTGGGACGCCTGCTTGCAAGGGGGGTCTGGCTTTGGGACGCCTGCTTGCAAGGGGGTCCGGCTCTGGGACGCCTGCTTGCAAGGGGGGACTCCGGCTCTGGGACGCCTGCTTGCAAGGGGGACTCCGGCTCTGGGATGCCTGCTTGCAAGGGGGGACTGCGGCTTTCTGGCTCTGGGACGCCTGCTTGCAAGGGGGGTCCGGCTCTGGGACGCCTGCTTGCAAGGGGGGACTCCGGCTCTGGGACGCCTGCTTGCAAGGGGGGACTCCGGCTCTGGGACGCCTGCTTGCAAGGGGGACTCCGGTTCTGGGATACCTGCTTGCAAGGGGGGACTGCGGCTTTCTGGCTCTAGGACGCCTGCTTGCAGGGGGGTCCGGCTCTGGGACGCCTGCTTGCAAGGGGGTCCGGCTCTGGGACGCCTGCTTGCAAGGGGGGACTCCGGCTCTGGGACGCCTGCTTGCAAAGGGGGACTTCCGGCTCTGGAACGCCTGCTTGCAAGGGGGGACTTCCGGCTCTGGGACGCCTGCTTGCAAGGGGGAACTCCGGCTCTGGGACGCCTGCTTGCAAGGGGGGACTCCGGCTCTGGGACGCCTGCTTGCAAGGGGGGACTGCGGCTTTCTGGCTCTGGGACGCCTGCTTGCAAGGGGGGTCCGGCTCTGGGACGTCTGCTTGCAAGGGGGTCCGGCTCTGGGACGCCTGCTTGCAAGGGGGACTCCGGCTCTGGGATGCCTGCTTGCAAGGGGGGACTGCGGCTTTCTGGATCTGGGACGCCTGCTTGCAAGGGGGGTCTGGCTCTGGGACGCCTGCTTGCAAGGGGGTCTGGCTCTGGGACGCCTGCTTGCAAGGGGGGACTCCGGCTCTGGGATGCCTGCTTGCAAGGGGGGACTCCGGCTCTGGGATGCCTGCTTGCAAGGGGGGACTCCGGCTCTGGGATGCCTGCTTGCAAGGGGGGACTTCGGCTCTGGGATGCCGGCTTGCAAGGGGGGACTCTGGCTTTGGGACGCCTGCTTGCAAGGGGGACTCCGGCTCTGGGACGCCTGCTTGCAAGGGAGGACTCCGGCTCTGGGACGCCTGCTTGCAAGGGGGGACTTCGGCTCTGGGATGCCGGCTTGCAAGGGGGGACTCTGGCTCTGGGACGCCTGCTTGCAAAGGGGGATTCCAGCTCTGGGACGCCTGCTTGCATATAGGGACTCCGGCTGTGGGACGCCTGCTTGCAAGGGGGGACTCCGGCTCTGGGACGCCTGCTTGCAAGGGGGGATTCCAGCTCTGGGACTCCTGCTTGCAAGAGGGGACTCCGGATTTGGGACACCTGCTTGCATATATGGACTCCGGCTTTGGGACGCCTGCTTGCAAGGGGGGACTCCGGCCCTGGGACGCCTGCTTGCAAGGGGCAACTCCGGCTGTGGGATGCCTGCTTGCAAGGGGGGACTCCGGCTCTGGGACGCCTGCTTGCAAGGGGGGATTCCAGCTCTGGGACTCCTGCTTGCAAGAGGGGACTCCGGATCTGGGACACCTGCCTGCATATATGGACTCCGGCTTTGGGACGCCTGCTTGCAAGGGGGGACTCCGGCCCTGGGACGCCTGCTTGCAAGGGGCAACTCCGGCTCTGGGACGCCTGCTTTCAAGGGGGGACTCCGGCTCTGGGACGCCTGCTTGCAAAGGGGGACTTCCGGCTCTGGGACGCCTGCTTGCAAGGGGGGACTTCCGGCTCTGGGACGCCTGCTTGCAAGGGGGAACTCCGGCTCTGGGACGCCTGCTTGCAAAGGGGGACTTCCGGCTCTGGGACGCCTGCTTGCAAGGGGGAACTCCGGCTCTGGGACGCCTGCTTGCAAGGGGGGACTCCGGCTCTGGGACGCCTGCTTGCAAGGGGGGACTCCGGCTCTTGGATGCCTGCTTGCAAGGGGGGACTGCGGCTTTCTGGCTCTGGGACGCCTGCTTGCAAGGGGGGTCCGGCTCTGGGACGCCTGCTTGCAAGGGGGTCCGGCTCTGGGACGCCTGCTTGCAAGGGGGACTCCGGCTCTGGGATGCCTGCTTGCAAGGGGGGACTGCGGCTTTCTGGATCTGGGACGCCTGCTTGCAAGGGGGGTCTGGCTCTGGGACGCCTGCTTGCAAGGGGGTCTGGCTCTGGGACGCCTGCTTGCAAGGGGGGACTCCGGCTCTGGGACGCCTGCTTGCAATGGGGGACTCCGGCTCTGGTACGCCTGCTTGCAAGGGGGGACTTCGGCTCTGGGATGCCTGCTTGCAAGGGGGACTCCGGCTCTGGGACGCCTGCTTGCAAGGGAGGACTCCGGCTCTGGGACGCCTGCTTGCAAGGGGGGACTTCGGCTCTGGGATGCCGGCTTGCAAGGGGGGACTCTGGCTCTGGGACGCCTGCTTGCAAAGGGGGATTCCAGCTCTGGGACGCCTGCTTGCATATAGGGACTCCGGCTGTGGGACGCCTGCTTGCAAGGGGGGACTCCGGCTCTGGGACGCCTGCTTGCAAGGGGGGATTCCAGCTCTGGGACTCCTGCTTGCAAGAGGGGACTCCGGATCTGGGACACCTGCCTGCATATATGGACTCCGGCTTTGGGACGCCTGCTTGCAAGGGGGGACTCCGGCCCTGGGACGCCAGCTTGCAAGGGGCAACTCCGGCTCTGGGACGCCTGCTTGCAAGGGGGGACTCCGGCTCTGGGACGCCTGCTTGCAAGGGGGGACTCTGGCTCTGGGACGCCTGCTTGCGAGGAGGGACTTCGGCTCTGGGATGCCTGCTTGCAAGGGGGACTCTGGCTCTGGGACGCCTGCTTGCAAAGGGGGATTCCAGCTCTGCGACGCCTGCTTGCATATAGGGACTCCGGCTGTGGGACGCCTGCTTGCAAGGGGAGACTCCGGCTCGCCTGCTTGCAAGGGGGGACTCCGGCTCTGGGACGCCTGCTTGCATATAAGGACTTCGACTCTGGGATGTCTGTGACGGACCTGGCCGGGACAGAGGCTTTTGGAGGGGACTGGGTGCGGGCCTCCTGCCTTGCGACCGTGGGCCCTGGCATTTGGGGGAACGGTACTCTTTGTGAGCTGTATGCCTGGGGATCCTTGAGGGGGTGTTGCTTTGGATTCAGGTCCATGTCCCCCCCAAGACACACAGACTCTGGGGACCCTGTATATGCCATATTAGAGTGACTAAGTCATACTGTTGGGACGTTCACACCTTCACACTAAGGATATGCGAATACAATCACCTCCAGCCATCTGTCTGTCCTCTGTGCTACTTTGACCCTGCTAAAATGTGTGATGCTTACACTTAGGATAATGTGTATTGTATAGCAGGTGCCGGGATGTCTACCCTGAAAGGTCACATCTATGAGTCACCTTGGCTGGCTAAAGGATTTAGTTAATTAGCTCATGTTAATTATGTTCTGGTTACTCCCTCTGTTTCTGTATATAAGACTTGATTTTGGTGCTAATAAAACTCTCTCTTGGTTGAACTTACATACAGCCTGCCTGGTGTTTGTTCTGACCGACCACAAATGGATTCGAATGGCACATAGGTGTAGTTGGAATCCTGGAGCACCGGATGATCCAATAGAGCAGAGGAGTGTCGGGAGAGTGGAGCCGAGCGAGCAAAGGGGCTTGTTACACTTGCAAAGGGGGATTCCAGCTCTGGGACGCCTGCTTGCAAATAGGGACTCTGGCTGTGGGACGCCTGCTTGCAAGGGGGGACTCCGGCTCTTGGACGCCTGCTTGCAAGGGGGACTCCGGCTCTGGGACGCCTGCTTGCAAGGGGGACTCCGGCTCTGGGACGCCTGCTTGCAAGGGAGGACTCCGGCTCTGGGACGCCTGCTTGCAAGGGGGGACTTCGGCTCTGGGATGCCGGCTTGCAAGGGGGGACTCTGGCTCTGGGACGCCTGCTTGCAAAGGGGGATTCCAGCTCTGGGACGCCTGCTTGCATATAGGGACTCCGGCTGTGGGACGCCTGCTTGCAAGGGGGGACTCCGGCTCTGGGACGCCTGCTTGCAAGGGGGGATTCCAGCTCTGGGACTCCTGCTTGCAAGAGGGGACTCCGGATCTGGGACGCCTGCTTGCATATATGGACTCCGGCTTTGGGACGCCTGCTTGCAAGGGGGGACTCCGGCCCTGGGACGCCTACTTGCAAGGGGCAACTCCGGCTCTGGGACGCCTGCTTGCAAGGGGGGACTCTGGCTCTGGGACGCCTGCTTGCAAGGGGGGACTCTGGCTCTGGGACGCCTGCTTGCGAGGGGGGACTTCGGCTCTGGGATGCCTGCTTGCAAGGGGGGACGCCTGCTTGCAAGGGGGGACTCTGGCTCTGGGACGCCTGCTTGCAAAGGGGGATTCCAGCTCTGGGACGCCTGCTTGCATATAGGGACTCCGGCTGTGGGACGCCTGCTTGCAAGGGGGGACTCTGGCTCTGGGACGCCTACTTGCAAGGGGGGACTCCTACTCTGGGATGCCTGCTTACAAGGGGGGACCCTGGCTCTGGGACGCCTGCTTGCATATAGGGACTCCAGCTCTGGGACGCCTGCTTGCAAGGGGAGGCTCCAGCTCTGGGACGCCTGCTTGCAAGGAGGGACTCTGGCTCTGGGATGCCTACTTGCAAAGGGGGACTTCGGCTCTGGGACGCCTGCTTGCAAGGGGGGACTCCGGCTCTGGTACGCCTGCTTGCAAGGGGGGACTCCGGCTCTGGGACGCCTTCTTGCATACAGGGACTCCGGCTCTGGGACGCCTGCTTGCAAGGGGGGATTCCAGCTCTGGGATGCTTGCTTGCATATAGGGACTCCGGCTCTGGGACGCCTGCTTGCAAGGGGGGACTGCGGCTCTGGGACGCCTGCTTGCAAGGGAGGACTCCGGCTCTGGGACGCCTGCTTGCAAGGGGGGACTTCGGCTCTGGGATGCCGGCTTGCAAGGGGGGACTCTGGCTCTGGGACGCCTGCTTGCAAAGGGGGATTCCAGCTCTGGGACGCCTGCTTGCATATAGGGACTCCGGCTGTGGGACGCCTGCTTGCAAGGGGGGACTCCGGCTCTGGGACGCCTGCTTGCAAGGGGGGATTCCAGCTCTGGGACTCCTGCTTGCAAGAGGGGACTCCGGATCTGGGACACCTGCCTGCATATATGGACTCCGGCTTTGGGACGCCTGCTTGCAAGGGGGGACTCCGGCCCTGGGACGCCAGCTTGCAAGGGGCAACTCCGGCTCTGGGACGCCTGCTTGCAAGGGGGGACTCCGGCTCTGGGACGCCTGCTTGCAAGGGGGGACTCTGGCTCTGGGACGCCTGCTTGCGAGGAGGGACTTCGGCTCTGGGATGCCTGCTTGCAAGGGGGACTCTGGCTCTGGGACGCCTGCTTGCAAAGGGGGATTCCAGCTCTGCGACGCCTGCTTGCATATAGGGACTCCGGCTGTGGGACGCCTGCTTGCAAGGGGAGACTCCGGCTCGCCTGCTTGCAAGGGGGGACTCCGGCTCTGGGACGCCTGCTTGCATATAAGGACTTCGACTCTGGGATGTCTGTGACGGACCTGGCCGGGACAGAGGCTTTTGGAGGGGACTGGGTGCGGGCCTCCTGCCTTGCGACCGTGGGCCCTGGCATTTGGGGGAACGGTACTCTTTGTGAGCTGTATGCCTGGGGATCCTTGAGGGGGTGTTGCTTTGGATTCAGGTCCATGTCCCCCCCAAGACACACAGACTCTGGGGACCCTGTATATGCCATATTAGAGTGACTAAGTCATACTGTTGGGACGTTCACACCTTCACACTAAGGATATGCGAATACAATCACCTCCAGCCATCTGTCTGTCCTCTGTGCTACTTTGACCCTGCTAAAATGTGTGATGCTTACACTTAGGATAATGTGTATTGTATAGCAGGTGCCGGGATGTCTACCCTGAAAGGTCACATCTATGAGTCACCTTGGCTGGCTAAAGGATTTAGTTAATTAGCTCATGTTAATTATGTTCTGGTTACTCCCTCTGTTTCTGTATATAAGACTTGATTTTGGTGCTAATAAAACTCTCTCTTGGTTGAACTTACATACAGCCTGCCTGGTGTTTGTTCTGACCGACCACAAATGGATTCGAATGGCACATAGGTGTAGTTGGAATCCTGGAGCACCGGATGATCCAATAGAGCAGAGGAGTGTCGGGAGAGTGGAGCCGAGCGAGCAAAGGGGCTTGTTACACTTGCAAAGGGGGATTCCAGCTCTGGGACGCCTGCTTGCAAATAGGGACTCTGGCTGTGGGACGCCTGCTTGCAAGGGGGGACTCCGGCTCTTGGACGCCTGCTTGCAAGGGGGACTCCGGCTCTGGGACGCCTGCTTGCAAGGGAGGACTCCGGCTCTGGGACGCCTGCTTGCAAGGGGGGACTTCGGCTCTGGGATGCCGGCTTGCAAGGGGGGACTCTGGCTCTGGGACGCCTGCTTGCAAAGGGGGATTCCAGCTCTGGGACGCCTGCTTGCATATAGGGACTCCGGCTGTGGGACGCCTGCTTGCAAGGGGGGACTCCGGCTCTGGGACGCCTGCTTGCAAGGGGGGATTCCAGCTCTGGGACTCCTGCTTGCAAGAGGGGACTCCGGATCTGGGACGCCTGCTTGCATATATGGACTCCGGCTTTGGGACGCCTGCTTGCAAGGGGGGACTCCGGCCCTGGGACGCCTACTTGCAAGGGGCAACTCCGGCTCTGGGACGCCTGCTTGCAAGGGGGGACTCTGGCTCTGGGACGCCTGCTTGCAAGGGGGGACTCTGGCTCTGGGACGCCTGCTTGCGAGGGGGGACTTCGGCTCTGGGATGCCTGCTTGCAAGGGGGGACGCCTGCTTGCAAGGGGGGACTCTGGCTCTGGGACGCCTGCTTGCAAAGGGGGATTCCAGCTCTGGGACGCCTGCTTGCATATAGGGACTCCGGCTGTGGGACGCCTGCTTGCAAGGGGGGACTCTGGCTCTGGGACGCCTACTTGCAAGGGGGGACTCCTACTCTGGGATGCCTGCTTACAAGGGGGGACCCTGGCTCTGGGACGCCTGCTTGCATATAGGGACTCCAGCTCTGGGACGCCTGCTTGCAAGGGGAGGCTCCAGCTCTGGGACGCCTGCTTGCAAGGAGGGACTCTGGCTCTGGGATGCCTACTTGCAAAGGGGGACTTCGGCTCTGGGACGCCTGCTTGCAAGGGGGGACTCCGGCTCTGGTACGCCTGCTTGCAAGGGGGGACTCCGGCTCTGGGACGCCTTCTTGCATACAGGGACTCCGGCTCTGGGACGCCTGCTTGCAAGGGGGGATTCCAGCTCTGGGATGCTTGCTTGCATATAGGGACTCCGGCTCTGGGACGCCTGCTTGCAAGGGGGGACTGCGGCTCTGGGACGCCTGCTTGCAAGGGGGGACTCCGGCTCTGGGACGCCTGCTTGCAAGGGGGGACTCCGGCTCTGGGACGCCTGCTTGCAAGGGTGGACTCCGGCACTGGGACGCCTGCTTGCAAATGGGGACTCTGGCTCTGGGACGCCTGCTTGCAAGGGGGGACTCCGGCTCTGGGACGCCTGCTTGCAAGGGGGGACTCCGGCTCTGGGACACCTGCTTGCAAGGGGGGACTCCGGCTCTGGGACGCCTGCTTGCAAGGGGGACTCCGGCTCTGGGATGCCTGCTTGCAAGGGGGACTGCGGCTTTCTGGCTCTGGGACGCCTGCTTGCAAGGGGGGTCCGGCTCTGGGACGCCTGCTTGCAAGGGGGGTCCGGCTCTGGGACGCCTGCTTGCAAGGGGGACTCCGGCTCTGGGACGCCTGCTTGCAAGGGGGGACTCCGGCTCTGGGATACCTGCTTGCAAGGGGGGACTGCGGGTTTCTGGCTCTAGGACGCCTGCTTGCAAGGGGGGTCCGGCTCTGGGACACCTGCTTGCAAGGGGGTCCAGGTCTGGGACGCCTGCTTGCAAGGGGGGACTCCGGCTCTGGGACGCCTGCTTGCAAGGGGGACTCCGGCTCTGGGACGCCTGCTTGCATATAGGGACTCCAGGTCTGGGACGCCTGCTTGCAAGGGGGGACTCCGGCTCTGGGATGCCTGCTTGCAAGGGGAGACTCCGGCTCGCCTGCTTGCAAAGGGGGATTCCAGCTCTGGGACGCCTGCTTGCATATAGGGACTCCGGCTGTGGGACGCCTACTTGCAAGGGGGGACTCCTACTCTGGGATGCCTGCTTGCAAGGGGGGACTCTGGCTTTGGGACGCCTGCTTGCAAGGGGGACTCCGGCTCTGGGACGCCTGCTTGCAAGGGGGGACTCCGGCTCTGGGACGCCTGCTTGCAAGGGGGGACTTCGGCTCTGGGATGCCGGCTTGCAAGGGGGGACTCTGGCTCTGGGACGCCTGCTTGCAAAGGGGGATTCCAGCTCTGGGACGCCTGCTTGCATATAGGGACTCCGGCTGTGGGACGGCTCTTTGCAAGGGGGGACTCCGGCTCTGGGACGCCTTTTTGCAAGGGGGGATTCCAGCTCTGGGACTCCTGCTTGCAAGAGGGGACTCCGGATCTGGGACGCCTGCTTGCATATATGGACTCCGGCTTTGGGATGCCTGCTTGCAAGGGGGGACTCCGGCCCTGGGACGCCTGCTTGCAAGGGGCAACTCCGGCTCTGGGACGCCTGCTTGCAAGGGGCAACTCTGGCTCTGGGATGCCTACTTGCAAAGGGGGACTTCGGCTCTGGGACGCCTGCTTGCAAGGGGGGACTCCGGCTCTGGTACGCCTGCTTGCAAGGGGGGACTCCGGCTCTGGGACGCCTTCTTGCATACAGGGACTCCGGCTCTGGGACGCCTGCTTGCAAGGGGGGATTCCAGCTCTGGGACGCCTGCTTGCAAGGGGGGACTGCGTCTCTGGGACGCCTGCTTGCAAGGGGGGACTGCGTCTCTGGGACGCCTGCTTGCAAGGGGGGACTGCGGCTCTGGGACGCCTGCTTGCAAGGGGGGACTCCGGCTCTGGGACGCCTGCTTGCAAGGGGGGACTCCGGCTCTGGGACGCCTGCTTGCAAGGGTGGACTCCGGCACTGGGACGCCTGCTTGCAAATGGGGACTCTGGCTCTGGGACGCCTGCTTGCAAGGGGGGACTCCGGCTCTGGGACGCCTGCTTGCAAGGGGGGACTCCGGCTCTGGGACGCCTGCTTGCAAGGGGGGACTCCAGCTCTGGGACGCCTGCTTGCAAGGGGGACTCCGGCTCTGGGATGCCTGATTGCAAGGGGGGACTGCGGCTTTCTGGCTCTGGGACGCCTGCTTGCAAGGGGGGTCCGGCTCTGGGACGCCTGCTTGCAAGGGGGGACTCCGGCTCTGGGACGCCTGCTTGCAAGGGGGGACTCCGATTCTGGGATACCTGCTTGCAAGGGGGGACTGCGGCTTTCTGGCTCTAGGACGCCTGCTTGCAAGGGGGTCCGGCTCTGGGACGCCTGCTTGCAAGGGGGTCCGGCTCTGGGACGCCTGCTTGCAAGGGGGGACTCCGGCTCTGGGACGCCTGCTTGCAAGGGGGGACTTCCGGCTCTGGGACGCCTGCTTGCAAGGGGGGACTTCCGGCTCTGGGACGCCTGCTTGCAAGGGGGGACTTCCGGCTCTGGGACGCCTGCTTGCAAGGGGGGACTTCCGGCTCTGGGACGCCTGCTTGCAAGGGGGGACTCCGGCTCTGGGACGCCTGCTTGCAAGGGGGGACTCCGGCTCTGGGACGCCTGCTTGCAAGGGGGGACTCCGGCTCTGGGACGCTTGCTTGCAAGGGGGGACTCCGGTTCTGGGATACCTGCTTGCAAGGGGGGACTGCGGCTTTCTGGCTCTAGGACTCCTGCTTGCAAGGGGGGTCCGGCTCTGGGACGCCTGCTTGCAAGGGGGTCCGGCTCTGGGACGCCTGCTTGCAAGGGGGGACTCCGGCTCTGGGACGCCTGCTTGCAAGGTGGACTCCGGCTCTGGGACGCCTGCTTGCAAGGGGGGACTTCCGGCTCTGGGACGCCTGCTTGCAAGGGGGGACTTCCGGCTCTGGGACGCCTGCTTGCAAGGGGGGACTCCGGCTCTGGGATGCCTGCTTGCAAGGGGGGACTCCGGCTCTGGGATGCCTGCTTGCAAGGGGGGACTCCGGCTCTGGGATGCCTGCTTGCAAGGGGGGACTGCGGCTTTCTGGCTCTGGGACGCCTGCTTGCAAGGGGGGTCCGGCTCTGGGACGCCTGCTTGCAAGGGGGTCCGGCTCTGGGACGCCTGCTTGCAAGGGGGACTCCGGCTCTGGGATGCCTGCTTGCAAGGGGGGACTGCGGCTTTCTGGATCTGGGACGCCTGCTTGCAAGGGGGGTCTGGCTCTGGGACGCCTGCTTGCAAGGGGGTCCGGCTCTGGGACGCCTGCTTGCAAGGGGGGACTCCGGCTCTGGGACGCCTGCTTGCAAGGGGGACTCCGGCTCTGGGATGCCTGCTTGCAAGGGGGGACTGCGGCTTTCTGGCTCTGGGACGCCTGCTTGCAAGGGGGTCCGGCTCTGGGACGCCTGCTTGCAAAGGGGGACTTCCGGCTCTGGAACGCCTGCTTGCAAGGGGGGACTTCCGGCTCTGGGACGCCTGCTTGCAAGGGGGAACTCCGGCTCTGGGACGCCTGCTTGCAAGGGGGGACTCCGGCTCTGGGACGCCTGCTTGCAAGGGGGGACTGCGGCTTTCTGGCTCTGGGACGCCTGCTTGCAAGGGGGGTCCGGCTCTGGGACGTCTGCTTGCAAGGGGGTCCGGCTCTGGGACGCCTGCTTGCAAGGGGGACTCCGGCTCTGGGATGCCTGCTTGCAAGGGGGGACTGCGGCTTTCTGGATCTGGGACGCCTGCTTGCAAGGGGGGTCTGGCTCTGGGACGCCTGCTTGCAAGGGGGTCTGGCTCTGGGACGCCTGCTTGCAAGGGGGGACTCCGGCTCTGGGATGCCTGCTTGCAAGGGGGGACTCCGGCTCTGGGATGCCTGCTTGCAAGGGGGGACTCCGGCTCTGGGATGCCTGCTTGCAAGGGGGGACTCCGGCTCTGGGATGCCTGCTTGCAAGGGGGGACTTCGGCTCTGGGATGCCGGCTTGCAAGGGGGGACTCTGGCTTTGGGACGCCTGCTTGCAAGGGGGACTCCGGCTCTGGGACGCCTGCTTGCAAGGGAGGACTCCGGCTCTGGGACGCCTGCTTGCAAGGGGGGACTCCGGCTCTGGGATGCCTGCTTGCAAGGGGGGACTCCGGCTCTGGGACGCCTGCTTGCAAGGGGGGACTCCGGCTCTGGGATGCCTGCTTGCAAGGGGGGACTGCGGCTTTCTGGCTCTGGGACGCCTGCTTGCAAGGGGGGTCCGGCTCTGGGACGCCTGCTTGCAAGGGGGTCCGGCTCTGGGACGCCTGCTTGCAAGGGGGACTCCGGCTCTGGGATGCCTGCTTGCAAGGGGGGACTGCGGCTTTCTGGATCTGGGACGCCTGCTTGCAAGGGGGGTCTGGCTTTGGGACGCCTGCTTGCAAGGGGGTCCGGCTCTGGGACGCCTGCTTGCAAGGGGGGACTCCGGCTCTGGGACGCCTGCTTGCAAGGGGGACTCCGGCTCTGGGATGCCTGCTTGCAAGGGGGGACTGCGGCTTTCTGGCTCTGGGACGCCTGCTTGCAAGGGGGGTCCGGCTCTGGGACGCCTGCTTGCAAGGGGGGACTCCGGCTCTGGGACGCCTGCTTGCAAGGGGGGACTCCGGCTCTGGGACGCCTGCTTGCAAGGGGGACTCCGGTTCTGGGATACCTGCTTGCAAGGGGGGACTGCGGCTTTCTGGCTCTAGGACGCCTGCTTGCAGGGGGGTCCGGCTCTGGGACGCCTGCTTGCAAGGGGGTCCGGCTCTGGGACGCCTGCTTGCAAGGGGGGACTCCGGCTCTGGGACGCCTGCTTGCAAAGGGGGACTTCCGGCTCTGGAACGCCTGCTTGCAAGGGGGGACTTCCGGCTCTGGGACGCCTGCTTGCAAGGGGGAACTCCGGCTCTGGGACGCCTGCTTGCAAGGGGGGACTCCGGCTCTGGGACGCCTGCTTGCAAGGGGGGACTGCGGCTTTCTGGCTCTGGGACGCCTGCTTGCAAGGGGGGTCCGGCTCTGGGACGTCTGCTTGCAAGGGGGTCCGGCTCTGGGACGCCTGCTTGCAAGGGGGACTCCGGCTCTGGGATGCCTGCTTGCAAGGGGGGACTGCGGCTTTCTGGATCTGGGACGCCTGCTTGCAAGGGGGGTCTGGCTCTGGGACGCCTGCTTGCAAGGGGGTCTGGCTCTGGGACGCCTGCTTGCAAGGGGGGACTCCGGCTCTGGGATGCCTGCTTGCAAGGGGGGACTCCGGCTCTGGGATGCCTGCTTGCAAGGGGGGACTCCGGCTCTGGGATGCCTGCTTGCAAGGGGGGACTTCGGCTCTGGGATGCCGGCTTGCAAGGGGGGACTCTGGCTTTGGGACGCCTGCTTGCAAGGGGGACTCCGGCTCTGGGACGCCTGCTTGCAAGGGAGGACTCCGGCTCTGGGACGCCTGCTTGCAAGGGGGGACTTCGGCTCTGGGATGCCGGCTTGCAAGGGGGGACTCTGGCTCTGGGACGCCTGCTTGCAAAGGGGGATTCCAGCTCTGGGACGCCTGCTTGCATATAGGGACTCCGGCTGTGGGACGCCTGCTTGCAAGGGGGGACTCCGGCTCTGGGACGCCTGCTTGCAAGGGGGGATTCCAGCTCTGGGACTCCTGCTTGCAAGAGGGGACTCCGGATTTGGGACACCTGCTTGCATATATGGACTCCGGCTTTGGGACGCCTGCTTGCAAGGGGGGACTCCGGCCCTGGGACGCCTGCTTGCAAGGGGCAACTCCGGCTGTGGGATGCCTGCTTGCAAGGGGGGACTCCGGCTCTGGGACGCCTGCTTGCAAGGGGGGATTCCAGCTCTGGGACTCCTGCTTGCAAGAGGGGACTCCGGATCTGGGACACCTGCCTGCATATATGGACTCCGGCTTTGGGACGCCTGCTTGCAAGGGGGGACTCCGGCCCTGGGACGCCTGCTTGCAAGGGGCAACTCCGGCTCTGGGACGCCTGCTTTCAAGGGGGGACTCCGGCTCTGGGACGCCTGCTTGCAAAGGGGGACTTCCGGCTCTGGGACGCCTGCTTGCAAGGGGGGACTTCCGGCTCTGGGACGCCTGCTTGCAAGGGGGAACTCCGGCTCTGGGACGCCTGCTTGCAAAGGGGGACTTCCGGCTCTGGGACTCCTGCTTGCAAGAGGGGACTCCGGATCTGGGACACCTGCCTGCATATATGGACTCCGGCTTTGGGACGCCTGCTTGCAAGGGGCAACTCCGGCTCTGGGACGCCTGCTTGCATATAGGGACTCCGGCTGTGGGACGCCTGCTTGCAAGGGGGGACTCCGGCTCTGGGACGCCTGCTTGCAAGGGGGGATTCCAGCTCTGGGACTCCTGCTTGCAAGAGGGGACTCCGGATCTGGGACACCTGCCTGCATATATGGACTCCGGCTTTGGGACGCCTGCTTGCAAGGGGGGACTCCGGCCCTGGGACGCCAGCTTGCAAGGGGCAACTCCGGCTCTGGGACGCCTGCTTGCAAGGGGGGACTCCGGCTCTGGGACGCCTGCTTGCAAGGGGGGACTCTGGCTCTGGGACGCCTGCTTGCGAGGAGGGACTTCGGCTCTGGGATGCCTGCTTGCAAGGGGGACTCTGGCTCTGGGACGCCTGCTTGCAAGGGGGGACTTCCGGCTCTGGGACGCATGGTTGCAAGGGGGAACTCCGGCTCTGGGACGCCTGCTTGCAAAGGGGGACTTCCGGCTCTGGGACGCCTGCTTGCAAGGGGGAACTCCGGCTCTGGGACGCCTGCTTGCAAGGGGGGACTCCGGCTCTGGGACGCCTGCTTGCAAGGGGGGACTCCGGCTCTTGGATGCCTGCTTGCAAGGGGGGACTGCGGCTTTCTGGCTCTGGGACGCCTGCTTGCAAGGGGGGTCCGGCTCTGGGACGCCTGCTTGCAAGGGGGTCCGGCTCTGGGACGCCTGCTTGCAAGGGGGACTCCGGCTCTGGGATGCCTGCTTGCAAGGGGGGACTGCGGCTTTCTGGATCTGGGACGCCTGCTTGCAAGGGGGGTCTGGCTCTGGGACGCCTGCTTGCAAGGGGGTCTGGCTCTGGGACGCCTGCTTGCAAGGGGGGACTCCGGCTCTGGGACGCCTGCTTGCAATGGGGGACTCCGGCTCTGGTACGCCTGCTTGCAAGGGGGGACTTCGGCTCTGGGATGCCTGCTTGCAAGGGGGACTCCGGCTCTGGGACGCCTGCTTGCAAGGGAGGACTCCGGCTCTGGGACGCCTGCTTGCAAGGGGGGACTTCGGCTCTGGGATGCCGGCTTGCAAGGGGGGACTCTGGCTCTGGGACGCCTGCTTGCAAAGGGGGATTCCAGCTCTGGGACGCCTGCTTGCATATAGGGACTCCGGCTGTGGGACGCCTGCTTGCAAGGGGGGACTCCGGCTCTGGGACGCCTGCTTGCAAGGGGGGATTCCAGCTCTGGGACTCCTGCTTGCAAGAGGGGACTCCGGATCTGGGACACCTGCCTGCATATATGGACTCCGGCTTTGGGACGCCTGCTTGCAAGGGGGGACTCCGGCCCTGGGACGCCAGCTTGCAAGGGGCAACTCCGGCTCTGGGACGCCTGCTTGCAAGGGGGGACTCCGGCTCTGGGACGCCTGCTTGCAAGGGGGGACTCTGGCTCTGGGACGCCTGCTTGCGAGGAGGGACTTCGGCTCTGGGATGCCTGCTTGCAAGGGGGACTCTGGCTCTGGGACGCCTGCTTGCAAAGGGGGATTCCAGCTCTGCGACGCCTGCTTGCATATAGGGACTCCGGCTGTGGGACGCCTGCTTGCAAGGGGAGACTCCGGCTCGCCTGCTTGCAAGGGGGGACTCCGGCTCTGGGACGCCTGCTTGCATATAAGGACTTCGACTCTGGGATGTCTGTGACGGACCTGGCCGGGACAGAGGCTTTTGGAGGGGACTGGGTGCGGGCCTCCTGCCTTGCGACCGTGGGCCCTGGCATTTGGGGGAACGGTACTCTTTGTGAGCTGTATGCCTGGGGATCCTTGAGGGGGTGTTGCTTTGGATTCAGGTCCATGTCCCCCCCAAGACACACAGACTCTGGGGACCCTGTATATGCCATATTAGAGTGACTAAGTCATACTGTTGGGACGTTCACACCTTCACACTAAGGATATGCGAATACAATCACCTCCAGCCATCTGTCTGTCCTCTGTGCTACTTTGACCCTGCTAAAATGTGTGATGCTTACACTTAGGATAATGTGTATTGTATAGCAGGTGCCGGGATGTCTACCCTGAAAGGTCACATCTATGAGTCACCTTGGCTGGCTAAAGGATTTAGTTAATTAGCTCATGTTAATTATGTTCTGGTTACTCCCTCTGTTTCTGTATATAAGACTTGATTTTGGTGCTAATAAAACTCTCTCTTGGTTGAACTTACATACAGCCTGCCTGGTGTTTGTTCTGACCGACCACAAATGGATTCGAATGGCACATAGGTGTAGTTGGAATCCTGGAGCACCGGATGATCCAATAGAGCAGAGGAGTGTCGGGAGAGTGGAGCCGAGCGAGCAAAGGGGCTTGTTACACTTGCAAAGGGGGATTCCAGCTCTGGGACGCCTGCTTGCAAATAGGGACTCTGGCTGTGGGACGCCTGCTTGCAAGGGGGGACTCCGGCTCTTGGACGCCTGCTTGCAAGGGGGACTCCGGCTCTGGGACGCCTGCTTGCAAGGGAGGACTCCGGCTCTGGGACGCCTGCTTGCAAGGGGGGACTTCGGCTCTGGGATGCCGGCTTGCAAGGGGGGACTCTGGCTCTGGGACGCCTGCTTGCAAAGGGGGATTCCAGCTCTGGGACGCCTGCTTGCATATAGGGACTCCGGCTGTGGGACGCCTGCTTGCAAGGGGGGACTCCGGCTCTGGGACGCCTGCTTGCAAGGGGGGATTCCAGCTCTGGGACTCCTGCTTGCAAGAGGGGACTCCGGATCTGGGACGCCTGCTTGCATATATGGACTCCGGCTTTGGGACGCCTGCTTGCAAGGGGGGACTCCGGCCCTGGGACGCCTACTTGCAAGGGGCAACTCCGGCTCTGGGACGCCTGCTTGCAAGGGGGGACTCTGGCTCTGGGACGCCTGCTTGCAAGGGGGGACTCTGGCTCTGGGACGCCTGCTTGCGAGGGGGGACTTCGGCTCTGGGATGCCTGCTTGCAAGGGGGGACGCCTGCTTGCAAGGGGGGACTCTGGCTCTGGGACGCCTGCTTGCAAAGGGGGATTCCAGCTCTGGGACGCCTGCTTGCATATAGGGACTCCGGCTGTGGGACGCCTGCTTGCAAGGGGGGACTCTGGCTCTGGGACGCCTACTTGCAAGGGGGGACTCCTACTCTGGGATGCCTGCTTACAAGGGGGGACCCTGGCTCTGGGACGCCTGCTTGCATATAGGGACTCCAGCTCTGGGACGCCTGCTTGCAAGGGGAGGCTCCAGCTCTGGGACGCCTGCTTGCAAGGAGGGACTCTGGCTCTGGGATGCCTACTTGCAAAGGGGGACTTCGGCTCTGGGACGCCTGCTTGCAAGGGGGGACTCCGGCTCTGGTACGCCTGCTTGCAAGGGGGGACTCCGGCTCTGGGACGCCTTCTTGCATACAGGGACTCCGGCTCTGGGACGCCTGCTTGCAAGGGGGGATTCCAGCTCTGGGATGCTTGCTTGCATATAGGGACTCCGGCTCTGGGACGCCTGCTTGCAAGGGGGGACTGCGGCTCTGGGACGCCTGCTTGCAAGGGGGGACTCCGGCTCTGGGACGCCTGCTTGCAAGGGGGGACTCCGGCTCTGGGACGCCTGCTTGCAAGGGGGGACTCCGGCTCTGGGACGCCTGCTTGCAAGGGTGGACTCCGGCACTGGGACGCCTGCTTGCAAATGGGGACTCTGGCTCTGGGACGCCTGCTTGCAAGGGGGGACTCCGGCTCTGGGACGCCTGCTTGCAAGGGGGGACTCCGGCTCTGGGACACCTGCTTGCAAGGGGGGACTCCGGCTCTGGGACGCCTGCTTGCAAGGGGGACTCCGGCTCTGGGATGCCTGCTTGCAAGGGGGACTGCGGCTTTCTGGCTCTGGGACGCCTGCTTGCAAGGGGGGTCCGGCTCTGGGACGCCTGCTTGCAAGGGGGGTCCGGCTCTGGGACGCCTGCTTGCAAGGGGGACTCCGGCTCTGGGACGCCTGCTTGCAAGGGGGGACTCCGGCTCTGGGATACCTGCTTGCAAGGGGGGACTGCGGGTTTCTGGCTCTAGGACGCCTGCTTGCAAGGGGGGTCCGGCTCTGGGACACCTGCTTGCAAGGGGGTCCAGGTCTGGGACGCCTGCTTGCAAGGGGGGACTCCGGCTCTGGGACGCCTGCTTGCAAGGGGGACTCCGGCTCTGGGACGCCTGCTTGCATATAGGGACTCCAGGTCTGGGACGCCTGCTTGCAAGGGGGGACTCCGGCTCTGGGATGCCTGCTTGCAAGGGGAGACTCCGGCTCTGGGACGCCTGCTTGCAAGGGGGGACTCCGGCTCTGGGACGCCTGCTTGCAAGGGGGGACTCCGGCTCTGGGACGCCTGCTTGCAAATGGGGACTCTGGCTCTGGGACGCCTGCTTGCAAGGGGGGACTCCGGCTCTGGGACGCCTGCTTGCAAGGGGGGACTCCGGCTCTGGGACGCCTGCTTGCAAGGGGGGACTCCGGCTCTGGGACACCTGCTTGCAAGGGGGGACTCCGGCTCTGGGACGCCTGCTTGCAAGGGGGACTCCGGCTCTGGGATGCCTGCTTGCAAGGGGGACTGCGGCTTTCTGGCTCTGGGACGCCTGCTTGCAAGGGGGGTCCGGCTCTGGGACGCCTGCTTGCAAGGGGGGACTCCGGCTCTGGGACGCCTGCTTGCAAGGGGGGACTCCGGCTCTGGGATACCTGCTTGCAAGGGGGGACTGCGGCTTTCTGGCTCTAGGACGCCTGCTTGCAAGGGGGGTCCGGCTCTGGGACACCTGCTTGCAAGGGGGTCCAGGTCTGGGACGCCTGCTTGCAAGGGGGGACTCCGGCTCTGGGACGCCTGCTTGCAAGGGGGACTCCGGCTCTGGGACGCCTGCTTGCATATAGGGACTCCAGGTCTGGGACGCCTGCTTGCAAGGGGGGACTCCGGCTCTGGGACGCCTGCTTGCAAGGGGGGACTTCCGGCTCTGGGACGCCTGCTTGCAAGGGGGGACTCCGGCTCTGGGATGCCTGCTTGCAAGGGGGGACTCTGGCTCTGGAACGCCTGCTTGCAAGGGGGGACTCCGGCTCTGGAACGCCTGCTTGCAAGGGGGGACTCCGGCTCTGGGATGCCTGCTTGCAAGGGGGGACTCCGGCTCTATGGCTCTGGGATGCCTGCTTGCAAGGGGGACCCCAGCTCTGGGATGCCTGCTTGCAAGGGGAGACTCCGGCTCGCCTGCTTGCAAGGGGGGACTCCGGCTCTGGGACGCCTGCTTGCATATAGGGACTCCGGCTCTGGGATGCCTGCTTGCAAGTGGGGACTCCGGCTCTGGGACGCCTGCTTGCAAGGGGGGACTACGGCTCTGGGACGCCTGCTTGCATATAGGGACTCCGGCTCTGGGATGCCTGCTTGCAAGGGGGACTCCGGCTCTGGGACGCCTGCTTGCAAGGGGGGACTCCGGCTCTGGGACGCCTGCTTGTAAGGGGGGACTCCGGCTCTGGGACGCCTGCTTGCAAGGGGGGACTCCGGCTCTGGAATGCCTGCTTGCAAGGGGGGACTCCGGCTCTGGGACGCCTGCTTGCAAGGGTGGACTCCGGCTCTGGGACGCCTGCTTGCAAGGGGAGGCTCCGGGACGCCTGCTTGCAAGGAGGGACTCCGGCTCTGGGACGCCTGCTTGCAAGGGGGGACTCCGGCTCTGGGACGCCTGCTTGCATATAGGGACTCCGGCTCTGGGACGCCTGCTTGCATATAGTTTGTTTACTGGAAAGGCTATCCTGCGTAGGTGATCTGTGTCACAGATCTAGGAGCCAGTTTGCCAGTACACCTGAAATATATTAAAGCAGGAGTCAAACCTTGAAAATTTGTCTTTTTACATTAATAGAAATCCATGTTCTCTTGCGCCTTATTCTTAAAGGCTCCTGCTTGCTACATGGATTTGTCCACCTTTGTGTAGCTTCATACAGGCAATAAAAAGGGACAACCTTGGAAAATAAAGTCATACATTGTTGTATGTGGTTGTAAAGAAGAGAGTATAAACTGGGACATCTTGGCATTAAAAAATTATATTTTTATTTAATCCATCAAACCAGAAAAAGCAATCCATCCCTAAAAACTGATGAGTTTCAGCCTCCTGCATAAGGCCTATGTAGGAGGCTGAAACGTGCCAATCTTTAGGAACCGATTCCTTTTTATGGTTTGATGGATAAAATAAAGATGCTTTTTTTAATGGCAAGATGTCCTGGTGTCGGATTTTTACTCTCTTCATTGGATTTTGGATGTTCAGTACTACCTGAGTCTGGGCACAGATGTCTTGATCTCTTCCTGTCTATCCTTATGGGATTTTGGGGTTGTAGCACTTCCTTTGTTGCTCTAAAGTGGTTGTAAAAGGCTGAAGGTTTTTTACCTTCATGTATTATATACATGAAGGTAAAAAACCTACTGTGTGCAGCATACCCCAGCCCCTCCTAATACTTATCTGAGCCCCATCTCAATCCAGGGATGTGCATGAGACCAGCAGTTTTCCCAGTGACTCCCTCTGCTGTTAATCCCAGCCAGTGACAAGGGGCGGGACCGGGCCGCATTCTGTGTGTCTTATGGACACACGGAAGTGGCTCGGGAGCGATCACGCATGAGTGCGCCCATAGCAAGCAGGTTGTTAATGAAGCGCAGCCGAGGGGAGGGGGCCTGCAAAAGTCAACCCCTGCATGGCTTTAGAAAACTCACAACTGTCTTGCATTTTTTTGACCCCCCCTTTCCCCAGTCACAAATGACTTTTAAATGTCTCCATTAGCATTTCAAATGATACATTAAAAAAAAAAATGGGCACTTTCAAACACACCTTAGCATATAAAATATAATTTGACCCAACACCACTGCATCCCTTCCAATGTGCAGGTTTAGATCTATTATTCTGCATTCGTTGAATGGCAGCAAGCAGACCTAGCAGGGATGCAAGTGATGTTCTCCTTCACACTTCTTTCTGCCTTCTTCAAAATGTAACGGTGTTAAAGCAGAAGTAAACCCAAAAACATTTTTCCGGAAAAAAAAAACCCTGCAAGAAAAAGGCATAATGAGCTAGTATGCATGGCATACTATCTCATTATGTGGCACTTACCTGAGATTGAAGCCCCTAAAGCGCTCCTCGTTCCCCTCCGCCGCCATGCCATGCCCTCAGAGAGTCTTCCTTGTATAGCCACTCCGGCGCTGTGACTGGCCAGAGCAGCGGTGACGTCATGCGCATGCGCGCGGTTCGGCATTATCATTGATAATGCCGGGATGACGCCAGAATGCTCAGTGCTCCTGCGCCGTTGTCTACGGCGTGCATGCGCCGTAGACATCGGTGCAGTGTTTTATGCAAATATCTCCTTAACCATGTAGGTTAAGGACATATTTCTTGCACCTACAGGTAAGCCTTAATCTAGGCTTACCTGTAGGTGCAAGTTGTCTGGTTGGGTTTACAACGACTTTAACTGTTCAGTTGCCAGTCAACACTGTTTCCCAGGTGGATTTAGATGGTAGAAATGTTAATTTTGGAATTGCAATCACCTAGTCATGCAGCCAGGTATGCATACCCTCCAAACATACTGGATCCCACTGGACTGGCATATTGCAGGATTGGGCACAGAGATCTTGTGCCAGACATAGCCTGCATAGTTCTGGTGCTATTGCCATCAGGACAGCCAGAGACCTGGGACACGGTGGGGATGATTTACTTAGGCCGTGTTCACATACTGTATGTGTGGAAGCTGTTTCCAGCCTGGGGTCCGGTGCGTTTCTGTTCACCGGTTCTGGTGCGATTCAGGTCTGAAATTTTGCCTGAATTTGCACGTGAACCAGACCCAAAAATGCACAGGACCCTTTTAGAATCCGCATGGTCATGCAAATTGGATGCAGTGAAAACTGCATCCAATTGGCACATGTATAAATCCGGCCAAAAACCTGGTGCAGCTCTGCATAGAAACCAATCCACCTCCAATTTTTTGGTATTGTCAAAGCTTAACTAAACATGCTGAAGTTAGAAGCTGATTGGCTACTATGCACAGCTGCACCAAATTTTGCACTCTCTAGTTTTAGAAAATCAAACCCACAGTGTCTCTGTTATGACCAGTGTGTGTAGATAGATAGATAAGAAAAAAAAAAATTCATCTTTAAAAAAAAAAAATACTGGAGGCTCAAACAGTATACAGATAGAAGAAAAGGCGCTTTATTCTGGATGGAATGTAGTGTGAGCACAGATAAGAGGACGGATCAGTCATGCTTGGGCCCCCCTGACTCCATCAGCCCAGTAACAGATGTACCCAACCACATGTCAGTTTCCAAGATCCTACAGAGCTGAATTTTTTATTTATTTTTTCAATTGCAACTTCCATTTAAAAACTTTATAGCAACAATACAAAACAAACTATATTCTCACAGGCCTCCAGGGTCTCTTCTTTAAATTTAATACTGCCTCAAATTATTTTTTTTAAACACAAATATAAAATTATTTTTAAATAAACGTTAACATTTCCTGTATAAGCTAGCACTAGAAGAATGACCTTTGCTTTATTAAAAAGGCATGTTTAACTTTTATGTAAAGATTTGAAGTTATGTTAGAGTATTTGAAAATAGTTTCTACTCCATGGTTCTGCTGCACATGCTCAGTGGATAGGAGGAAACACAAGGACCTCTGCCAACAGCAGAATGATAGCAAGGTCACACCCTGCTGAAAGAAAGCTTTCCTACTTCTATAAAGTATGTAATGGTATGCAAGTGCTTTACAACAAACATGAATTTAAAATCCGGTAAATGCCACAAAACATTTTTACTGCAGATCTAGTCTAAAAAGAAAAAAAAAAAGGAAGTCATTATTAGTATTCATATATGGGATACATTCTTTATTCTTCTGTAAAATATATAAAACAAATACGATAAACCAGGATTTTTGTTCTATAGATATTCTCTGGATTGCTATGTGACTCCTGTTTAGCAACAACTACTCTATAGACAGAGGAAATTAATAGGACTTACAGCATGGTCTCATATCCTATACAGGGTTCAATATATATATATATATATATATATATATATATATATATATACACATACACACACACACACACACACATATATATATATATATATATATATATAAAATCTCCCTTACAGCTAAGATGCCTATTGAAACAGGGGCAAGAAGACACATCACTGCTATCTCTATACTGAAATTGACAGTTCCTGTCAGGGATATGCAATTAGCGGACCTCCAGCTGTTGCAGTACAACAAGTCCCATGAGGCATAGCGAGACTGACAGCCACAAGCATGACACCCAGAGGCATGATTGGACTTGTAGTTTTGCAACAGCTGGAGGTCCGCTAAGTGCATATCCCTAAACTATGTCATAAGACTTCAGCGATGACCTAACCACAAAAGTAATCTTATTCCCAGACCTGCTACTCTCCAACAAAAACACTAGTGTAAGGCTAGCTATACACACTTGCATGACCATTCTTGCAGTGAAAGTAGATGCGCATTCGTTTCCTTGGGAATGGAGGAAAAAAAAACTAAAATCAAGACTACAATATATCCTGTGCTTTTTGACTGTAAATCACAAATTTTTAAAACAGAAAATACCAAATTTGTCCACTAGATGGAGCTAGATATTATAGGAAGTTCCTATTCTCCTGATAGTGGCCAAATGCAGTATTTTCCAAATAAAAGCAACAATTTACAATCAAAAAGCACAGGATATAAAGGTTTGTTTTTTAAATAACAAACATGTCATACTTACCTCCACTGTGCAGTTTGTTTTGCACAGAGTGGTCGCGATCCTCATCTTCTGGGGTCCCTCGGTGGCTGTCTCGGCTCCTCACCGCAAGAGCTAACCCCTCCTTCTGGGAAGCGCTCTCCCAAGGAGGTTAGCTTGCGGGCGTGCGATCGGGTGATAAAGTGGCGGCTATAGCCACCAAATGTATCACTCGGCCCCGCCCCCGGGGGAGGGGCTTTATTGATTTGATTGACAGCAGCGGGAGCCAATGGCTGCGCTGCTATCAATCATCCAATGAAGAGCCGAGAAGCCTGGGCTGAGAAGCCAGCACGTTCACGACACGGGACTTTCGAGGGCTCAGGTAAGTAAAACGGGGGGGGGGGGGGGGCTGGGGGGCTTGTAAGCATCGGATGTTTTTTCTCCTTAAAAACGGGAAGCTTTACAACCCCTTTAAACATCACTTTTTTGCCCCATTTACACATAACATGTACATGCACATTTACTGGGTGAAAGGCTATGCAAATTCTTTCTAAATAAAAACTGAAGATTTCTCTCTTTCAGCCTGCGGGCTGAACAAGAAAAAAAAAATGGGTTCCTCCATCCATGCTAAACAGTGTGGATAGAGATATCTGCACTGCCAGCTATTGTATGTGAATTGTATTGTGTAGTACCTGAATAGTGACTTCATCTAATAGGATGCAGTTACAGTTTTCCACCCAACTCAATTGATTTTTTAATACATTTTGGTTAACTCGGGGGGTGCCAATAAGGGCTCCCACGGCTAAAAATTTTGAGCTGTGAAGGGCTACCTTAACAATAAGTTTTGGGCTTCCTTCAGGCATAGGACCATGAGGTTGCTTTACTAAAAAGGCACATATACTATGCACTTGAAGTGCACTGCGAATGCAGTTGCTCTAGATCTGAGGGGAAGCTCTGCTGATTTCTATTATCCAATCATGTGAAAGCAAAAATTATGTTGTTTTTTTTATTTTCCTTGCATGTTCCCCTCAGATCTGGAGGAACTGCACAGACTGTTTACCTTTATTAAATCAAATCAACCCCAGTGTTCACTGACAGAATCACAATGGCAAAGACAGATGTGCATTATAATAGGTACGATTTTTTCTGAATTCACATTCCCAGTCGGATTTTCTTTTCTTTTGCTCCGATAAGAAAAAATTTAAAATTTCCATTGTTTAAATTTGCTCAATACTCTCAAAAACGATTGTCTATTTGACCTCACTAACCCAGTGTTTCTCAACTTCAGTCCTCAAGGCGCCCCAACAGGTCATGTTTTCAGGATTTCCCTCAGATGAAACGGCTGTGGTAATTACTAAGGATTTGATCACTTTCACTGCACCGGTGAAAAATAATGGAAAGCCTGAAAACATGACCTGTTGGTGCGCCTTGAGGACTGGAGTTGAGAAACATTGCACTAACCAATAGAAAATCTATTGGTTAGTAAATTTCCGAACAAACGTCGACTGGTGTATGGCCAGCTTATTGAAGCCCTGGACATTAGGTAAAACCAAACGAATGGTTCAACACTCTACAAAACTCAGAAAATTGGTTTGCATTCCCGACCGACAGGCTAAAAAAGAAGAGTTGGACTTTTTTCCCTACAATTGCAATCTGCAATGCATGGACTGCCTACACTTAGAATGCAGGTCGCAAGAGTGTGAACCTAACCTAAGATTTGTTGCAGTGTAAATCGGTCAGCATGCTGTTACACATGGGGCAGAAGATGCTACAAGTAGTTTCCTATTATATGAGCATAGGTATTTATGGCTATAGTGCAGGTAGGAGGAAGCATGACCAGACACCCCTTAAAAGCGGAGGTCCACCCAAAAAACTTTAAACACTAAAATTCCTAAAAAAAATAGAATTTTTTTTTTTTTTATACTCACCCGAAATGCCCGTTGCTATGCGGAAGTCCCCTATCTGCCTCTTCCTTTGCCTGGGTGGTTCTACTTCCGCTTCCTCTTCTTGTGAATGGGGCGGACTGCCTTCTGGGCACTGAGTGTAATCCCAGGAGGCAGCCGCCCATTCACAAAGCGCCGTGCGAGTCACGCATGCGCAGTAGGAAACGGGCAGTGAAGCTGTAAGTGGAGCCGGGACCTGCCAGCACCGAGCGATCGCTGTCGGGGGCCCGACATCGCGGGAGAGTAGGACAGGCAAGTGTCCTTATTAAATGTCAGCAGCTACAGTGTTAGTAGATGCTGACTTAAAAAAAAAATAAAAAATTGCGGGTGGAATCCTGCTTTAATGTTAAAGTCTGACATGAAGCTTACTTTCACTTTAGTTTGTTTTGGCCAAGCTGCCTGAACAACATTGAGTCGGGTTGAGTCCTGCTCAGCCATTCACAGGATACTTTGCTTTTTTATTAATGAATAAAGCCTTGCATTCAATGATAAACATACAAGACTTTCTGTGAATAGCTGAGCAGCACTTAGCCCGACTCATCTTTATTCTGGCAGCAGACGGGAAGTCCCTGTAGCGGTCCCTGGACACAGCACTGCATACTATATGTAGCTAATGCTAAATATAGTTTATACTATATACAAAAATATTCGCGCAACTAACATATGTGAGCAGCTACAATACCAATACCCATTGAACAAAAGGTAAATACAAACAATATACAAAAAATGTAGCGCTATATATGGTAAGAAAAAATTATATAATAAATAAACATGAAGTAACACCCAGGTGCGGGAGTGAAAAACAATAAAAAAGTCAATCAAATTAGAAAACGTGCTGAAACAGTCTCTAACGATAATCCAAAAACAGATGAACCATCCAAAGTGAACTGGTGACTTCAATGAAAAAAACAAGTGACTGTAGGATGACCACCACCGCTTGAAAAGGAGGCTTACCGGAATGAGTGGTCCCGATAAACGTATGTCTATAGGGTCAACTCAGGCTTTATATGTATATCCCCGTGGAGGTAGAATCCTGGCTGGCAATTCACACACAAGTGTTCCGCAATCCAGAGCGGCTGATAGCACCGAATCTCCAAGCCCAATACAGCAATAATGGTGACTCACGACAAAACCATATTAGAAGGAAAGAAGAGGGCACATAGCGTAATCCAATTTAGGAACTTTTAATTAATGTAGGTAGGAACACTTACATTACATCAGAAGATAAGCACTTGAAGTGTACTCAGTGGCAGCAGTAGAGTCTCCCTGGGGCAGTAGAGTCTCCCTGGGGCAGTAGAGTCTCCCTGGGGAGACTACTGCTGCCACTGAGTACACTTCAAGTGCTTATCTTCTGATGTAATGTAAGTGTTCCTACCTACATTAATTAAAAGTTCTTAAGTTGGATTACGCTATGTGCCCCCTTCTTCTTTCCTTCTAATATGGTTTTGTCGTGAGTCACCATTATTGCTGTATTGGGCTTGGAGATTTGGTGCTATCAGCCGCTCTGGATTGCGGAACACTTGTGTGTGAATTGCCAGCTGGGATTCTACCTCCACGGGGATATACATATAAAGCCTGAGTTGACCCTATAGACATATGTTTATCGGGACCACTCATTCCGGTAAGCCTCCTTTTGAAGCGGTGGTGGTCATCCTACAGTCACTTGTTTTTTTCATTGAAGTCACCAGTTCACTTTGGATGGTTCATCTGTTTTTGGATTATCGTTAGAGACTGTTTCAGCACGTTTTCTAATTTGATTGACTTTTTTATTGTTTTTCACTCCCGCACCTGGGTGTTACTTCATGTTTATTTATTATATAATTTTTTTTCTTACCATATATAGCGCTACATTTTTTGTATATTAAATATAGTTTATATACCATGCTGACAGCAGTTAATAAAAGGATATATTTTATTAGGGACAGCTTGGCCCAAACTATTTAAAGTAATAGTAAACCTGGAGTTAGGCTTTAAGAGAACAGAAATGTCTTTCTTGCCCAATACGGACATAACATGTAGATCAGCGGACGAAAGTTTAATGTTTACAGCCAAATCACTGTTTTGTGACTGCGCCTGAGTTAGAACGCTAAAGTGAAGCGTGAAAAGCTGAACTGCACCTGTTTCAAGAGACAAGTTAGCTATGAAAAGAAATCTATGAAGTGTAGTGGCAATTAGTGATGAGGTAAGGTTCAGGCCAAACTCACAGGAAACTTTCACATGAAAGCAGGCTTCTGTCTCAATCATTGTCCATGTGGTCATGGCCCCAGTTATGTGCGGTTGCAGGGTGGGGAATTCACCAGTCCCAGATGATTGGAGCAGCCTGCTATCATATGACAGTTTCCCAGGGATTCAGCCTAGATCTTAGCTCATCACTAGTGGCAATACATAGTCTTCCCTAGAACTGTGGAATCTCTGTCCTTATAAGCACCAGTCAGAGTCTCAAATTCCCACTATGGAACTCATGCTTTTCCAGATTCAGACAATTAAATTCCTCAGCTGGGAAGGTCATCTCTCGTGACTTTTTACAGTAGTGAAATTTCCTGTAGATAGGAATTAAATATTTGGCATTCCTAATATCCTGTGTGGGAGATTAATGTGTTTGCTGTCGGTCAGGTATAAAACATTGCGTCTGAAAGCTATTTAATGTAAAAGCAGGAGGTGACGGTACGTCTTCTCACGGTCAATATATTGATTGCAAACTCAAGGCTGTGTGTCTTGTTTGTTCAGGATTTTGGTCAGGATTGAGTCATAGTAAGGACTGAAAACCATTTTGTTATAGTTGACAAGGCGCGCAAATTTCACAGCCAGTTCTTCTAGTTCTTTCTGTATGGGGCCGAGGCCACCAGGCAGGGCAGGGCTGGATTTCTGGTTAGCAGTGGATAGGTAGCTCAACAAAAATGACTCAATCCTCGATTCTGAAAGAAAAAATAATGATATATTAAAATAGGAGGAGATCACAAGATGCCAAACACATCTGAAACACTGATTTATATAGTAAACCATCCACCACATGGATTCCCTGGAGGAGGGGGCATCTCATTACTAAAGTTCAAATACAGCCAAGCTTCCCCCCCCTTTAAGTTCTGGATAACATATGATAAAAGTTATCTGCTGGGCTTTCCCTCACTTCCTGTGTGGTCACCAAGACAGGAAGAAAGCAATATCTTTCTCTTGGGGGTACAGGCTGTAATAAGAGCATTTGTTAGAGCAGCGTTTCTCAACCTTTTCAACACAGAGCAACCCTTGAAATAATGTTCTTCTCTCAGGGAACCCCTGCTAAATATTACTATATCCACAACTCATGGTACATTAGTGTGATGGTCAGTGGGAAGAATGCTCCTTATACTTGGTGTTTGGGAAGAATTACCCCCTTAAAGATAGCGAAAAAGATCAATGGTGTCAGTGCGAACTTATCTGAGAGGCAGAAATTGCTCATTGCTTGAGGAACCCCTAGCAACCACTGGAGGAACCCTGGTTGAGAAACCCTGCGTTATGCCGCTTACACACAGTCGGAAATACCGCCAGCAAAAGTCCGATGTGAGATTTTGGTCGGAAATTCCGACTGTGTGTATGCTCAATCGGACTTTTGCTGTCGAAATTTCCACCAGCAAAGCATTGAGAGCAGGTTCTCTATTTTTCTGACAGAAAAAGTTCCTGTGACGGGAGGGCCCGTGGAACCCAGAATCTCTTGGAAAGTATGAGATACCCTTGCTTCAGTTACCCATACACCTCTTATGTCTAAATCACCCTGTGTCCATTAGGGGCATAGGGTGACTGAGAAAATATATCTTGGACTACTTAAAATGGGACAGTAATATTAACAATATCGCTCAAGAAATATGAAGATGTATCCCCTGTGTGCTGTGAGGTCTATGCACAGGAAGTAACTCCTAATATGGGCATTCCGGGATATATGTAAAGACTGACTGATTCATATTGTTAGGAGGTGCTGATGTCGTCAACTCCCGTGACCTGTCTGTCTGTTGTAATGTAAATGAGTCCAGGCTAACTTCTAAGGATCTTTTCATGGTGGCATGTGCTAATTGACCCTGTATTGTATAAGAGTCCTGTCAGGGCCATCTTTAATATTGATTGGACCCTGGGCAAACATTTTATTGCCCCCCCCCCCAGCTAGACTCAAAATGAGTTTACTGCAGCAGATCAGGCAGCGATTGTGGTTGGCTGCTAGAGGTTACAGCACATCATTTCCGCTTGCTGATTGGTTGCTAGAGGTCACTAAACATCATTACTGCTCACCAATTGGTTTCTAGAGGTTACTGCAAATCATTGTTCACTGGTTGCTAGAGGTTACTGCACATCATAACCTCTGCATCAAATTGCAGGTGTGGCCAAACGGCACGAACATTGAGGGGTGCGCTATGTACAGAGTGCAGGGTTGAGGGGTGCACTACATAAAGAGTGTATAGTTGAAAGGTGTGCTACATACAGAGTTGAAGGGTGCACTATGTACAGAATGCAGCGTTCAGGGGTACGCTAGGTACAGAGTGCAGGGATGCGTTATTTACAGAGTGCAGGGTTGGGGGTGTGCTGTGTGCAGAGTGCAATGTTGAGGGGTGTGCTATGTACAGAGTGCTGGGTTGAGGCGTGCGCTATGTGCAGAGTGCATGGGTGCGCTATGTGCAGAGTGCAGGGTTCAGGGGTGAGCCATGTACAGGGTTCAGGGGTGAGCTATGTACAGGGTTCAGGGTTAAGGGGTGCGCTACATGCAAAGGTGCAGAGGGTGAGGTGGGTGCAGGGTGCAGAGGGTGAGGTGGGTGCAGGGTGCAGAGGGTGAGGTGGAGGATGCAGAGTGCATGGCTCTCCTCCCCCCCAGATTCCAGTACAGTCAGAGATCCACACTCCACTCCCCTCCAAGGCAAGACTCTCCTCCCACAAAGCTTCCCCCCTATTCCAGTGCAAAGTTTTCCTCATTCTACTCACAGCATTTTGTCCTCCGATCTCTGTGCAGCATGCCAGTTCAAGAGGCAACTTCCTGTTTGCAGATTCCACGCCCCCTTCCTCCTCTGCTCTGACTCTAAGTGCTCTCATAGAGCGTGTGTACACCAGGATGATCAGAGCGGCCGCGGGGAGATGAGCGCTGTCACTTGGAAATACACAAGCAGAGCTTGTGTATTTTCAAGTGACAGTAGTGCGCAGCCAGCATGCGACCAGCACCGGAGGTGGCCGAACTCCGGCGGTCAGCGCAGGGGCCCCCGCCCCTTTTTCCCCGCGGTAAAGACGGCCCTGAGTCCTGTGATAATGTGTATTGTAATTTAGGAGACAACCAGGCTAGGAAACTCAAAGGTCATGTCTCTGAGTCATTTTGCCTGCTGTAAGGGATTAGTTAATTAGCTCATGTTAATTAGGTCTGGTCACAGGTGTATTTCCAGAGTAATATGATGCACCTCCTCTTTTGGACTGTGTATAAAACTTGTAGCCTTTTCAATAAAGATTGTGATTCCTGCTTGAACCTCATACAGAGCGTTGTCTCGTATTTGGGGGAGAATTATTCGTATGGGGTCTTATTTGGCTGGTTGGAGTGTCTGGTAGCTGCCTTGTGTTCGGGAATGCAATATCCTAAACGACGTTAACCCCTTTCATACACTGGGTGTCGTTACAGTTCCTATCGGAAATTCCATTTATCTGTATGCAATTCCGACGTGCAAAATTCCGACGTATGCTCGGAAACAATTTGACGCATGCTCGGAAGCATTGAACTTCATTTTCTTGGCTCGTCGTAGTGCTGTACGCCACTGCGTTCTTGACGGTCGAAAGTTCAGAGAATTTGTGTGACCGTGTGTATGCAAGCCAAGCTTGAGCGGAATTCCGTCGGAAAAACCATTCAAGGTTTTTCCGACAGAAAATCCGATCGCGTGTACGCGGCATTAGAGTATAATAGAGAAGACGGGCAATGATTGTCAAGATTATATTGCCTTCTAGAAGCACCGTCGTGCTAGATTATAGTGAATAATAATTTACAAGGTTTGCTGCATAGATCTTCCAAGTTTACACCGAAGCTTTGCAAGCATTGTACACATACTGAACAGATTCCTTTTTAAATTATTCTCTCCTATGCCATAGGAAGAGCGCCAGGACATGCAAAGCATTCTGTCACTTCTGAGACAATCTAACAAAAGAGATTATGTATTTATTCTGATGATTGTAAAACCAAACAAAATTACCTATTAATTGATATATCTTGTTGGATGGAGATGCGGCAGTCCGAATCTGTCCTTTAAGAGATTCCTCTCGCTCTGGAGAGAAGGTAGTGGATCCATGCTGACTCAGGCATCTGGCCACTTCCACACATATCTTCTCACCAACTGTGGCGAGAACGTCATCTGTACTTACACCTCTGGGCAGAGAAGAAAATACTTGTTTAATAATTACCATATTAGTGGATATCATGCACTCACTAGCCCCGTGGTTCTCAACCACCAGGCCTTGGCCCGGCCCCCCATGGCCTAGGCCTCCAGCCAGCTGAAGATCCCTAAAACTGAGTGTAGGTGTATAAAAATTCAGCTAGTTAAGTGGAAACTAGACAAAATTTAGATACTTGTGTACCCCTGTCTATTCAACAGAAGTCCTGCTGGAAAACTAGCATTCTATCAGAGCTTGCAGCCAATGCCCGGGGAGATCTCTGCATCCACATCGCTTATGTGAGGATCAATCAAGCAGCATGTTGAATGAAAAAGTAACTGTCAGTGTATACATTGATTTAACCTTTCACAGTGCCCTCCCAGATCCTATAGGGCCCCCCCCCCCCCACAGTGCCCACAGGCTCCCCAAGAGCCTTCACAGTGCCGCCCAGCCTCTCACAGTGCTCTTAAAGTGGCTATAAAGGCTCAAGGTTTTTTACCTTCATGCATTCTATGTATAAAAGGTAAAAAAACGTCAGTGTGCGGCTTCCCCCCAGCCCCCCTTAATACTTACCTGTGCCCCCTCCCAATCCAGCAAAGTGCACAAGAGCAGCAGCTCTCCTGGGTCTCTTCATTGGCTGAGACAGCAGCAGGAGCCATTGGCTCTCACTACTGTCAATCACAGCCAATGAGGAGAGTGCAGGGCCGAACAGTGCTGTGTGTAAATGGACACACAGAGCAGTGGCTTGGGAGCGATCCTGCTCGGATGCCCCCATACCAAGCTGCTTGTTATGGGGCACTCGTCAGGAGGGAGGGGCCATAGAGCTGGTGGTGGACCCAAAAAGAGGAGGACTGGGGCTGCTCTGTGCAAACCCACTGCACAGAGCAGGCAAGTATGACATGTTTGTTATTTTAAAAAAAAGAAAACAAATCTGCCTTTAATAGCAATTTAAACTTGCTGCAGAGCCTCCAGCCCTCCACAGTTCCAACGTATAACAGTGTCCCCCAACCACCTCCAGAAACGTCGTCCCCTAAAGGGCCATCAAGTGTGCTAGAGAGTCCCCTAACCCACTCATCCCCCCACCAGTGACATCCAACCCCACCCAGAGCCTTTCAACATTTCAATACATGTTTTGCATTCCCAATACGTTGTGTGGTTAAAAAAACAAACAAAAAAACCGCTGCTTTAATTAATGCGCCTGGCTTCCTGCAAGGATAGGGGGGCGGCAGCATGGACGGGTTGGGCGGTGCCTGTGCACCCTTAAATGACGGGCCGTCCCGGTTATCTGCCGTAGGAATACCTCTGCAATGCTCATGTCATCCAAATTATTTTGTAAAATCCCAATAAATTGATAAGTGTACTTACGGAGTTCCCACTCCCTCTAGCAAAAGCTTGATGAGGCTCTTCATCTGCTCTGTAAAACCTGGAAGGGCCGAGACGACTGGACCAGCAGAGTTCTGTGTTATAAGCAGCAAAGTCCCCAGCAAGGTGAGCTGCAACAATTCCAGCTTCATCTCCTGAAATCGGATCTGGTCCATCACAACTGTCTATGGGGAGGAAACATGTCACTCCAAAAATTAAAGCAAGTAACTAGGGACCTTGGAGGTCCTTTCAGAAACATCATAAATCAAGAAATAATATATCTTATTTTAGCTTAAAGTGGATCTTTCAGCATTTTTACAAATTACATGAACTTATTTCCGACATGTCACAATTTACAAAAGGAGTATAGTCGCCCACAAAATCTGTACCTAATAACATTCAAAATCAATCCCTGAGCTACAGTGAAAAGAATTTGCCTAGGCGGATAGGATGTCTTCAGCCTGCTGCAAGCAGGAGGTAGTATTTTCTCAATCCACTGGTGATTAGACTGTGCATTGTAACTTTGTAGTGAGTCACAATGTGAAAAGCTGCAGCATGGGCTGATCTGTGTCAGACATAGGGGCATATGTCTAGTTCTTCTACAGAATGGGTTTCATTTACATTGGTGGTACGAATGACAGGGCCACTTTAAAGCGGAGCTAAAATTAAATTGCTAAAAATTAATTGCTAGTGGGCAGTGTGTGTATAAAATGCCTGCAGGGCATGCGAAAAAAAATTGAAGTAGAGGGTGCCCGCTGGCAAAATCAGCAGATTCTGAACACAGTCATTGGTCTGAACATACTGTGTGCGACCAGCAGCAGATGTTAGATATACAAATCATTGGCCAGTGCTGCGGCTGTTCACATTTACCGCTCATCTGAGCGAAGATCCTCCAACCAGAGTGTTGCTGTGTCCACTGGTGACATTAAGCCGCCTCTGAACGCAGCAACCTATCTGCATACCATCGCTCATGAGAAGAAAGAAGAAAGAAGAAAGAAGAAAGAAAGAAGAAAGAAGGAAGAAGGAAGAAGGAAGAAGGAAGAAGGAAGAAAGGTAAGACAGCATAGTGCTTGTGCTGTGTAATTTGTCCCTTTCTATGCTGTAAAATACCTGGTTGATTTGGCCTGTTCCCATGTCCCCTATGTGAACTGACCACGATAATCATAGCTGATAATCCATGATACCGTGGTCAGTTTACGTGCCTCCGTCATGCCGCTGTGTCCTCCCTCCCTGCCTGTCAGTTCCTAGTGTGCGAGTGATCTCCAACCCTGCCCTCTCCTCCTGCCGCTATTTCATCTGGCAGTAAAGTCAGTGAGTACCACTATTGCCAGCCCCTGTTATAACAAGGAATAATACATAGTGGCAATGTTTTTTGTTTTGTTTTTTTTAAACATGCTGATAACTGCCTGCGACGGACCTGGCCGGGACAGAAGCTTTTGGAGGGGACTGAATGCAAGCCTCTTGCCCTGCGACCATGGGCCCTGGCATTTGGGGGAACGGTGCTCTTTGTGAGCTGTATGCCTGGGGACCCTTGGGGGGGTGTTACTTTGGATTAAGGTCCATGTCCCCCCAAGACACACAGACTCTGGGGACCCTGTATATGCCATATTAGAGTGACTAATTCATACTGTTGGGATTTTCACACCTTCACTCTAAGGATATGCGAATGCAATCACCTCCAGCCATCTGTCTGTCCTCTGTGCTAATTTGATCCTGTTAAAATGTGTGATGTTTACACTTAGGAATGTGTATTAGCAGGTGAGACCGGAGACGGTATGTCTACCCTGAAAAGGTCATATCTAGGAGTCACCTGGGCTGTCTAAAGAACTTAGTTAATTAGCATGTTAATTTATGTTCTGGTTACCCCCTCTGTTTCTGTATATAAGACTTGATTTTGGTCATAATAAAAGTCTCTCTTGGTTGAACTTACATACAGCCTGCCTGGTGTTTGTTCTGACCGACCACAAATGGATTCGAATGGCACATAGCGGTAGTTGGAATCCTGGAGCACCGGATGATCCAATAGAGCAGAGGAGTGTCGGGAGAGTGGAACCGAACAAGCAAAGTGGCTCGTTACATTGGTTGGCAGCGGTGGGATTTGCTCTCCAGTTACTGGGACACTCCAAACCACCACAGTGAAGGACCAGCTATGCAGCCTGCAGGAAAGTCACGCTGAAAGACCTACTTGAGAGCCGAGATGGACCAGAAGAAGGGTGATGCAGGACCCCGGTCAGTTGAAGATTTGTTTCAGCAACGAGTGCGGCAGCGGTTGGCATTATATGGGGCTAACCCATCAGAGACCGCCATACAGGAAGCCATTAAAGACATCCAGCTGCAGGATGCACGACAAGAGAGAGAACGAGAGTGACAAAAGAGAGAACTAGAGCGGCAACATGAGTGGAGAATGGCGGTAAATACGGCAATCGGAGACAACGCCTAAAGAACCAGCCGCCATGGAAGAGGAATTCGGAAGGAGGTTGCGAGAGATGCAGATACAGCATAGAGGACCAGTATCAGAGGAGGTCCTGCTGGGATGGTCGGATTCGATCCGCTGCGAACTCTGGAAGAAAGTGCTAGCCCTCGAGCAGCAACACCAGGGAAAGGTTCTCCCCTCCATCTATGTAAGGTACTGGTCGCAGTATGATGTACGAATGCTGTTATTGGGGGAACAACCAAAGCAGGAGTGGACAGCTGAGTTAAGCAGGCTGATCCGGGCAGAGATGTGGTTGGACAAGAGCTACAGAGCCCTCCGGTGGTATGTAGCCCAAGAGTGCCAGTGGTCAGCGGATGACAGCCCCACGGAAGGCTTTGACTATAATGGCCTGGGATTGTTGTATGGGAGGCTGTCCGAGGACCCTGACTTTGGGAGTGATCGGGAGTGGCGTTTGGAGCAAATAATGGAGCACAGAGAACAAAGACTGAATGTCTCGGAAGGGCACTGGGCACAGGAAGATTTGGAGTTTCTGGCCATTCAGGAATGGGAGCTGGAGATTGCCTACAAACAGCTGCTAGACTCTGCTCAGCAGCAGGGTGGGGCTTCCTTTGCCTGGGACTATCAGGAAATACCAGTTGACAACTATGAAATCCTGGCTGAAGAATCAGCAGTGGAAAATCTGAAGATTGTATCATTCACTTCGGCTTTAGGGATGGCAATCTTCAGATTTTCCACTGCTGATTCTTCAGCCAGGCTAGCTCCCTGGAACTCTGTATCATTCACTTCGGCTTTAGGGATGGCAGAGTTCCAGGGAGCTAGCCTGGCTGAAGAATCAGCAGTGGAAAATCTGAAGATTGCCACCCTTAAAGCCGAAGTGGATGATATGGAGTTCCAGGGAGCTAGGGCAGTTGGCTCATCTCCCCAGCCACAGATTACAGAAGGTATGGACTTAAGGGACTGTTCAGAGGATGTTAGGGATTATGCATCGCCCGCTCAAGTACTGACAGCAGGACAAAGTACTGCAGACCCTTGCTCTACACCCGTGGCAGTTTTGGAGGCCCGAGTTGAGATGGTGATGGTTCCTCTTTCCGAGTGGATTTCAGAGATGCAGGGAGGAGAAGCAGCCATTTTCCCTCCCCAACAGTTAACCAGAGCAGAAGGTGTGGAGTCCCCAGCAGAAGGGCTGGCAACAGGGCAGAGTGATACCCACCTCTGCCCAGCACCGGAAACCACTGTGGAGTTTCAGGGAGCTGGGGCAGTTGGCCCCTCTCCCCAGCAACAAGCTGAGGTGGTAAAGCTTTTACCCCCAGCTGAATCACTGGCAGCAGGGCAGAATGCTACTGGCCGCTGCACACAACTGCCACTTGAGCGGATATCGGTGGATGGGACTGCGGTCTCCACTCACAGTAACCCAGCAGAAGAGCTGGCAACAGAGCCGAGCGCCACGGGCCTCGGCTCCCAACTAACAGAAGAGGGAGTTCCTGTGGTATTGGATGGGACTTCAGTCCTCACTGACACAACCCCAGAAAATGGTGTGACACTGAGACAGGAGGATGTCAGCCTTGCTTTGCAAGCACTGGGAGATTTTCACCTACCACAAGTGGATGGGACTTCAGTCTCCACTTGTATACCCCAGGGAGGCCGGGCAGTCGACCCAGATCCCCAACAGCATGAGGGACTGAGCCCAGTCACCCTGTCTTCTCTCCAGCAGCAGAAAGGACTCCAGGGAGAAGGGCCAGTCCAGGCCTCTCCCCAGCGGCGGGTGTGTTCTCTGAGAGAGGCAGAGGTTGGCTGGGTAAGTGATTCTCTGTTTGGAGCAATTTGTTTGGGGTACTGTGTGGATACCGGCATTGGGGGAATAGAACTATGGACTAACTTCGGAGTCAACCCGTTTGGGGTCTCCTCCTATGTTAGTTTCCTGCCGAAAGGGGAGATGTGTGACGGACCTGGCCGTGAGTCACCTGGGCTGTCTAAAGAACTTAGTTAATTAGCATGTTAATTTATGTTCTGGTTACCCCCTCTGTTTCTGTATATAAGACTTGATTTTGGTCATAATAAAAGTCTCTCTTGGTTGAACTTACATACAGCCTGCCTGGTGTTTGTTCTGACCGACCACAAATGGATTCGAATGGCACATAGCGGTAGCTGGAATCCTGGAGCACCGGATGATCCAATAGAGCAGAGGAGTGTCGGGAGAGTGGAACCGAACGAGCAAAGGGGCTCGTTACACTGCCTTACATCAGGAGCGCCACTGTGCGGTCACATGACCTCCCACGATCTAAGGACTAAAGCGGGAGGGGCTGAGCGGACAGCACAGCAGTCACATGACCTCCTGGCTGATGTCAGAGGGAAATCTCCAACCCTCCGGCTGTAGTCCTTAGCAGCATGATAAAAAAACACACACACACACACACACACACACACACACACACACACACACAATGTATTATACCTTGTTGTAACAGATGGGCTGGCAGTAATGATACTCATTGACTTTACAACCACTTTAAGCTCAGCGTTTAGGAGGCAGAAAAAAAAAAAAACACACACACACACACCTTTGGTTTGCGTCTTTAAGATCATTTTTCTGGCATAAAATAAAAAAAATACCAAATGCTCCTAAACGTCAATGCTCAGCTTCCCCCCCCTCTAAAGTTTTCATGTATAAAAACTCTTATAAAAGGGAACGCTCCTAAATGCTGCTGGAAGCCTCTAAACGCTGGCCAAAAAAAAGGAGGTAACTGCCGTTTTCTTTAAGCCAGTGTGCATAGACCCCAAAAGTACTGAAAACAAGGAGGTCAACATCACAGCCATGCAACAAGCATTTCCAGAAGGAGGTTAGCAATAGCACCCTTTGTATGTTAATCAGCAGAGGTTCCCATCAGTGGGTAGGCCTTGGCAGTCATGTGGCTACTGTGACAGCCAATCACAGTGATCACATAATCAGGAACTCCACCTCCACCTCCAGGCGTTAGGATCAGATCCATTTAAAGGGCTGGTGAGAAGCAATGGCAAGGGGTTAAGGATCCCTGGTAAATATTAGCAGTAAAGGTTGCAACGTCCATTAAAAATACACTACATCACCAAAAGTATTGGGACGCCTGCCTTTACACACACATGAAATTTAATGCAACGCTGTATCCTGGCCTAGGCCAACAAGGCCCAGGCCTAGGGCAGCACTTTGCAGGGGGGCAGCACAGAAAGAGTCCCCGCTGGCTTGCGGGCAGCTGGCATTCTAAAACTGTGGGGGGGGGGGGGGTGGTGCTGCTTATAATTTTGACTGTCCTATCATCCTGGACCACAAACCTTCCTCACTGTGCTATATGTTTTCTGCTGCACCATTGGTATGGTTATATCTCCTTAGTCCTCTCCATAAAATTTGTGCTTAAAGTAGAACTATAGGCAACACTTATTTTTTTAATTTTGGATAGAGTAAGAGAGGGTTATAGCCCCTGTCAGTTTATTTTTTACCATCGCTGTCCCATTGCAGAGATTTCTCTTCACTTCCTGCCCCATAGCCAAACAGGAAGTGAGAGGAAATCTATGCAAATTAAGGGAATCTGTTGCCCTCAGAACTAGTGTCCCCTCTCGAAAATTTCAGGGAGGGTCTCAAACAGAAAGGGGTGTGGCCTTGACAGGAAGGGGTGGGTCGTATTTAAATTAGGGGGTGCACAAGTTTAGTCAGGCCTAGGGCAGCACAAAACCTAAATACACTACTGCTTTAATGGCATCCTAGTCTTAGTCCGTAGGGTTCAATATTGAGTTTTGCAGCTTGAACTCTTCTGGGAAGGCTGTCCACAAAAGTGGAGGAAGAGTTGAAGCAGTTATAGCTGCAAAGGGTGGGCCAACTCAATATTAAATCCTACAGACTAAGACTGGGATGCCATTAAAGTTCATGTGCGTGTAAAAGCAGGTGTCCCAATACTTTTGGTAGTATAGTGTACTATGTCACCGTGTTATAGAAATCCTTATAATCCCTGACTCATCTTCCCCAAATAGTATGCAATCTGTCTGCAAACATTGGCAAGTAATTTGTACCTCTGGGAAAGGTCTCTGTTCATGATCCCAAGTGAGAAGCTTCAGGTAGGCATGATTTAACACAGAGACAGAACATGAGGATCCAGAAGAAGCTCCATTAGAATCATTGGAGTACAAGTCACTGGCTGCTTGTTCAAGCCAGCTGGTTACATAAGACAGAGAATCTGAAAAAAAAAAAGGGGGGGACAGAACATTACAAACAGCATTTAATAAGACAGGACAAAGATCAGACACTGGAGGGAGTCGAGGTCACCAGCTGTAAAAAATAGGTCAGGTTCAAAACTGTAGAACGTAAACGGCACCATCCATCTTACTCTAAAGGGGAACAAAAGCCAAACCTTGTTTCCCCCCCCCCCCACCATTTTGGATAGAGTAAGGGAGGGTTATAACCCCTATCAGTTTTTTGCCATCTCTGTTCCATTAGGGAGATTTCCCTTCACTTCCTGTCCCATAGCCAATACAGGAATTTCTGGTTGTCACCAGAGTCACCTAATTAGTGTCCCCATTGGAAGATTTCACCACTATTCCTGTTCTGTTGACAACTGAAAGCTTGGAAGCTTGCACTGTTCCCTGGACAAACAGAAAGAGCGAATTTCCCTAATGGGGGCACAGACGGAAATAAAAACTGACGAGTTTTAATCCCTCTCCATTTTATCCCAAAAAAATAGTTTTACCTTTGTAGCGCCCTGCTCCTATTGGGTAGGCTCTAGTGCAGTGTTTCTCAACCGGGGTTCCGCGGAACCCTGGGGTTCCGCGAGAAGTCCCCAGGGGTTCTGCTGCGATTCAACATTGTGGCGGATGTATATCCGTCCAATGTTGTTTTCACTGTTCCCAATGCGCGCTGACAGTGAGAACAGTCAGCGCGCATTGATACCCGATGCTCTCTCTGTAGTTCCGGCTCAGAGAACTCAGAGAGCGGAAAGGCAGAGAGTTTTAAAATTCGGCGGGGAGCCGAGCAGTGGTGTTGCTGAGTGGGGGGTGCAGATCGCACCCGGGTGACGCCTGTGGGCAGCGGCATCACACGGTCCGCACACCCCTGCACTGATCTGTGTCTCTCACAGCGGAGCGGACTTAAGCCGCCTCCCCGAGTCCTCCCTCCTCTGTTTACATATACACAGGACAGGAGGAGGCAGTCTGGAGGAGGGACACACCGCTATGTCTATGCTGCGCTGTTCTGAGGTCTGAATAGTGTATTTTATGGACATGTGCTGGGGGCGCTATGAGAGGGGAGAGGGGGGGACTACTAGCACAAGTGGAGGTATCTATGCTGATGGAGGGGGTCTGCACTGAGGGGGGCTTTGCTGATGGAGAGGGGTGTCTATGCTGATGGGGGTCTGCACTGAGGGGGGCTATGCTGATGGATGGGGGTCTGCACTAGGGGGTATCTATGCTGATGGGGGTCTGCACTGAGGGGGGCTATGCTGATGGAAGGGGGTCTGCACTAGGGGGTATCTATGCTGATGGGGGTCTGCACTGAGGGGGGGCTATGCTGATGGATGGGGGTGTCTATGCTGATGGGGGTCTGCACTGAGGGGGGCTATGCTGATGGAAGGGGGTCTGCGCTGATGGGGGTCTGCACTGAGGGGGGCTATGCTGATGGAAGGGGGTCTGCACTAGGGGGTGTCTATGCTGATGGGGGTCTGCACTGAGGGGGGCTATGCTGATGGAAGGGGGTCTGCACTAGGGGGTATCTATGCTGATGGGGGTCTGCACTGAGGGGGGCTATGCTGATGGATGGGGGTGTCTATGCTGATGGGGGTCTGCACTGAGGGGGGCTATGCTGATGGAAGGGGGTCTGCACTAGGGGGTGTCTATGCTGATGGGGGTCTGCACTGAGGGGGGCTATGCTGATGGAAGGGGGTCTGCACTAGGGGGTGTCTATGCTGATGGGGTCTGCACTGAGGGGGGGTATGCTGATGGAAGGGGGTCTGCACTAGGGGGTGTCTATGCTGATGGGGTGTGCACTGGGGGTCTATGCTGAAGGGGGTCTGCACTGAGGGCGGCTATGCTGATGGAGGTGGTCTGCACTTGGGGTGCCTATGTGGGGGGGTCTATGCTGATGGAGGGGGGTCTTCTCTGAGGTGGTCTATGCTGATAGGGTTTCTGCACTTGGAGGGAGGTCTATACTGATGGAGGGGGGTTTGTACTTAATGGGGGGTCTGTACTGAAGAGGGACTATAGTGGGTGGAGGGGGGTTGACACCAATTTTTTTCACACCGGGTGACACCAACCCTAGTGACGCCACTGATGGAGAGCGGGGAGCCGGGCATGGAGAGCTAGGCATGGAGAGCGGAGAGCCATGGGACCCGAGAATGAAGACTGGAGGCAGGGAGCACAGAGTGGGAGCCGTGAAGAGAGCCGAGAATGAGGACTATGGAGGCGGAAGCACCAGATCAGAAGGTGAGATCTGTCTCAATGGTAGCAGTAATGCACACTGTGGATGGGGGGAGCAGAGAAAAGGAGCACATGGCTAGATTAGATAGAAGCTGAGTTCCTGTGTATGTCGGGGGTGAATGCAGACTGCTGGGGGAGGGAAGAGCAGAGAACAGGAGATGAGATCCTGTGTATAACAGCACTGATTGCAGACTGGGGGGGGGGGGGGGGGGTCAGAGAGTTGAGGCACACAGGCTGAATGTGACAGGAGGTGAGATTATAATAGCTTTATTTTGCCATATTTGTACATAATCCTATTATGATTCAGTCTCATCCAGCCACAGGCCCCTGCAGTCTGCATTCATTCACTACCATACACAGGATCTCACCTCCTGCAATATTCAGCCATGTGCTCCCACTGTCAGCACTCTTCCTGGTACCACCCTCACAGGTTCAGAGGAGCTGGAACTATAGAGGAGGCACCAGGTATTAATGCGCATTGACAGTACTCGCTGTCAGTGCACATTGAAATCAACATTGGTATCATGTGCATATTTTTGCTGCACAGAAATATGCAACATGTATGCATTTCTCTGCAGAGAAAAATACTCAAATGATACCAACATTGTGGTGTGAACAGGGCACATAGAAATCAGTTATTTTCTTTATGTTCTAGCAGAGACCTACGTTAGGAAAGTGCATGTCTCTCTGCACATGACATGGACAAGACCAAAGTAGTCTATGCAGATGAAATCTGCACCATCAATTCTTATGCATGAATGTTGTGAACAAGTCCCAACTGTTCCCGTAGTCTGCTATCCTATTTATCAGTCACAATATTTGGGAGTTTTGTTCAAGTTCAGTAAGGCCTCGTTCACAGCATATGTGCAAAAAATGGAAAATGTGTGCAAATTTGACTTGCTTAAAATATTTTGGGCTTGTTGTAACGCAGGTCTCTGCAGGGACATAAAGAAAACAATTGATTTCTATGTGCACGGTTCACACTATAATGTTGGTGTCAGGTGAGTTCTAATTTTTATTCCATTATTTAAAGCTATTTCTACAATAAACGTGGTTATATCTACAGCTTGCTGATCAGATACGATGTTCCGAGAGCTGTAGATCTGAATTTTTTTTTTTTAGGGGTTCCCCGAGATCTCAGACTTTTTGCCAAGGGTTCCTCCACGGTAAAAAGGTTGAGAAACACTGCTCTAGTGTAAATTTAGTTGTCTGAGCTGTAGTTTAGCTCAGAATAATTATACCAAACTATGGGTCTCTGTTCCAGTTCAGCTGGGTTGCACATTTTCCACCTGACTGTAGGTGTCGTTGTCGCCACAGGTCAGGGTTGGAAATGCAGCAGGCTGAATGTATTGGGTACCTCTTGCCCAGAAGCAGCTCAGTGGGATTGGTCACCCCGCTGTGCATTCTGGGAGAGGGTACTTAAGGAGCAGACACCGTTTTGGCGGGGTCTTCCGATCCTGACCTGACGGCCCTCCTGGCCTTAGGGATGTGTTAGCAGTTTTTCCGCCTCAGGGCCTGCAGATCCACGAGGCTCCGTTACTGAGAGTAGGCCCAGGAGTTTCTGGGGCCAACTGATCCAGAGATGGTCCTGTGTCGCCTTGCTTGCGGGAAGGGACCGAGCAGTTGAGGACTCAATTGGAGGACGCATCCGGATAAAAATCTACCTCACAGTGCTGCCAGCCTGGCTGAAAGATCCTGGTACTGTGTGCTATGTGTTCAGAACTTTACCAAGTGTGTGGTTACCCAAGACTTTTGAACGAGCTCGCACCGGCTGCTAGGTCAGTGAGAGGCGCTTATCTGGTGGTGGTTATATCCAGTGTGGAAGTTGTTTGTCCTCTGGATTAGTGATGAGCCGAACACCCCCGGGTTCGGTTTGCACCAGAACCCGCGAACGGACCGAAAGTTCGCACGAACTTTAGAACCCTATTAAATACAATGGATGCGAACGTTCGAAATCTAAAGTGCTAATTATAACGACTATTATGCATGTTATTGTCCTAAAAAGGGTTTGGGAACCCGGGTTCTGCACCAGGGGACATGTATCAATGCAAAAAGAAGTTTTAAAAACGTCCGTTTTTCTGGAGCAGTCATTTTAATGATGCATAAAGTGAAAAAAAAAAAAAGTCAAATATTCCTTTAAATATCGTACCTGGGGGGTGTCTAAAGTATTCCTGTGAAGTGCCACGTGTTTCCCGTGTTTAGAACTGTCCCTGCACAAAATTACATTTCTAAAAGGAAAAAAAGCCATTTAAAACTGCTTGCGGCTTTAATGTAATGTCTGGTCCCAGTAATATGGATGAAAATCTTTAAGAAAAATGGCATAGCTACCCCATCACACACCCCCCCCCCCCTCACCCCAGCCCATTTGGGTCTTGTATGGATATTAAGAGGAACCCCGCACACAAAATAAAAAAGGCCCTATATACTCTGAACAGCCGTATACAGGCGGTGCATACAAGACAGGGACTGTAGGTTTGTTCTTATGTAGAATCTGTTTGTAATTTTGAACAGGTACATTGTTTAAGTGTAGCTCCAGCCAAAAAAATCTATTTTTAAGCTTTTTGGAAAACATAGGGAAGGGTTATCACCCCTGTAACATTTGTTTTGCTGTCTGTGCAGTGTGCACCTGTTCAGAACAGTTCACCTCACTTTCCGTCCTAATGACAAATGTTTTTTGAAAATTTGGGGTTTTTATTGAAACAAGAATTGGTGATAAAGCATCAGTGGAGAGGAGACACTTTTTTTCCCATATTAACTCTTACAGGAGAGAATTTGCCTTCCTAGGGGTAGATTTCCTCTCACTTCCTGTTGTATCCTTCCGTTTGCAAGGAGGAGTCGTTTGTAAGTTGGATGTTTGAAAGTAGGGGCCTGCCGTATATACTCAGCTGAAATTTGCCCCTTACATGTTGGTGTTGCCACAACACTGTGAGCCCTCACAGTTACTCTTGGTGGGCGCATGAATGGGCCCTGCTGTGAATTATTAGATCAAGAATTGTAATTACATGCCCCTGTTAAACAGGGGCAGAAAAATTGGGCCTTAGGCACTGGTGCCACAACACTGCAACCCCTCACAGATACTCTAGTTGGAGTGCAAGAATGAGCCCTGCTGCAAAGCATTGCATAAAAAATTGTAATAACACACCCCTGTTAAACAGGGGCTGAAAAATTGGGCCTTAGCCACTGGTGGCGGCACCCAGAAACAAAAATGTTCTTCCAAGCTATCATCGTCAATCGGATCATTGAGGAGGAAGAGGATAGTCAGTCAACATAACAGGACAGTCTATCAGCATCAGCATCAGTCTTGAAGGGATGTGACATTTGAAAATAAATTAGTCTGTTATATCAGCTTCAGGTGTTTGGTAGCTGGTGGTGATCCAAGACTGGTTCATCTTTATGAAGGTCAGTTGATCAACAGAGTCGGTGGACAGGCGCACCCTGTGATCCGTGACAAATCCTCCAGCAGCACTGAATTTGCGTTCTGAAAGAACGCTGGATGCAGGACAGGCCAGTAGCTCAATTGCATACTGTGCAAGCTCTGGCCAGTGATCCATCCTCAAGACCCAGTAAGCCAGAGGATTTTCAGTGGGGAAGGTGTCCAAGTCTGACCTTGCCCCTAGGTATTCCTGCACCATGTATATCAGACGCTGGCGATGGTTGCTGGAACCGATCATACCTTGGGGCTGCGGACTAAAGAATTGTCTGAACGCTTCGGTCAGACGGCCACCTTCCCCACCGCTCCTTCTTTGACTGACCGAAGCCTCAGCAACTCGTTGTCCAGGACCAGGAGTTTGTAACCTCCCAGTCTCTGGGAACGCATTGCACAGACCTTTCTGCAAGGCCTCCCGGAGTCGTCTCATCCTCTGCTCCCTCTGCGACGGTAAGATAAGGTCCGCAACCTTACCCTTGTACCGTGGATCAAGGAGAGTGGCCAGCCAGTAATGGTCCCTCTCCTTGATCCGAAGAATACGAGTATCCTTCCGCAGACTTTGCAGGATCAGGGAGGCCATGCAGCGTAGGTTAGCTGAGGCATTCAGTCCGGAGTCCTCTGGGTCACTAAGGACGACATGATCCGCAGCCACCTCCTCCCAGCCACGTACAAGTCCACTGGTTTCTTGGGACTGTAAATCATCCCTAAAAGACTGCTGCTGATGATGCTGAGTGCCAGGCTGCACCTCCATGCTGACACAATCCTCCTCCTCCTCCTCTTCCTGTGCGATGGGTGGGACAGAAGGAACACTGTCTGGGTAAAGGGGGCCTTGAGAGGCAAGGAAGTCCTCTTCTTCCTGCCTCTGTTCTGCCTCAAGTGCCCTGTCCATTATTCCACGCAGCGTATGTTCCAACAGGTGGACAAGAGGTACAGTGTCACTGATGCATGCACTGTCACTGCTCACCATCCTCGTGGCCTCCTCAAATGGTGCCAGGACAGTGCATGCATCCCTGATCATGCCCCACTGGCGTGGTGAAAAAAAACCGAGCTCCCCTGACCCTGTCCTGGTGCCGTAGTCGCACAGGTACTCATTGATGGCCCTCTGCTGCGTGTGCAGCCGCTGCAGCATGGCCAACGTTGAGTTCCACCTGGTGGGCATGTCACATATAAGGCGGTTCTTGGGCAGGTTCAACTCCTTTTGCAGCTCAGCCAGGCGAGCACTGGCATTATAAGATCTGCGGAAATGCACACAGACTTTCCTGGCCTGCCTCAGGACATCCTGTAAGCCCGGGTACCTGCCCAAGAACCGCTGCACCACCAGGTTAAGGACGTGAGCCACACAGGGCACATGGGTCAGTTGTCCCTGTCGGAGAGCGGAGAGGAGGTTGGTGCCATTGTCGCAAACTACCATTCCTGGCTTAAGCTGGCGTGGCGTCAACCACCTCTCGGCCTGCCCCTGCAGAACAGACAGAACCTCTGCCCCAGTGTGGCTCCTGTCCCCCAAACACACCAGCGCAAGCACGGCATGGCATCTTTTTGCCTGCGTACTTGCGTAGCCCCTTGAACGCCTACAGAGCACCGCTGGTTCCGAGGACAAAGCACAGGAAGAGGCCACGGAGGAAGAAGGAGAGGAGGGGGTGGAGGACAGAGGTGTGTCACAACCAGTAGTAGCATTTTGGAGGCGTGGCGGTGGAACAACCTCCAACACTACTGCACCTTGTCCTGCATCCTTCCCAGCTGCCAAAAGAGTGACCCAATGGGCCGTGAAAGAAAGGTAACGTCCCTGTCCATGCCTGCTGGACCATGAGTCAGCGGTAATATGCACCTTACCACTGACCGCCCTGTCCAGCGAGGCCAAGACATTGCCTTCCACATGCCGGTAGAGAGCCGGAATCGCCTTCCGTGAGAAAAAGTGGCGTTTGGGAACCTGCCACTGAGGAACCGCACATTGCACAAACTCACGGAAGGGGGCCGAGTCTACCAACTGAAAAGGCAGCAGTTGAAGCGCTAGCAATTTAGCCAAGCTAGCATTCAACCGCTGGGCATGTGGATGGCTGGGAGTGAACTTTATTCGATGGTCCAGCAGCTGGGGCAGGGAAATTTGCCTGCTAGAATCGGACGTTGGTGTACTGCTAGCAGAGTGCCCGCAAGTACTTGGCTGTGACACACCTAATTCTACACCTTCATTCCTCTCAGAGCAGGTTTCAGAGAGGACTGAAGGTATAGTGGGGTTGGAGATCCCAGCTGATGCGGTGCAAGAAGAGGTCAGCTTTGTTCTTTGGTGTGGGTCTTTAAGGTAGGCTTGCCAACGAGCTGCATGGCAGGTCAACATATGTCTGGTCAAGCATGTGGTGCCCAAGCAGGTGATGTTTTGGCCACGCGATATACGCTTGAGACATATGTTGCAAACAGCAGCTGTGCGATCTGATGCACTGGACTCAAAAAAGGCCCACACCAAAGAACTTTTCGAATAACGGGCAGAGGCAGCGCCCTGCACAGGCGGAGCTCTGCGGTGTGATTCCGTCGGTGTGCTGCCCTTACGCTGGCCCCCCGAGGGCATCCTGCCTCGTTGGAGATGTGCCGCCTCCTCCTCATCCTCCTCTCTCCTATTAGGCACCCACGTGGAGTCAGTGACCTCATCATCCCCTCCCTCCTCATCACTGGAGCCAATCTGGCAGTATGCTGCAGCTGCTGGAACATGACTGCCAGATTGGTGTCCTTCTTGAGCATCCCCTCTCTCTGCTCTCACGCTACTGCCTTCCTCTAGCTGGGTATCATCATCAGACCCTTCGAAACGCTGGGCATCCTCCTGGAGCATGTACCCAACACTGTGCTCAAACAGTTCGGGGGACTCCTCAGGAGGACATGGTTGGTCTAGGGAAGGAGTGACTGATGATGACATTGATACCAGGGAAGAGGACGCTTTGGCAGCTGCTTTGCCAGTACCCTGAGCCTGGGTGAGAGAGGATGAGGAGGATGAGGAGGGCTTGGTCATCCACTCTACCAAGTCTTCGGCATGATGCGGCTCAACACTTCCAGCTGCCGAAAAGAAGGACAAGCGTGTCCTATGGCCACGTGCTGATGGCGATGCACCGCGTCCACGACCAGCACTGTTGTCTCTAGACACAGAGCCTGCTTGCCCTCTTTTTTTGGCTCCTGACTGTCTGCCTCTCCTTGTTTGCCTTCCAGACATTCTAATGGCCTGCAGGGAAATGGGAAAAGCAGCAATACAGGCTAAGTTAAGGTGTAATATGGTCAGGAGGCACACTCCGCCCGCTGTAAGTGCCGCAAAATCCTGTTGGTGTAACACACCAGGAAAAAGCAGCAATACAGGCTAAGTTAAGGTGTAATATGGTCAGGAGGTACACTCCGCCCGCTGTAAGTGCCGCAAAATCCTGTTGGTGTAACACACCAGGAAAAAGCAGCAATACAGGCTAAGTTAAGGTGTAATATGGTCAGGAGGCACACTCCCCCCGCTGTAAGTGCTGCAAAATCCTGTTGGTGTAACACACCAGGAAAAAGCAGCAATACAGGCTAAGTTAAGGTGTAATATGGTCAGGAGGCACACTCCGCCCGCTGTAAGTGCCGCAAAATCCTGTTGGTGTAACACACCAGGAAAAAGCAGCAATACAGGCTAAGTTAAGGTGTAATGTGGTCAGGAGGTACACTCCGCCCGCTGTAAGTGCTGCAAAATCCTGTTGGTGTAACACACCAGGAAAAAGCAGCAATACAGGCTAAGTTAAGGTGTAATATGGTCAGGAGGTACACTCCGCCCGCTGTAAGTGCCGCAAAATCCTGTTGGTGTAACACACCAGGAAAAAGCAGCAATACGGGCTAACTTCAGGTGTATAATGTGCAGGAGGCTTAGCAACAATGACACTGACACTGTCCCCTGCCTATCCTTCTCTCTCCCTGCACACAAGGTTTATCAAAGTATATGACACTGACACTCTCCCTGCCTATCCTTCTCTCTCCCTGCACACAAGGTTTAGCAAAGAATATGACACTGACACTGTCCCCTGCCTATCCTTCTCTCTCCCTACACACAAGGTTTAGCAAAGAATATGACACTGACACTGTCCCCTGCCTATCCTTCTCTCTCCCTACACACAAGGTTTAGCAAAGAATATGACACTGACACTCTCCCTGCCTATCCTTCTCTGTCCCTACACACAAGGTTTAGCAAAGAATAGATTTGACAAGATTTGACACTGTCCCTGCCTATCCTTCACTTTCCCTGCTCCGGAACACACTACACAAGGCCGCCGCGCTGGCGGCCTTTTATAGTGTGGGCGTGTACTAAACCCCCTCAGCTATAATTGGCCACAGGCATCCTGCCTGTGGCCAATCATTGCTCTCCTCGCTGCCGGCGCTGTGATTGGCCAAGCATGCAGGGTCACAGTGCATGCTTGGCCAATCACAGCGCCGGGATTACACTGCGATGGCGCAGTGTATTGTGGGCCGTTCGCGTCACTCGAATTTGGAGCGAACGGCCCAAATCGTTCGTTGTTCGCCGAACGCGCGAACAGCCGATGTTCGACTCGAACACCGAGCTCATCCCTACTCTGGATTAGGAAAATACCCGTGAGCTGCAAGCAAGGTACCTGAATCTCCCCTAACAATCCATCCCTCTTGTCTGGAAGTTCTTTAATAAAACCCTTGAGAAAAAGAGACTTGTTTGGTGCAGACATTTGTGAACAACTCTTCAAGGAAGACCCCTAAGATGGACGTGATGAACAGTAAGGTAACGGCAGGCCCAAAATCTTAAACCAGCGGCCCCTGCGGGGGTATTGCTACACCTTTAAAAAATAAGTTTGAGATTTAAAAAAAACAAAAAAAAAAAACATTTATACTCACCTAGTATTTTTCCCCCACTGGCTCTGCAGTGGGAACTGAGCAATCAAACAGTTAAATCACCCAGTTCTCCCCCTTCACTCTGAGCAGAGAGACAGGACTGTCAGTCACCAGCTCTCTGCTCTGCCTTCCAGTGCTCACTGGAGAGCTGGGCTGTGGAGGGAGTGGGAGAGGCTGGCTCAGGCTCTCAGCGGATCGCTGAGAGGCTGAGATGGGTGCCGGTCCAGCTATCTGGGCAGATACTGACTATATTCTGAATACTTTAATAATCCCAAAAGTGAAATTACTGAAATGGTTGGGATCTTTCCCGAGCCTGGACCGGCTGTGACATCAGCCGACAGCAGACTTAAGTCCACTGTCGGCTGAAAGCAGGTCACAGGAGTGCAGAATGAACTGCACTCCTGTGATCCATAGAAGTACAGCCAAAATAGTTTCGGTCATACTTTTTAAATTATAAATTAAAGCAGAGCTCCACTAAAAAGAGGTAGTTCCACTTGGCATGTAACTTTTTTGGGGGGGGGAGCGGGTACCTAGTTTTGACAGGTACTAGCTCCCACTTCCACTCGTATCGCCTAGGTGATCTGAAACTAAGTTCTCTCCCCCTCCCTCCCTGCAGTCTTCTGGGACATGTCACAGGAGAATGCCAGACCATTCAGGAGGCAAAGTGCGACTTGCGCATGCACATCGGGCACCCGGCTGAAGCTGTCACAGCTGGCTGCCCACAATTGAAATGCAGGGGATGGAAGATTAGGAGAAGGAATGGTTCGGATGAGCACATTGCTGGATCCTGGGACAGGTGAGTGGCTGTTTATTAAAAGTCAGATGCTACAGTTTTTGTAGCTGCTGACTTTTAATGAACACAAAAATGACTGAAGCTCCTCTTTAAAGTATCACACCTTCACTTGTTATTTGTATAATATTATGGCTTGCTCATTACAGCAATGTGTTGTAAAGCATGGTACCTAATCAGATTATTGGTTACTGAAGTGCAACTACTGAACAATAAGTTATGATTGGCTGCTAAAAATTACTGCACTTTTCGGCTTCCATAAAAAGGTGGATGTATTGGCGTATACTGGTAGTAGGACGGACATCATCTTCTTTACCAGCTGGAAGAAACCTGATATTACTTCTAGGCACTGTGGGGGAACTCTTATGCCGCGTACACACAATCATTTTTCACGTCGTGAAAAATGACAATTTTTTTTTTTCAACAAGAAAAACGATCGTGTGTGGTCTTTTTGTCATTTTTCCCGACGTGAAAAACGGCATTAAAAACTACGAGAAAAAAAATTAGAACATGCTCTAATTTTTCTCGTCGTTTTTCCCGTTTTTCCGCTGCTGTTTTCCCATAGGGAAACACTGCCGCGGAGCCCACAGGACGGTCGTTTTTCACGTCATTTTTTCTCTTGTCGAGAAAAACGACCGTGTGTGGTGAACAAGCCGTTCCCTCGTTTTTAATGTCCTTATTCACAGCGGTTTTTTAACCGCCGTGAATAATGATCGTGCGTACGCGGCATTATTCCTGCTATTGCCTAGCTTTCTCCTTTCTTCTATTCCCCTTTCCACTTCCAGCCACATGGACAGCATAGTGCCTCAGTGGTTAGCATGGTCTTGCAGCTCTGGGTCCGAAGTTTGCTGTCAAATCAGTGGCTGATGAGACTTTTTCTGGACACCACACTGGTAAAAATACCATTAACATTTTACCCTTAATTAGGTCCATATACATGTTTATAAATTTAAAGCCCTTCAAAATGAAAAGGAGTTGTTTTTGGACCCCCCTAGTGCATTGGCTTCTTCGGTTTGATTTTCTGACCGTTTACTGGATCAAAATTGTATTTGGATTTAGCTGTAGTAATCTGTGGTGTAGCGCTTCAATCTTAGAACTGATGTTTTGCTCTACAAACCAAGGAAACTATGGGAATCTTCAGGGTGTAGAAGGTGCCAGACCAGTAACTAGACAACCTGTACAAACGTCATTATATTACAGGACAGCAATGCCAATAGAACAATCTCAGGCTTCTGCACTATCCACTTTCAGAAATAACAAAGGGTAAAGCCGGCCATAGACAGTGCACTTTTCTTTCCTACAACCATGGAAAGAAAATTGCTTGATCCCTCCATCAACAGAGTCTCGGCTGGTCCCTTCTGAACTGGCCGAGATTCAAACTGTCTATTGCTGGCTTTAAAGGTGTAGAGAATGGTCTTCTTGCACTGTATGGTTATTAGGACAGGCCGACTCTAACATTGTTTAATAAAGCAAGACATAGACGGTTCAAATTGGGGCCAGTTCAGCAGGGACCGGCCAAGATTGGAACCATGTAAGGACAGGCTTATTGTACCCAAGTTGATGGGGGCAAAAAAAATAAAATAAAAATCAAGCAATTTTCTCTCCTGCAACCGGAAAGAAATTCACTCCATTTATAGCCGGCTTAAGCCTTGCAGTAAGCTGTGATACCTCCTTCTTGGAAACATCTATGAAGTAAGAAATTTAAAAACAAACAAATAATAAATAAAAAAAATGCTGTGTGGATGGGAACACAAACATGCGGTGGGGATTTCTAAAATGTGACTGCAAATGTGAAAACCGGCTTTAAAAAAATAAAAAAAAAACTTTATTCCCACTCCCCTACACCCTTGCATGTTTATCTCCCCTATCCCCCTTACATGCTATGTCAGGTTCTTCTAAAAACACATACTGACCAGCCAAACAGATTGGGAGCCACAGCCTGTGTCCCATCCCTCTCTTGGTCCTCTTTGGCCGGCTGCCTCATCCAGGTTCAGGTCACCCTGTCCCCAATGTATGGCAGCTTTCCTCGGCCACGCTGAATGGGTTCCTGCAGCCTCCTGGGATATGTGACAGGTGTCTCCTAGGGGGCTGCGGGAGCAGGACACCTCATTCTCTTCTAGTAGGCGAGAATGGCAATAGAGTAATGGGCCACAAGAAAAAAAAACACTGCAATTATTGTGAAGGGGTGGAGGTCAGTGTTACTGCAAAGTTCCCCTTTTCCTGAGGACTCCAAATAAAGAAAATATGTCCAAGGCCAAGCAGGGCTCCCTTCATCAAGGCACTAGTGCTGTTACAATTTAGTCCACCATTCATAACCAACAGTTCAAAGTCATATCTTGAAACAGTTTCCCTGAAACCTTGAAATATTGCTCGCTGATGGCTTATTAACCACTTCCCGCCCAGTCAATAGCATATTGACGTCCGGGAAGTGGTTGTGTTATCCACACTGGACGTCATATGACGTCCTGCAGGATAACAGCCGCCGCGCGCCCGGGGGGGCGCGCATCGCGGCGATCGGTGGAGCGGTGCGTCAGTATGACACACCGCTACACTGATCTCGGTAAAGCGCCTCCGGCGGAGACTTTTTACCACGTGATCAGCCGTGTCGAATCACGGCTGATCACAATGTAAACAGGAAGAGCCGTTGATCGGCTCTTCCTCACTTGCGTCTGACAGACGCGAGTAGAGGAGAGCTGATCGGCGGCTCTCCTGACAGGGGGGGTTCGCGCTGATTGTTTATCAACGCAGCCCCCCCTCGGATACCCACACTGGACCACCAGGGAAGCCCCAAGCATGTGGATGGCCAGGTAAGTACCCCATGGCCATCCACAAATACTCAAAAAACATATGCCAATAAGTGCCCACAAATGGGCACTGACTGGCACCACCACAATGTGCAATGCCCAGCAATGCCAGCCACCAGTGTCAACAGTGCCACCTACCAGTGCCAACAGTGCCACCTACCAGTGCCCATCCATGAGTGCCCCATCAGTGCCGCCTACGAGTGCCCCATCAGTGCCGCCTACGAGTGCCCCATCAGTGCCGCCTACGAGTGCCCCATCAGTGCCGCCTACGAGTGCCCCATCAGTGCCGCCTACGAGTGCCCCATCAGTGCCGCCTACGAGTGCCCCATCAGTGCCGCCTACGAGTGCCCCATCAGTGCCGCCTACGAGTGCCCCATCAGTGCCGCCTACGAGTGCCCCATCAGTGCCGCCTACGAGTGCCCCATCAGTGCCGCCTACGAGTGCCCCATCAGTGCCGCCTACGAGTGCCCCATCAGTGCCGCCTACGAGTGCCCCATCAGTGCCGCCTACGAGTGCCCCATCAGTGCCGCCTACGAGTGCCCCATCAGTGCCGCCTACGAGTGCCCCATCAGTGCCGCCTACGAGTGCCCCATCAGTGCCGCCTACGAGTGCCCCATCAGTGCCGCCTACGAGTGCCCCATCAGTGCCGCCTACGAGTGCCCCATCAGTGCCGCCTACGAGTGCCCCATCAGTGCCGCCTACGAGTGCCCCATCAGTGCCGCCTACGAGTGCCCCATCAGTGCCGCCTACGAGTGCCCCATCAGTGCCGCCTACGAGTGCCCCATCAGTGCCGCCTACGAGTGCCCCATCAGTGCCGCCTACGAGTGCCCCATCAGTGCCGCCTACGAGTGCCCCATCAGTGCCGCCTACGAGTGCCCCATCAGTGCCGCCTACGAGTGCCCCATCAGTGCCGCCTACGAGTGCCCCATCAGTGCCGCCTACGAGTGCCCCATCAGTGCCGCCTACGAGTGCCCCATCAGTGCCGCCTACGAGTGCCCCATCAGTGCCGCCTACGAGTGCCCCATCAGTGCCGCCTACGAGTGCCCCATCAGTGCCCATCAGTGCCACCTCATCGGTGCCCATCAGTGTCGCCTTATCAGTGCCCGTCAGTGCCGCCTTATCAGTGCTCGTTATTGAAGTAGAAAAGGTACTTATTTACAAAAAAAATTGACAGAAACAAAGAAAAAAAAAAAAACTTAGTTTTTTTCAAAATGTTGGCTCTTTTTTTATTTGTTGTGCAAAAAATAAAAATCGCAGAGGCGATCAAATACCACCGAAAGAAAGCTCTATTTGTGGGAACAAAATGATAAAAAAAATTGTTTTGGTACAGTGTTGCATGACCGCGCAATTGTCATTCAAATTGCGACAGCGCTGAAAGCTCAAAATTGGCTTGGGCAGGAAAGTGTATAAGTGCATGGTATTGAAGTGGTTAAACGTTCACTATCATTTCAGTGATATGAAGTGCTGGCAGCTCATAAAAAGCTGTTCCATAATATATCCATATATTACTGCATGAACACTGCAGAGTCTCACACTGAAGATAATGGGCCCATTCTCCCAGGAACATGATCTTTTTGTTTTCCAGTTCTGGATAAGACTGAAGAGGATTGTTCTATAATTATGCTGCAATTATGAATGAAACAACAACACTGTATAAAGTTCAGATTGTTCCTGTTAAGAACTTGCAGAGGATACTTTTCTTATGCCCAGGTTCACACTGGGCTGCGGGAGTGACGCCGTGCAAGTTCAGCTGAACTCGCACGATTTCACTCCCGCCTGTCAGTCCCGATTTCGGCAGTGATTACAGAGACATCTGTGCAGTTTCTGCACAGGTGTCAATGTAAAGCGCGTACTGAAATTGCAAAAAGTAGTACAGAAACTACTTTTTGAAATCGGTGCAGCGCCGCAGATTTGGCGTTGCACCGATTAGGATGGTGCCATTGCTATGCGATTTGTCAAATCGCACCAGTGTGAACCAGGGCTTAATAAATGGTTGTTCCTTGCATTAATTATATTATTAAGAATAAGATCCACAATAACAACAACATAATACAAACATTAACTTGAAATAGTAAGTTACATAGGTAAGAAATAAAAAATCCATCGATTTCAACCAATAGAAAAAAAAAAAAAGAAAAAAAAAAAAAAAGTAATGTAAAACCTCCATATACAAAACCTGATCCAGAGTTAGGCGAAAAAAAATTTAAATTAAAAAAGCACAATCCAATTCAAAGTAAATTCATCCTGATCCCTAAAGCCTCATACACATGATCGGACTTCAATCGGACAAATCCGTGGATTTTTGTCCGAAGGGCGTTGTCCGTGAACTTGTTCTGCATACAGACGGCAGAAAATTTTCAGCCAACATTCACGAAACTACGTGTTGTTTTTTCTGCTCTTTAGCGCCACCCTTTGGGCAACTTCTGCCAATGTTGTCTTATGGTTAGCATTGGTTCGGCGCATGCGTGTTCGTACTTTGGATTTTAGCCTGCCGGATTTGTGTACACACGATCCAATAATCCGACGGATAACATTTGTTGTCGGACAATTAATTGTCCGATGGAGCATACAGACGGTCAGATTATCCGAAAAAACACATCCATCAGACAATTGTTGTCAGAATATCCGATCGTGTGTATGGGCCTTTGGCATTCAATCGGATGTTCTCTGGATCAGTAATCTTTGGTGTTATTACCTATAAAATTTTAATATCTACTAATACATTCTGTGCATTTAGGAAAGCATTCAACTTTTTTTTGCAACAATCAATTGATTTGTCCAGAACTAGTAGTCGAGGGAAACCATTTCACATTTTCAAAGCTCATAAGCCTCGTACACACGAACGAGTTTCTCGGCAAGAGACAAGAAAACTGCCGAGAGAGCTTTCTTGCCGAGAAAATCGTTCGTGTGTATGGTTTCTCGTCAAGAAAATCGACAAGAATCTCGACGAGAAATATAGAGAACCTGCTCTCTATTTTCTCGTCGAGATTCTCGTCAGCCTGTTTCTCAACGAGAAAATTGTGTGTGTGTGTGTGTGTGTGTACACTTACCTTTTCGCCGGGAAGCCCGCGCATGCTCGAAATGACTTTGACGCATGCGTGGTAGCTTCCTAGGCATAGATAGGGTGTAGCAAGATGGCGGCGACGGGATCGAATGTGACGAGCGCACGCTCGTCGTAGTCGATGACGTCACCGCGTTCGCTCCATTCAAAGAACCGCGGGTTCTTTGAAAGGAGCGTCTGTACACTCGGCCGGGACAAGTTTCTTGTCCAAGAATCTCGTCAAGAAAAACGACGTGTTTTTTCTTGACGAGATTTTCGGCCGTGTGTACGAGGCTTTACTGTGAAGAAGTCGGTTTAAGGTTAAACCACCTCTTTTCCTACTTTTTCTTTTAACTGACCTTTAAGTGAAGAGCTCTACACCAAGTTCACTATATGGTCCCCTTATGTAATTAAACATCATGATCATATCCCCCCTAATCACCTCTTCTCAAGGAAGAATAAGCAAATGTTTCCCCCTAGCGGAGCACCTCCATGCCTCTTATCAGTTGGGTTGCCCTTCCCTGCACTTTCTCCAGTTCCCAGATATCCTTTTTGTGAATTGGTGACCAAAACTGAACTGTATGGTCCAGATGAGGTCCTACTAATGATTTGTACAGAAGCAGATTATGTATGTCTGGGGTCCATACCTCTTAATGCAAGAAAGTGTTTGGCTAGCGTTGGAAACTGCAGTTTCGCATTGTAAGGCCCCTTTCACATAGCTGTTCCAATCAGGTCCACCTGTCAGTTTTTCAGGTGGACCTGATGTGACAGTTCATTCACCCCTATGGACTGGTGGGTGTAAACTGTCTTTTGTCCATTTCCATCCGCCTACCTCCAATCTGATCCGGTCAGCTAAAAAAAAATAATAAATGTAAGGGGATCCATCCTCCTCCTTACAGGCCCTTACTCTGCACAGTAACACAATTAGCAAACTTACTGGAGGGGACAGAACAGAGATGACCTCAGTGAGCTGCTACTCATTTACTGTCCAATCAACATGCTGGGTGCTTGCAAAAACCTGTTAAAAGCTTTTTTTAAAGCAACAGCCAACATGTTCATTAAAATCTGTATTTAGCATGGTCACACTGGAATGTGTTTTAAAGGCTTCCAAAAAAATGTCTAGAAGCTTGTTAAATGCTTACATACATGATGCTCTTAAGATTATCATTTAGTAAATAGTGGAAGTGTGAAGTCAGCTTTAAGGGAGATCATTGGTGAAGGAACCCCCCCCCCCCCCCCCAGCTATCACCAAGCAAACTCAGACTCTTTCCGAAAATAGAAAATAAAAAAATTCTGAGATCCTTCGAGCATCAGGTCACATAACCAATGCCTAGGCACAGGTAACATGGTCACTGAAAAAGGGGAGGAACATGTGACCGCTCACCAGAGAGCCCAGAGATGTCTTTAAGTATCCATAACCTGAAAAGCAGTGGCAGCTGGTGTTTTTTTATTTTTGGGGGGACGGCAAACAGCCAACCCCCCCCCCCCTTCCCAGGTCCGTGATATCAAAAGGACTTTCGGGACACCAAAGCACCCCATCTAGGAAGTGGGCGGGCAGCGTGTCCCAGCGAGCGGCAGATTTTTTCCTCCTCCTGTGGTGTGGATCACGGCGGCTTCCATCCAAAAGGATCGCCTGACCTTTCAGCCAATCGGGAAAAGGATATCAGACCTGCGTTTCCTGATTGGCGGAGAGGCGATTCAGCTTTTCTAACACACCTGGGTGGGCTCCGAGCGCAACGCTCTGCACTCCGTGTCCACCCTATTTTGAAGCCTAATAGAGCCTATGGCTCTAATCAAGTGCTTAAAAATAAACAAATAAACACCCCCGCTTGAAAGGGGCCGGATTCATTAATAGGGGATGGCCATGGTGGCTATGCATGAATCTATCCATTAATCATAGGGGGTGGCGAGGATAGAGGGGAAGCCGCCTGTGCGCCCTTAATGGACGTTCCGCCCCTGCGGAAAAGGCTAACAACATGCTTCACTGAGAAATGCAAGTGTTAATGTCACAAAAATAATTTTCTTAAAAGTGTAGCGGGGTGCCACTTTGCAGTGTGTTAGAAGACTATTGTTATCTTGAGAATAACCCCAGCTCCCTCCGGAGTCTCTTTAAGATATTGCAGCAACTGTTTAACTATATAGAATGGTGCATTGTGGAACTTGTAGTACAGGGAGAAAGGGACTCCATTGCCATGGGTATCAAATAGACTATGGTACCCACAGTGCAGCTGTACTCCCAAAGTGCATTGCATCATCGCACAGCCTTCTGGGGGAGGATACTTAAAGGAAGGGAGGAGTTACGCTCTCTCTATGGACATCGCCTTCTATCAAGGTGGAAGCTTGTGTTGAGGCCTGCTGCCGGAGCATCTAGGCCTAAGGCCTGGGCCTACAGTTGTGAGGAGATCACTGAGCCTAAAAGGAGGGATCCTTTAAGTGTCCAGCACTCGCTACACAGAGACCGGAGTCGTCCATCAACTGACATCCAGTGCGGCTGTGTGGGGGACTGGAGCCTGCGAGTTGCGGGGAGACTGTGGACCGGAACGCCGGCAGCGAAACATACTAGAGGGACAAGGCCTGGTTTGGTGAGAGGGCACCCGCCCAGAATTCATTAACTGTTGCGTAGGTCTGAGACGGTTACAGGTCTGCCATTATTAAGTAGTGCGCCATACGCAAGGACATATCGCATCTTGCAGTGCCGCGTGTTTGAAGATTGGTGTTTGCACTGTCAGTGAGTTTCTACATCATCACAGACATTGAGGATATTCAGTTTCTGCTGTTATAAAACCTTGTGGATTACAAATGTTTATGTGCACCAACAATTGCTAGCGAAGACTCCTACTACTAGGCCTGACTAGAGCAGATAGTACCGGAACACTTGTATAAATATTGCCCATTAGGGGGAGCTCGCGAGCATAGGCTTTATACATATTGAAGGTGTGCATTGGAACTGTGTCACTATTTCAAACAAAATTTTCTGCTTTGCCATTGACTCTTACAGGGCCCTGTGAGAGTCAACTGTAATCTGTAGAACTTGTTACTTTTTTTCTTATCAAGTAAAAACTTAATCCTTGGTTGAGCAGAATACTGTGTGAAGTTGTTTGTTGCCCTGTTGGACAGGTGGTCATTACCAGGTAAAATTCTTTATTTACAAGGTTTAATATTGAGTTACCCAATTACCAGTGGGTTACACAATCTCTTGTAGTCCAGATGAGCCAAGGGAGGGTTCGAGCCAACTTCTGGGGTTGATAGGCAGAGCATAGACCCAAAAATATAACCAGCAGCTTCTACGGGGGTAGTGCTACAAAAGTAAAACATGAAAGAAACAGAGTTCATACCTGGCTGCTTATCGAAGAAGTCCTGAAATTTATTCCTTTCATATTCCACAGATTGCTGCATCAGATGAGGCCGGATGCTGCTGACAGCAAAGTTGGCCATGTCCAATTTCATCAAGTCCAGAACAGCAAAGATTGCTCTGTGGGACAAGACAGACAGACAAATATTTCATTAAAGCTCCCAGAAATAATTACTTGGGTTTAACCACTTAAGCCCCGGACCATTTTGTAGCTAAAGGACCAGAGCGGTTTTCAGAATTTTGCACTGCGCTGCTTTAACTGTAAATTGTACGGACATGCAATGTTGTACCGAAACAAAATTTGCGTCCTTTTCTTCCCACAAAATAGAGCTTTCTTTTAATGGTATTTGATTGCCTCTGCGATTTTTATTTTTTGCGATATAAACGGAAAAAGACCGAAAATTTTGAAAAAAAATGATATTTTCTACTTTTTGTTATAAGAAAAATCGAATAAACTCAATTTTAGTCATACATTTAGGCCAAAATGTATTCAGCCACGTCTTCAGTAAAAAAAAAAAAAAAAAAAAAAAAAAAAAAAAAAAAAGGACAATAAGCGTATATTTATTGGTTTGCGCAAAAGTTATAGCGTCTACAAACTAGGGTACATTTTCTGGAATTTACACAGCTTTTAATTTATGACTGCCTATCTCATTTCTTGAGGTGCTAAAATAGCAGGGCAGTACAAAACCCCCCCCAAATGACCCCATTTTGGAAAGAAGACACCCCAAGGAAATTGCTGAGAGGCATGTTGAGCCCATTGAATATTTTTTTTTTGTCTCAAGTGATTGAATAATGACTAAAAATAAAAATAAAAAAAATTACAAAAAGTTGTCACTAAATGATATATTGCTCACACATGCCATGGTTATATGTGGAATTGCACCCCAAAATACATTTTGCTGCTTCTCCTGAGTACGGGGATACCACATGTGTGGGACTTTTTGGGAGCCTAGCCGCGTACGGGCCCCCGAAAACCAAGCACCGCCTTCAGGATTTCTAAGGGCGCAAATTTTTGATTTCACTCCTCACTACCTATCACAGTTTCGAAGGCCATAAAATGCCAAAATAGCACAAAACCCCCCCAAATGACCCCATTTTGGAAAGTAGACACCCCAAGCTATTTGCTGAGAGGCATGGTGAGTATTTTACAGCTCTCATTTGTTTTTGAAAATGAAGAAAGAAAATATATATATATTTTTTTTCTTTCAATTTTCAAAACTTTGTGACAAAAAGCGAGATCTGCAAAATACTCACCATACCTCTCAGCAAATAGCTTGGGGTGTCTACTTTCCAAAATGGGGTCATTTGGGGGGGGGGTTGTGCCATCTGGGCATTCCATGGCCTCCGAAACTGTGATAGGCAGTGAGAAGTGAAATCAAAAATTTACACCCTTAGAAAGCCTGAAGGCGGTGCTTGGTTTTGGGGTCCCGTACGCGGCTAGGCTCCCAAAAAGTCTCACACATGTGGTATCCCCGTACTCAGGAGAAGCAACAGAATGTATTTTGGGGTGTAATTCCACATATGCCCATGACATGTTTGAGCAATATATCATTTAGTGACAACTTTGTGCAAAAAAAAAAAAAATTGTATTTTTTCCGCAACATATAAAATATTCCATGGACTCGACATGCCTCTCAGTATATAGCTTGGGGTGTCTACTTTCCAAAATGGGGTCATTTGGGGGGGGGGTTTTGAACTGTTCTGGCATTTTATACACAACATTAGGAAGCTTACATCCACTCTTCTAACCACTTGAAGACAAAGCCCTTTTTGACACTTTTTGTTTACATGAAAACATATTTTTTTTTTGCAAGAAAATTATGTTGAACCCCCAAACATTATATATATTTTTAAAGCAAAGGCCCTACAGATTAAAATGGTGGGTGTTGTATTTCTTTTTTCTACACAGTATTTGCGCAGCGATTTTTCAAACGTATTTTTTGGGGAAAAAATACATTTTTTTTTTAATTTTAATGCACTAAAACACACTATATTGCCCAAATGTTTGATGAAATAAAAAAGATGATCTTAGGCCGAGTACATAGATACCAAACACGACAAGCTTTAAAATTTCGCACAAACGCGCATTGGCGACAAACTACATACATTTTTAAGAGCCTTTAAAAGCCTTTACAGGTTACCCCGTTAGATTTACAGAGGAGGTCTACTGCTAAAATTACTGCCCTCGATCTGACCTTCGCGGTGATACCTCACATGCATGGTGCAATTGCTGTTTACATAGGACGCCAGATCGACGCTTGCGTTCGCCATTGGGCAAGAGCAGGGCAGGACAGGGGTGCTTTTTTTTTTTTATTATTAATTTTGCTTTTAAACTGTTGCTTCCATATTTATATCTCAGGGAATGTAAATATCCCCTATGATAGCAATAGGTAGTGACAGGTACTCTTTTTTTGAAAAAACTGGGGTCTATTGGACCCTAGATCTTTCCTCTGCCCTCAAAGCATCTGACCACACCAAGATCGGTGTGATAAAATGCTTTCCCAGGCGCTTTTTATATCCGGGGGGGGGGGGGGACATTCCCTCCCACTGCTTGTAAAAACAGTCCAGAGGCTAATTAGCCACTAGGATTGCTTTTACATGAAAGCCGGCCACTGGCTGAAAAGAATGATACCAAGATGATACCTAAACCCGCAGGCATCATTCTGGTATAAACATTCAAAGTCCAGCAACATACCAGTACGTTGCTGGTCCTTGTTGGACATGTATTGTAATCTTTTTTTTTTCATGCAGCCTGTTGGCTGAACGAAAAAAAAAGATTGATCGGTGGGTATGCCCACCATTAGAATACCGCCCTTCATCCACCCACTTCTAATGATGGGCATACATGCACCATTTATATATGCCGAAGCATGGGGGCATCTTCCCGCAAAAGTTATGCCGCGTACACACGGTCAGACTTTTCCACGGGCAAGCCTCCGTCGGAATTTCGACCGTATGTACGCGGCATTAGGAGCAAAATCGCTCTTCCGCCCCTGCTGCCCCAATGCTTCGGCATATATGCTTTTTTTTTTTAACTGTGGTGGTGAAATCACCTCCTACAGCACTGGAGTCGCAGGGATCAGGCCTGTCTCTGCGAACGCTGCAGTTATGTGTGTTGTGTTTTGCAAGTGACAGTGATCGATCGATACTGCACTTGGGTGGCCTGGGCTGGACGGAGGGGCAAAACGCAGGTGCTAGCAGGTATCTGGGCTGATCCCGCTAACACTGCGTTTTTGGGAACCCTAAACTGCTGGGGACGCTAGTATAGATCTGATCAGATCAGATATTGATCTGTTCAGATACTATACCACTAAGGGAGGTGTATGCTTCACGCGTGGGTGTTAGCGTTACTGGCACTAACCTGACGCTGCCTGGGGTGTGACGCAGACCCTCTCTGATGCTAAAACCTAATTGATATCACCCGCCGGGCGATCAGGGGGTTAAACCTTTATTGGGTTATATACAGCGGGTGCCCTGACACTATAAAAAGCAAACTAACTAACCAGCGTCACCCGTAACACTTATATGGTGATTACTGGTGAAAGGGTTAACTAGGGGCAATTAGGGGGTTAAAACCTTTATTAGGTAATATATGGGGGTACCCGACGCTATAAAAACCTGCGGCGAACCTAAAAAAAAATTACTGGCTACCGATCGGCATCACCAACGCTAAGACAGCGATCAGAAAAATGATCGCTTAGCGACGGCGGTGCTAGGGGGTGAAAGGGTTATCTGGGGGGCAATCAGGGGGTTAAACCTTTATTAGGGGGGGGTTAGGGGGCTACACTGGACCTAAAACTACTTTTAGTGACACTTTTACAGTCACAAATGTCACTGATTGCAGTGATCAGTAAATAAATGGTCACTGCAATCAGTGACACTGACTGGGGGCTGATCTGGGGGGTGATCTGGGGTGTCTGGGGGGGCGATTTATGTGCCTATGTGTCCTGGTGTCAGTGTAGTGTTTTGTGCACTAACCTGCATCTTCTCCTGTGCGGCACTCGGTATATGTGAGCGCCGCAGGAGAGATGACATCACTTCCTCTGCCTGTGTTTACATTACACAGGAAGGGGAATGATTCGATTCGCTGGGAGCGATCGAGAGGGGGTGGCCGGAATCGAACGGCTGTCCCCTCATCCCTGATCGCTCCCAAAGGAATAACGGCCGCTCACTGTAAAGAAGGGGGGTCCGATCGGACCCCCCAACTATACAAAGGCAGTCACGTACATATACGTGATTCTGCCTGTCGGTGCCATTCTGCCGACGTATATTTACAGTGGGCGGTCGTTAAGTGGTTAATACACAGTTAACATAATAGGATTATGATTGGAAGTGAAACCTGCCTCCTGTGGCTAGGTTTGTTACGCTGGCCATAGATGATTTGTTTTTTTGCATCCAGCCAGATCCTTCCATACAGACATTGCATTCCAACAGCAGGACTTGTGGTGGTGAAAATACACTGATGAGCAGCTGCAGCCGATTGGCTTCATAGGCTGATTGACAAACATTTTCCAGTTTGACAGAAGCCAATCTCACCATCAACTTTTGTCAAACAGCCACCCATGATTTAAAATTCGACTGGCCACATTTCGGTCAGTCTATTGCCAACTTTAGACTACAACACTTCTGCCTTGCCGCACTCAGTTTGAATAATGTTCGAGACACCATCTGCATTAAGTTTGCATGTTTTTCCTGTGCTTACATGAACTTCCTCTGTGTACTCTCCAAAGACAAGCTGGTAGGTGATTTGCCCCTAGCATGGGCGACATGGGAGATGGGAACCTCAAGCCTCGTACACACGGGCGGGAAACCCGTCGGAAAAAAAACCGTCGGTTTTTCCCGACGAGATTCCCGGCAAGCTTGCCTTGCTCGCCGAGTGTACACACGGCCATTCAAAAGAACCACTGTTCTTTTGAATGGCAAGAACGCGGTGACGTCATTGACTACGACGAGCCTGCGCTCGTCACATTCGATGCCATCGCCACCATCTTGCTACACCCTACATTACCCTTGTATGCTACCGCGCATGCGTCAAAGTCTTTGAGCATGCGCGGGTTTACCTGGACAAAAAGGTAAGCATACAGACGACCGGGTTTCTCGGCAGGAAAACTCTGCCGAGAATCCGGACGAGAAAAATAGAGAGCAGGTTCTCTATTTTTCTCGTTGAGATTCCCGGCAGTTTTCCTGCCGAGAAACTATACACCACGAACGGTTTTCTCAGCAAAAAGCTCTCCCAGTTGTTTTCTTGCCGAGAAAAAACGGTCGTGTGTACGAGGCTTCAGATTGTAAGCTCCTTGGGGGCAGGGAGTTAGGTGAATGTACAATATCTAAAGTGCTAAGTAAAGTGTTGGTGCTATATGAATGTCCATAATATATAATAAAAAAAAAAAAACACAAAACAAACACACACACACGTTGTTTGAGTCAGAGGTCACTGAACAAGTAAAGCACCTATACTATACATGCTAGTATTAATAAGGGTGTAGCGGACCCCCCATAGTTGGGGTCGCTATGCCTAAATTTAAGGGGTGGCCTGAGCAAAATAGTTAGGCTCAGGCTGTTTGAATTCTTTAAATTGGTTTCTGCTTTGTTGTGGTGTTGCCTGGCAGTATAGTTCCCTTTGACCTGTGGGTGGCGCTGTCGCTCAGGTTGAACCACAGGTAGCATTGCAGCGTGATTGGGTGTCCTCTCTCAGCGGCCGTGCAGTGGGCGTGGTCTACCCGCTGTGCATGCCGGGAGAGGGTACTTAAAGGGGCGGACGCCATTAGGTCCGGAGGCGATCCAGAGGACCCCTTAGTCCTAGGCATGTACCCCACCTTCGGTGGCCCTCATGGCCAGGGGTATGTGCATGTGTATTCAGTCCGGGGCACCTTTAGTGCCTTTAGCCAGTCCGAGGCTGCATCATTCCAGGTAAGCCCAGCACCTTTAGCTGAGGTCTACACCAGAAGAGGAGTCCCAGGGTGCCCAAGTGGGGGTGACCCGCTCTGAAGGAGAGGAAACCAGGGGAGGACCTGTCCGCGGGGGATCGGTGAGGGAAGAAGTCACTGTTTCGGGAGAGGCCTGGTTGCCCATCAGAGGGAAGGATTCCATAAGCCGCCAAAAGCCTTGTAACGTGCCCACTGGCACCTAAGGTCTCAAGTGCTACAAGTGCTGGGAAGTTCGGAATTCAGAAGTTCATATCCTGATCGTATCCTTAGGAAATTTAAAGTGAAGGTTTCGTGCTCCACACCGGCTGCTAGGACCGTGAGAGGGGACTATCCGGGTGAGCAAAGCCCACTCTGGACTGAGTGGAGATAAATGACAGTTAAGTGCCGCGTCCCTGAACCTGCCTCCCTGTTAAAATGCTCTCTCTCCAACTTTCCTATCAAGTTTCTACGCAAGCAAAATAAACCTTTTATTGGGTTTAATCCTGTCTGGACAATGGCCTTATTGAATACAAAGAGAGAATTTACTTTTCCCTACACTCTAGGGGAGAGAACCAATGGAAGGAGGTACCTCGCTGCAGGACCCAAAACAGAGAACACCGCTCACCCTCTTATCTGGAGGATATTGGGCTTGTGGCATGGTGTGTCCCATTCTGCTTGTGGAGGTAAGCAGGGTAAAGGATCTGTGTGCTACAAGGGGTTAACATTTAACATAAAAATTAGGTGTTAAGGGTTAATTTAGAGATTATGGTTGAGGTGAGATAAGGGTTAAATTCAATCTCCAGCGAAAACTTTATGAATAGAGCAGATAGGATTTTAAAACTCTTTTTGTTTTTATTGGCGTCTATGTCCCTGTTGGGAGGATCCTCCGGTTTCACTGACATCCCGCATGCTCATTGCAGGTTAATTACTTGCTAGGTGGTAAAATGAGTATGGGGATGACAGCCCTGGAGCCTGCACCTGTAAAAGCCAGGGTTGATATGCCCATTCTCAAACTTACTTTGGCATTGTTGCTGGTAACCATGTGCTAATGTTTCAAGTCCCCAGTATAAGAGAACGGCTCTTTCCTCGTGGAAGAAGGTGGAGACACAAAGTATGCTTGGGAACTCTTACTATTTGCGTCTCCCAAAAGTCAGCGGATAACATAGAACATGTGCCCACAGCATGCTGAATAGTATCAGTATTTTCCATGAACAGAATTTGAGTTATAGGCTGTAGTTAAGCAGAGGTACATTTAGTAAGTGTGCATGATGTGCCCGTGCAGATCTGAATTATTAGTTTCTGGTGGAGTGGTCCTTTAATTCAAAATGAGAATCACATCATGCACACTTACTACAGTGCCTTGAAAAATTATTCATACCCCTTGACATTTTCCACATTTTGTCATGTTAAAAACAAAAACGTAAATGTATTTTAAATCATAGACCAACACAAAGTGGCACATAATTGTGAAGTGGAAGGAAAATGATAAATGGTTTTAATTTTTTTTACAAATAAGTGTAGCGGGTATGTACTTTTCAGAGTGCTAAATTCTGGTGAAGACATCAGTGATGTCTAGTTCCTTGCGGCTCAGCAGGTGGCGCTGTCACTTTGGGCCGGGGTTGAACCATTACTGCAGTGCCGTACCCTTTGTGACCTCTCGCAGCAGTTGTACGGCGGGGCGGTGAACCCGCTGTGCTTGCTGGGAGAGGGTATAAAGGGGCCGGACATCTTCGCCACGAGGTCCGAGCCCCAGGCACCTTCAGCCTGAGGGCTGCTGTCCGCGGTCGGTGTCCAGGCGGCCTAGGCCTGGACACTTGGAGTTCGTGTTCCATCCCAGACACCTTCAGTCTGGGGTGAGGTACTAAACTGGAGTCCTGGGACCCAGTACCTTCCACTGGGTCTTGCAAGGGAGGGATTGTCCTAGGGTGCCCCGGGTGTTGGGCACCCGAATCCAGAGGAGGGATTCAACCGAAGATCTGGTGCAGCATATTGCCAGTGCCGGGTGAACCTCTGGAGACCGTCCGGATGGATATCTTTCCCGAACAGGGGCCAATTCATAGAGGAAGGTGGTTCATGTTCTATGACCGGTGGCAGCGGTTCAACTAGTCAACTCAGGTCAGTGGCAGAGACCTGCTATTAGGCCTGTGGCAGCGACCAATCTCACGGTCGGTGGCAGAGACCGTGCGCCAAGCCTATTCGCACGCAAAAAGGAATAGGAGAGTTCATTTGTGCCTGGGCCTACTCGTATCCACACCCCTGTCTGTCTGTTACTAAAGTTAAACTGATTATGTTCACCCTGGCAATGGAGAAATAAAAGTGTGTTGGACTTTTAATGGTGTGGGGCTCTATTACTGGCAGACATCTCCACGGAACAAGCAGAGGCTTCGTATGCAGAGAACAGACCCGAAGGTAATTCAAGTGACTTTGCTCAACCCTCATACATATACGAGGTGAGAGCTTGGCGTAGTGTTCCTGCACTCTCCTCTCCCAGGTACCCCTAGACACCAGCCAAGTAAGCGATAAAGCAGAGAGGGAGAGTGAGGCCGCTACATAAATATCTGAAAAGTGTGCCGTGCATTTGTATTCACCCCCCCCTTTACTCTGATACTCCTAACTAAAATCTAGTGGAACCAATTGACTTCAGAAGTCACCTAATTAGTTAAGAGAATCTACCTGTGTGTAATTTAATCTCAGTATAAATACAGCTGCTCTGTGAAGCCTTCTGAGGTTTGTTAGAGAATCTTAGCAAACAAACAGCATTATTAAAGTGGTTGTGAACCCTCGTTTACAACTTTTTGCTACAGGTAAGCCTATATTAGGGCTTACCTGTAGCGAACAAGGATATCTCCTAAACCTGCACGGTTTAGGAGATAGATATCCCTATATTTGCATGTGCCGACGTCATGCGGCACATGCGCACTTAAGCCAACAGATGCAATGGAACTATGTGCCGCTGCTTCAGTTGTACGGTGCCATTCCCACGCGCAATGCGTGGGAGTGATGTCATTGCGGCTCCGGCCAATCAAAGCGCCGGAGCAGCGATACACGGAAGTCCCTGCGGGACAACATGTCGGCGGCCGGAGGGGGAGAGGTGGACGGCTGCGGGGGCTTTGATCGGAGGTAAGTACTACATAATGAGCTAGTATGCTATGCATACTAGCTCATTATGCCTTTGTCTTGCAGGGTCTTTTTATTTTTTATTTCTTGAGGAGGGTTAACTTCCTCTTTAAGGCCAAGGAACACCCCAGACAGGTCAGGGATAAAGTTGTAGAGAAGTTTAAAGCAGGCCTAGGGTATAAAAAAAATATTCCAAGCTTTAAACATTTCACGGAGCATTGTTCAATCCATCATCCAAAAATGGAAAGAGTATGGCACAACTGCAAACCCACTAAGACATGGCCGTCCACCTAAACTGACAGGCCGGGCAGGGAGAGCATTAATCAGAGAAGCAGCCAATAGGCCCATGGTAACTCTGGAGGAGCTGCAGAGATCCACAGCTCAGGGGGGAGAATCTGTCCACAAGACAACCATTAGTCATGCACTCCACAAATCTGCCCTTTATGGAAGAGTGGCAGTAAGAAAGCCATAAGAAGTCCCGTTTGCAGTTTGCGAGAAGCCATGTGGGGGACACAGCAAACATGTGGAAGAAGGTGCTCTGGTCAGATGAGGCCAAAATGTAACTTTTTGTTCTAAAAACAAAATGCTATGTGTGGTGGAAAATGAACACTGCACATCGCCCTGAACATACCATCCTCACCGTGAAACATGGTGATGGCAGCATCATGTTGTGGGGATGTTTTTCTTCAACAGGGACAGGGAAGCTGGTCAGAGATGATGGGAAGATGGATGGAGCCAAATACAGGGCAATCTTGGAAGAAAACCTGTTAGAGTCTGCAAAAGACTTAAAACTGGGGCGGAGGTTCACCTTCCAGCAGGACAACAACCCTAAACATACAGCCAGAGCAACAATGGAAAGGTTTAGATCAAAGCATATTCATGTGTTAGAATGGCCCAGTCAAAGTCCAGACCTAAATCCAATTGAGAATCTGTGGCAAGACTTGAAAATTGACAGAGCTTGAGCTCTTTTGCAAAGAATGGCCAAAAATGTCACACTAGATGTGCAAAGCTGGTAGAGACATCCCCCAAAAAGACTTGCAGCTGTAATTGCAGAGAAAGGTGATTCTACAAAAGGTATTGACTTGGGGGTTGCTGAATACAAATGCACGCCACACTTTTTACATATTTATTTGTAAAAAATGTTGAAACTTTTATCATTTTCCTTCCACTTCACAATTATGCAACACTTTGTGTTGGTCGATCACATAAAATCCCAATAAAATACATTTACGTTTTTGGTTGTAACATAACAAAATGTGGAAAGATTTCAAGGGGTATGAATACTTTTTCAAGGCACTGTAAATTTACCTCTGCTGAACTACAGCCTATAACTCAAATTCTGTTCATGGAAACGGATTCTGCTCAGCATGCTATGGGCACATGTTATATGGGGACATTAATCTGGCCAGGTTGTTTTGCCAACTCCAGCAAAGGCTTTATGAAGTGTAACTATAAAGACTGAATATTTATTTTAAAATGAACTGGCAAACAGTACATACATAAAACCTCGCCCAAATCATGTACATCCCCTGGATGAATCCTTTCATAAAAGGAAGGAAATCAATCACAGAGAGACTTGTGTGGGTGTCGGGGGAGTCCTGTATTGTGCTCTATGTCTGTCTGTTCTGCTGCTCTGGCCGAGGTTCCCGATTCTTGAAGCCAGGCACTGTACATTAAACAGCCCAATCCTTTAATCTACAGTGATGGATGGAAGATTTGTCTGGAACAGTCAAACAGTTTGGAATACATAATCTCCGTTTTACCCACGCCTTCCAATAAATCTATGTTTAGCTGCACTGGGAACCGTCTGCCAACACAGAGTAAAAGGCTTTCTTTAATATACAATATACTAGAACCACCTGACACAAATGTCAACACAGAGCATAAAAGTTACACAGCAGTAAAAAAAAAAAAAAGCTATATTTGCAGACCTGAAGCATATGAAGTACGCTCTATCACACAATATAATGCAGTTTAAAGTGGAACTCCAACCAAAAGGTAACATACAAATTAATAGCTTATCAAACAATATTATAAAAAGCAACTTTTGTTTTGCTATCCATTGTCAATCCAGAGATCCCCCTCCCACAGTACTTCTTTTTCACCACAAGATGTCCTCAGCCCTTCCTGAGCCCAGGTTGTCCTGAACCCTCTTCAGCCTGCGACTGGACAGTGAAGGGAGAAGCAGAACAGTAATGAGCTTTCTCCTCCTATCAGCATGCTTCCTTACAGGAATATGAACTGACTGACTCCTCCTGCTGCTGCTTTTTCTTCCGCTCAGTCCAGCCCTGCTCATAACCCTGAGTAAGTTACCGGAAAATAGTATGATGTGACCCTAAAGCCCTATACACAAATCGGTTTTACAGATGAAAACAGTCCATCGGTGAAAAAAATAAAAAATAGAACATGTTTCAAATTTTTCCGATGGGAAAAAAAACTATAGGAAATTCCGATTGTCTGTGTGGAACTCCATCGGAGAAAAAACTCACGCATGCTCAGACTGAATTAGGAGACGGGAGCGCTCGTTCTGGTAAAACTAGCGTTCGTAATGGAGATACAGCATGACGAATGTTCTAACGGACTGAAAAGTGCAAATCGGCTCTCAAACTTTTACTAACACGCGGTAACACGAAATCAGCAAAAGCCGCCCAAAGGGTGGCGCCATTGGATTTGAACTTCCCATTTATAGTGCCGTCGTACGTGGGATGGTCGGAATTTTGTCTGATGGTGTGTAGGCAAGACTGATGGAAGTCAGCTTCATCGGAATTCCGATGGAAAAAGCCATCAGATTTTATTCCATTGGAAATCCGATCGTGTGTACAGGGCTTTACTGTTATGTATTTTGTTTGTTGTATGCAGATGCATTCATGTTCCTTTTAGAGCAGTGTTTCTCAACTGCTAGATTTTGGCACACTTTCGGGTCATGGTCTTTCTCCTCCCAAGGCCGCCAGCCCGCTGCAGGTCACTTAATCTACCACAGTGCCTTCCAACTGCCATAGCGCCCACAGTGTTCCTCATCCCCCCCACAGTGACCCAGTGCACCAGAGAGCCCCCCAGAGTGCCTCCGTCCTCCCAGTCAACTGCAGATCCACACAGTGCCTCTCAGTTATAATAGTGCCACCAACCTCCCACAATTGCCTGCAGTGCCCCACAACCCCCTACAGTGCTCCCAGCCCCCCTGAGAGCTCTCAGCTCCCATAGTGCCCCTTCGCCTTCTATAGAGCCTCCAGCCCCCCCATTATGCACCCAACATTCAAAAGTGTCTTATGGTGCCCCTAAACCTCCCACTGTAGTTTCTAGCCCCCACAATGCCCTCCAGTCTCCCACAGTGCCCCTGAAAAGCCCCCTCCAGAAACTTCTTCCTCTACAGGGCCAACAAGACTGCTGCAGAGTCTCCTAACCCACTCTTTCCCCACACACAGTGACAGCCAGCCCCCTCCAGAGTCTTCCAGCATGTCCACACAGATTTTGCATTCCCCATACTTTTATTGTACGATTATAATAATTTATTTATTTTTTTCTGCTGGGGCATGGAGTTCTATTAGAAGAATTTACCAGGCCCTGGTCTCAATACGTTTGAGAACCCCTGCTGAAGAGGGCTAAAATTACTATTGGAAAAGTCCAGTCTATTGTTTTCAGTCAGGTCAGACAAGACCACTGGCTGCCTCAAGTTACACATATTTTCAAGCGATAATATCCACTTTTTAAAACATTTTACAATGCCCTGTACTGAGAGAACATTCATTTACGCTCCCTTTTACAGCTAGGAGCATGCAACTGTGCGAGCTCCTAGCAGTGAGACCACAATGTCACAGCTCCTTCTCTCCTAATGATTGAAAACCAAATCATGTCAGCAGACCTATATCACTGGAACCAGCATACAAATTATGAGTCCCCACCCTTTTCTGAGCCATGTAGTGTCTCAAAGTACTGAAGCCAGAGGTTCAGCATAATGGCTATGCAACTAGAATTTTAAGATGGCTGTCTGCAATGAAATGAGTCAACGCTTCCAATGCAGGTAGACACACCTTGTGTAAATTCACCCTTCGCCTCAAATCATTTATATTTGGTGGGGAAAGTTATAGAATCTGAAAAAGACCATTATGATAATAGGAACCTGCTGACATGAGGAAAGAGCAAAGAGATGCCCTCGTCAGAGTGGTTGTGCTACTTCACTGTCCAATTACAGGCTGGGGGCAGGTCCTTGATGAAGCTGTACTACAGTACTTAACAGCGCTATGCTGTCTAGCAGGGGAGCCAGGATCACAAGGATGGCTGAACAGACTTACAAATAATATGATCATTTCACATATGTGCATTTCAGCTGTATATTTAGCTTTTAGACTGGAAATATTAAAATTTTCAGATGAATAAATAGCATCTTACAGAGGCCATTACTGTCCTTCAGTATTTCTACATACAGTGGGTACGGAAAGTATTCAGACCCCCTTAAATTTTTCACTCTTTGTTATATAATAAGAACGGAGTTAAACGCCGTTTTAGATCTTCCCTCTCCTGGACACACATTCGCTGCCGATCCTCCACAGTCAGGCGACCACTTCCCATAGGAATTAATCCTTCCAAAAGAACGAGACAAAACGCTCTGTATCTTTCCAAAATAGACGGCCTGTTTATTGTAAAAACACTACAACTTTTATATCCACAGAGAGAAGCTTCTGACCCTCCTCTCATCATACACCTCTGACCAGACCCAATTTACATGAGCCAACTACAGCTGATGACCAATACACATCTCTTAGAAGACAAAAGGTTCAAAGCTAATCCCTTTACATCTTAAATAACTATGCATGACATTTTGTGTTCCCAAAGCCTCTCTGGCTGCCAGAGTACAATACCTAGGCCCCTTTCACACTGGGGCGGGCCGGTGGCGGTATAGCGGCGCGATTTTCAGCGCCGCTATACCGTCGTTATCACTGCGGTATGTGGCCACTAGCGGGGTGAACTTAACCCCCGCTAGTGGCCGAAAAAGGGTTAATACCGCCCGCAAACCGCGGCTATTGCCGCGGTTTGCGGGCGGTATTACCGCGGTGTCCCATTGATTTCAATGGGCAGCCGCGGTAAAGGAGCGGTGAACACACCGCTCCTTCACCGCTGTAAAGATGCGGCTAGCAGGACTTTTGGAGCGGTCCTGCTAGCGCACCGCTTCAGTGAGAAAGCCTTCGGGCTTTCACATTGAAGAATACAGGGCACGATTTTTTCAGGCAGTATAACAGCGCTAATATTAGCGCTAAACCGCCTGAAAAACGTGCCAGTGTGAAAGGGGCCTAATTACAGGCTTAACTCCCACAAGCCACAATAGACAATAGAATGTAATTACACACCATCACAGCAAGTATTACATAAACAGCCCACACACAGTATATACCCAATATGCCATGTATATACAGTATTGGATATGGCTATCACAGATCTTGGTGGGGTTCTCATTCACCCTGTGCCCCTAATAGGGACACAGGGTGGTTTACACATAAGAGGCATTGGGGAAGCTGAAGCAACGGTATCTCATACTCTAAGAGATTCTGGGTTCCCCGGGCCTTTCCGTTACAGCAGCCATTTGCTAAAATCCTTTAACCACTTAACGACCGCCCACTGTAAATATACGTCGGCAGAATGGCACCGACAGGCAGAATCACGTACATATACGTGATTGCCTTTGTATAGTTGGGGGGTCCGATCGGACCCCCCTTCTTTACAGTGGGTGGTCGTTTTACCTTCGGGAGCGATCCGGCATGAGGGGACGGCCGTTCGATTCCGGCCACCCCCTCTCGATCGCTCCCGGCGAATGAGAGAGCTTCCCCTGCCTGCCAGGAAGGAGGAAGTGATGTCATCTCTCCTGCGGCGCTCACATATACCGAGCGCCGTACAGGAGAAGATGCAGGTTAGTAGACAAAAACAGCACACTGACACCAGGACACATAGGCACATAAATCGCCCCCCCAGGCCCCCCCAGCCCACCCCCCACAGTGTCACTGATTGCAGTGACCATTTATTTAGTGATCACTGCAATCAGTGACATTTGTGACTGTAAAAGTGTCACTACATTTAGTTTTAGGTCCAGTGTAGCCCCCTAACCCCCCCCCTAATAAAGGTTTAACCCCCTGATCACCCCCCAGATAACCCTTTCACCCCCTAGCACCGCCGTCACTAAGCAATCATTTTTCTGATCGATGTCTTAGCGTCGGTGATGCTGATCGGTAGCCAGTAATTTTTTTTAGGTTCGCCGCAGGTTTTTATAGCGTCGGGTACCCCCATATATTACCTAATGAAGGTTTAACCCCCTTGATCGCCCCCCAGGTAACCCTTTCACCCCCTATCACCACTGTCACTAAGCAATCATTTTTCTGATCGATGTCTTAGCGTCGGTGATGCTGATCGGTAGCCAGTAATTTTTTTTAGGTTCGCCGCAGGTTTTTATAGCGTCAGGTACCCCCATATATTATCTAATAAAGGTTTAACCCCCTGATCAACCCCCAGGTAACCCTTTCACCCCCTATCACCACTGTCGCTAAGCAATCGTTTTTATGATCGTTGTCTTAGTGTCGGTGATGCCGATAGGTAGCCAGTAATTTTTTTTTAGGTTCGCCGTCAGGTTTTTATATAGCGTCAGGTACCCCCATATATTACCTAATAAAGGTTTTAACCCCCTAATTGCCCCTAGTTAACCCTTTCACCAGTGATCATCATATAAGTGTTACGGGTGATGCTGGTTAGTTAGTTTGCTTTTTATAGTGTCAGGGCACCCGCCGTATATAACCCAATAAAGGTTTAACCCCCTGATCGCCCGGCGGGTGATATCAGTTAGGTTTTAGCGTCAGAGAGGGTCTGCGTCACACCCCAGGCAGCGTCAGGTTAGTGCCAGTAACGCTAACACCCACGCGTGAAGCATACACCTCCCTTAGTGGTATAGTATCTGAACAGATCAATATCTGATCTGATCAGATCTATACTAGCGTCCCCAGCTGTTTAGGGTTCCCAAAAACGCACCGTTAGTGGGATCAGCCCAGATACCTGCTAGCACCTGCGTTTTGCCCCTCCGTCCAGCCTAGGCCACCCAAGTGCAGTATCGATCGATCACTGTCACTTGTAAAACACAACACACATAACTGCAGCGTTCGCAGAGACAGGCCTGATCCCTGCGACTCCAGTGCTGTAGGAGGTAATTTCACCACCACAGTTAAAAAAAAAAAAGAATATATGCCGAAGCATTGGGGCAGCAGGGGCGGAGGAGCGATTTTGCTCCTAATGCCGCGTACATACGGTCGAAATTCCGACGGAGGCTTGCCCGTGGAAAAGTCTGACCATGTGTACGCGGCATAACTTTTGCGAGAAGATGCCCCCATGCTTCAGCATATATAAATGGTGCATGTATGCCCATCATTAGAAGTGGGTGGATGAAGGGCGGTATTCTAATGGTGGGCATACCCACCGATCAATCTTTTTTTTTCGTTCAGCCAACAGGCTGCATGAAAAAAAAGATTACAATACATGTCCAACAAGGACCAGCAACGTACTGGTATGTTGCTGGACTTTGAATGTTTATACCAGAATGATGCCTGCGGGTTTAGGTATCATCTTGGTATCATTCTTTTCAGCCAGCGGCCGGCTTTCATGTAAAAGCAATCCTAGTGTCCAATTAGCCTCTGGACTGCTTTTACAAGCAGTGGGAGGGAATGTCCCCCCCCCCCGGATATAAAAAGTGCCATTGGGAAATTGGGAAAGCATTTTATCACACCGATCTTGGTGTGGTCAGATGCTTTGAGGGCAGAGGAAAGATCTAGGGTCCAATAGACCCCAGTTTTTTCAAAAAAGAGTACCTGTCATTACCTATTGCTATCATAGGGGATATTTACATTCCCTGAGATAACAATAAAAGTGATAAAAATAAATAAATATGGAAGCAACAGTTTAAAAATAAAATAAAAAAGCAAAATTAATAATAATAAAAAAAAAAAAAAAAAAAAAAAAAAAAAAAAAAAAAAAAAAAAGCACCCCTGTCCTGCCCTGCTCTTGCCCAATGGCGAACGCAAGCGTCGGTCTGGCGTCATATGTAAACAGCAATTGCACCATGCATGTGAGGTATCACCGCGAAGGTCAGATCGAGGGCAGTAATTTTAGCAGTAGACCTCCTCTGTAAATCTAACGGGGTAACCTGTAAATGCTTTTAAAAATGTATGTAGTTTGTCGCCAATGCGCGTTTGTGCGAAATTTTAAAGCATGTCGTGTTTGGTATCTATGTACTCGGCCTAAGATCATCTTTTTTATTTCATCAAACATTTGGGCAATATAGTGTGTTTTAGTGCATTAAAATTAAAAAAAAAGTGTATTTTTTCCCAAAAAAAATGCGTTTGAAAAATCGCTGCGCAAATACTGTGTAGAAAAAAAAAATGCAACACCCACCATTTTATTCTGTAGGGCCTTTGCTTTAAAAATATATATAATGTTTGGGGGTTCAACATAATTTTCTTGCAAAAAAAAATATGTTTTCATGTAAACAAAAAGTGTCAAAAAGGGCTTTGTCTTCAAGTGGTTAGAAGAGTGGATGTAAGCTTCCTAATGTTGTGTATAAAATGCCAGAACAGTTCAAAACCCCCCCAAATGACCCCATTTTGGAAAGTAGACACCCCAAGCTATATACTGAGAGGCATGTCGAGTCCATGGAATATTTTATATGTTGACACAAGTTGCGGAAAAAATACAATTTTTTTTTTTTTTTTTTTTTTGCACAAAGTTGTCACTAAATGATATATTGCTCAAACATGCCATGGGCATATGTGGAATTACACCCCAAAATACATTCTGTTGCTTCTCCTGAGTACGGGGATACCACATGTGTGAGACTTTTTGGGAGCCTAGCCCCGTACGGGACCCCAAAAACCAATCACCGCCTTCAGGCTTTCTAAGGGTGTAAATTTTTGATTTCACTTCTCACTGCCTATCACAGTTTCGGAGGCCATGGAATGCCCAGATGGCACAAAACCCCCCCCAAATGACCCCATTTTGGAAAGTAAAAAAAAAAAAAAAAATGTTCTTTCTTCATTTTCAAAAACAAATGAGAGCTGTAAAATACTCACCATGCCTCTCAGCAAACAGCTTGGGGTGTCTACTTTCCAAAATGGGGTCATTTGGGGGGGTTTTGTGCTATTTTGGCATTTTATGGCCTTCAAAACTGTGATAGGTAGTGAGGAGTGAAATCAAAAATTTGCGCCCTTAGAAATCCTGAAGGCGGTGCTTGGTTTCCGGGGTCCCGTACGTGGCTAGGCTCCTAAAAAGTCCCACACATGTGGTATCCCCGTACTCAGGAGAAGCAGCAGAATGTATTTTGGGGTGTAATTCCACATATAACCATGGCATGTGTGAGCAATATATCATTTAGTGACAACTTTTTGTAATTTTTTTTTTTTTTTTGTCATTATTCAATCACTTGAGACAAAAAAAAAATATTCAATGGGCTCAACAGGCCTCTCAGCAATTTCCTTGGGGTGTCTACTTTCTAAAATGGGGTCATTTGGGGGGGGGGTTTTGTACTGCCCTGTCATTTTAGCACCTCAAGAAATGAGATAGGCAGTCATAAATTAAAAGCTGTGTAAATTCCAGAAAATGTACCCTAGTTGGAAACGCTATAACTTTTGCGCAAACCGATAAATATACGCTTGGCATTTTTTTTACTAAAGACATGTGGCTGAATACATTTTGGCCTAAATGTATGACTAAAATTGAGTTTATTCGATTTTTCTTATAACAAAAAGTAGAAAATATCATTTTTTTCAAAATTTTCGGTCTTTTTCCGTTTATATCGCAAAAAATAAAAATCGCAGAGGCAATCAAATACCATTAAAAGAAAGCTCTATTTGTGGGAAGAAAAGGACGCAAATTTTGTTTGGGTACAACATTGCATGTCCGCACAATTTACAGTTAAAGCAGCGCAGTGCAAAATTCTGAATTCACCTCTGGTCCTTTAGCTACCAAATGGTCCGGGGCTTAAGTGGTTAAGTTCATTTTTTTCCCTCATTAAATGTACACACAACTCCCCATATTGACAGAAAAACACAGAATTGTTGACATTTTTGCAGATTTATTAAAAAAGAAAAAAAAAAACGGAAATATCACATGGTCCTAAGTATTCAGACACTTTGCTGTGACACTCATATATTTAACTCGGGTGCTGTCCATTTCTTCTGATCATCCTTGAGATGGTTCTACACCTTCATTTGAGTCCAGCTGTGTTTGATTATACTGATTGGACTTGATTAGGAAAGCCACGCACCTGTCTATATAAGACCTTACAGCTCACAGTGCATGTCAGAGCAAATGAGAATCATGAGGTCAAAAGGAACTGCCTGAAGAGCTCAGAGACAGAATTGTGGCAAGGCACAGATCTGGCCAAGGTTACAAAAAAATTTCTGCTGCACTTAAGGTTCCCAAGAGCACAGTGGCCTCCAAAATCCTTAAATGGTAGACGTTTGGGACGACCAGAGCCCTTCCTAGAGCTGGCCTGTAACGGGAAGGCCCGGGGAACTCAGAATCGCTTAGAAAGTATGAGATACCCTTGCTTCAGCTCCCCCAATGCCTCTTATGTGTCAACCACCCTGTGTCTCTATTAGGGGCACAGGGTGAATGAAAACCCCAATATGGTCTGTGATAGCCATATTCAATGCTGCACATACATTGTATCTAGATTGGGTCTGTAATATTGATCCACCATATTCCTCAGAATATCTGCAAAGAACTGTTTACTGTTTAATTATGACCTCAACAGGGTAATTGAAAAGTGACGCCTTCATGATGTTGGGACACATACTGTTAGATGCTAATGTCACCACCCCCAGCCCCTGCCTTTTGTGTAATCATTGCTGGGAGGAATTAAGGTGATTTGCATTCTATTGTTCACTATGCCTGTGTGTATGGTATCCGGCAGACAGACTGGCTGCCAACACTTTGTGAGAAGATGTGTATTGGGGATCATTATATTCTATTGTGTGGGATCTTGTGAAGCCTAGCAGACGTCAGGATGATGTGTTGAGTCTTGTGATGTGTGGGTGGAGCTGGGCCATTGTTCATGTTAAACTACTGTGTATTAGATGTATATAAAAGTTACATGTTTCTCAATAAAAGTCATTCTACCCCAGAAGAATACAGAGTGCGTCTCGTTTCTTCCAGAGGGATTGGTTCCTATGGGAAGGGATCGTTTGGCTGTGGAAGATTGGTAGCGAGTGGATGTGTGTCCAGGAGAGGGGACAGAGGAAACAGCGTTAATCCCCTTGATATTTGGGGACCCGTTACATGGCCATCCGGCCAAACTGAGCTATCGGGGGAGAACAGCCTTGGTGAAAGAGGTAAAGAAGAACCCAAAGATCACTGTGGCTGAGCTCCAGAGATGCAGTCGGGAGAACGTTGTAGAAAGTCAACTATCACTGCAGCCCTCCACCAGTTGGGGTTTTATGGCAGAGTGGCCCGACGGAAGCCTCTCCTCAGTGCAAGACACATGAAAACCCGCATGAAGTTTGCTAAAAAACACCCGAAGGACTCCAAGATGGTGAGAAATAAGATTCTCTGGTCTGATGAGACCAAAATATAACTTTTTGGCCTTAATTCTAAGCAGTATGTGTGGAGAAAACCAGGCACTGCTCATCACCTGTCCAACACAGTCCCAACAGTGAAGCATGGTGGTGGCAGCATGTGGGGGTGTTTTTCAGCTGCAGGGACAGGACAACTGGTTGCAATCGAGGGAAAGATGAATGCGGCAAAGTACACGGATATCCTGGATGAAAACCTTCTCCAGAGTGCTCAGGGCCTCAGACTGGGCCGAAGGTTTACCTTCCAACAAGACAATGACCCTAAGCACACAGCTAAAATAACGAAGGAGTGGCTTCACAACAACTCAGTGACCGTTCTTGAATGGCCCAGCCAGAGCCCTGACTTAAACCCAATTGAGCATCTCTGGAGAGACCTAAAAATGGCCGTCCACCAACGTTTACCATCCAACCTGACAGAACTGGAGAGGATCTGCAAGGAGGAATGGCAGAGGATCCCCAAATCCAGGTGTGAAAAACTTGTTGCATCTTTCCCAAAAAAACTCATGGCTGTATTAGATCACAACAGTGCAAATACTAAATACTGAGCAAAGGGTCTGAATACTTAGGACCATGTGATATTTCAGTTTTTGTTTTTTAACAAATCTGCAAAAATTTCAACAATTCTGTGTTTTTCTGTCAATATGGGGTGCTGTGTGTACATTGAGGAAAAAAATGAACTTAAAATGATTTTAGCAAATGGCTGCAATATAACAAAGAGTGAAAAATTTAAGGGGGTCTGAATACTTTCCGTACCCACTGTATATATAATAAACTGAACAGTGAGAGCTACAGGAAATTGAATTTTAAAACAGTTGTAAAAAATGTTTAATTAGGCCAGGCACCGACATAAACCTTTGTAGAATAAATCATATGTGCTTTACAGGACATTTAAAAAAAGGTATATAAAAACGGAAATTAAATGCCAATTTTAATTGGCTATAAACAAGAAGTTATAAGGGAAAGGCTGATTAGAGTGTCATCACAAAAACACAACACCTACAGAACAAGGATATCAATGTGATCATCTAGAACTGAAGAATGGGAAGCAGAATGTACCCAGTGAATTACAAAAGTATTCCAGGAGACAATGAATATCAATTCATAAATTTACATTGCATTTCACAGGGCGGAGCGGCGCACTGACGTCACCTCTAACACTTCCGACAAGGACGGGTGTCTGTTGAATGTGCTACGGCCGTCACACCAGACGTAAACAGGTGATTTTAAAACTGCATACGTGCAAGTGCAATTTGTTTTTATGGAATACATTTTAAAAGGTTTAATGCACTATGTGGAGTGTGTTCCATTCTTTCCATATATATGTGCCTATTGATGAGAACCGGAGGTTGGTGCTTTAGGAATCTTATGGGCTATGTGCTGCAGTGATTCGTGGGAGAAACTACTTGATGCTTACATTGACCCTCTGTCACGGGAGGTCGTGCATAGCTGGTAAGGAGAAATCCTGCTATTTGGTGGTGGAACGTCACAGATGAATGTGGACACAACACTTTATATGATTTTCACATGAAGCACTGGTGTTACTTATTTGGATTTTATTCAAAGATTTTTGATGGATTATTATTTATAAATTTATATTTGATGTTCATACATTTATAGTTTATTCTTTGTATATATACACACCTTTGATTTCACTTATTAGATTTGTGTTTTTCATTGTTTAATTTTTAATTTATCCCATTACTGTCATAGTGATTGGTCACGGGTTAGCGCGATTTTCACCAATTTTTTCCAATTCCTACCATGTATGGTAGGTCACATTTTTAAATCGCAGCTCCCAACATTCACGAAGCTACCAGCTAACGCCTGGGGTTTCTTTTTATTTAGCTTATTTAGCGCAGTTTCTTTTCTCTTTCTTTCTATTTCACATTTAGCATAAGGCCCCTTTCACACGGGCGGACCGAATGTCCGTTTTCGGACGAAAAACGGACATACATGTATCCCTATACGATAAACATCCGTTGACATCCGATCTTATCCGTGCCCGCAATGCTCCGTTTTTCAGGATAGAAAAATTTTATATTTTTCTATCCGTCTGCGGAGTGGATAAGATGAACACGGACAGACGGTCCGTGTTCATCCGATCCCCCATAGGGGAGAGCGGAGATCTGACAGGGCGGTCCTTACAAAGTGTGCGGGGACCACCCTGTCATTCGCCGGCTCAGCGGGGACCAACGGAGCGATCCCCGCTGAGCAAGCGGAGGTTCACGGGCGGATCATGACTGATCCGATCCGTGTGAAAGGGGCCCAACTCCAGCCAATATATAAATAAACCTTGCCAATAAGTGTGCTTTGCACTACAACACATGGTAATGCATCACTGTAGGTTGCAGTGCACTATAAAAAAAAATAATGTACATGCCTGGGCTCCTTTAACTATGCTATGCTTAAAGTGGAATCAATGACAGCTCGGTGCTGGTGGGCTTTATTTGACATAACGTCAAATGTGTCTGTCATAGTTTGTTAATATGTAGCGATTTTTTTTATTTATTTTTTATTCAAAGATGCATGGAGTTAAATTCTGCTTTAAGTCACTAAGTTGAGCATAGTTTTTAAAGGACTTCTTTAGGAGGTCTGAGGCCATTTATGTATAATTCTGTGATCTCTAAAGCCCCGTACACACGGTCGGACTTTTGGCCAACAAACTTCATTTTGAGCAAGTTGGACCAACAATCTGACAGTGTGTATGCTCCAGCGGACAAACTTTTTTTTTTGTGTGTTTTCATCGGACAAAAGTTGGGTCTGCAAACGGACAAACTTTTGGCCAACAAAAGTCCGATGGAGCAAAGTCCGACCATGTGTACAGAAAACCATAGGACTTTTGTCCGATGGACAAAACAACTAATGTTAAAATCAACCAACAATAGCAGAAGTTGACCAAAGGGTGGCGGTAAAGATCAGAAAAGCCACGTAAAGTTGCAAAAAGTTTTGGGAAAGTTTGCAGAAAAGTCCTGTGGTGTGTATGCTATGGGTGTTCCCGGCCAACTCCGTTCAGAACAAAATCCAGGGAAAAGTCCGATGGAAGTCCGACCGTGTGTATGGGGCTTTATGCTCCAATGCATCTAAGTGTTGGAATGCTATATCAGGTTTGTATTCCCGTCTTTGCCCTCGCTGGGAAGATTTGCCCTCGGTGGGAAGATTCACCCTCTCTGTATGACCTGGCAACCACTGTCAAAGGACAGAAAGTAAATGGGAAAATTTATAATTGTCACCAGAAAAAAGGGAAAAGGGAAATCTTCCAATGGGGACACCTGTTTTACTGACAAATGTTCCCAGGAAGGGATTTACTGCACATCCCGTTGTCTCTGGGACAGGAAGTGATATCAAAATCTCTTGAAATGGACATAGGTTTTTTTATTTAAAAAAATTCTAAACGTGGGCTCTAACCCTTTCCTACTCTATACAAAAAAAATAAGAACAAAATGTTTCTTGCTTTACAAATACTTTAATATACATATTAACCACTTGTCATCCGCCAGCCGTCAAATGACGGCGGGAGGAGGACCCTGTTCTGGGCGGACGTCATATGACGTTGCGCCTTCCAAAGCCACTAGGGGGCGCGCGTGCCCGCCACATCACTGGGGACCCGATGCGTGTGCCCAGTAACTGAGCAGGATCGTGGATCTGTGTGTGTAAACACACAGATCCACGTCCTGTCAGGGAGAGGAGACCGATGATGTGTCCCTTTTACATAAGGACAACCATCGGTCACCTCCCCTAGTTAGTCCCCTCCTCCCACAGTAAGAATCACTCCCAGGAAACACATTTGACCCCTTGATCGCCCCCTAGTGTTAACCCCTTCCCTGCCAGTCATGTTTATACAGTAATCAATGCATTTTTTATACCTCGGATCGCTGTATAAATGTGAATGGTCCCAAAAATGTGTCTGCCGCAATATCGCAGTCACAATAAAAATCCCTGATCGCCGCCATTACTAGTAAAAAATAAATAATAATAATAATAATAATAATAATAATAATAATAATAATAATAATAAATAATATAAAGCTATCCCCTTTTTTGTAGCTGCTATAACTTTTGCGCACACCAATCAATATACGCTTATTGCGATTTTTATTTTTTTTACCAAAAATATGAAGAATACGTATTGGCCTAAACTGAGGAAAAAATTTGTTAAAAAATAAATAAAAATAAAATGGATATTATAGCAAAAAGTTTAAAATATTGTGTTTTTTCAAACTTGTCCCTCTTCTTTTGTTTATAGCACAAAAAATAAAAACCGCAGAGGTGATCAAATACCACCAAAAGAAAGCTCTATTTGTGGGAAAAAAAAGGACGCAAATTTTGTTTGGGTAAAGCGTCGCATGACCACGCAATTGTCATTCAAAATGTGAGAGCGCTGAAAGCTGAAAAATGGCTTGGGCAGGAAGGGGGTGAAAGTGCCCTGTAGGCAAGTGGTTAATCAGCCATTATAAAATAAATTGGGTAAATGTGTCAGCTGGATTAGAGATTTCAATTATAAAATCCAGGAAAAAAATGCATGTACTCCAGAAGATTTTAGAACTCCAAATCAGAAGTAGGTAGGTGGGTCTGAACCAGGGGCGGATCCAGAGTCTTTTCTCGGGAGGGGCACTGCCAAAAAATATGTTTTTTTTGTGGGAAATTTATCGGGGAAATGGCTGGTGTCGGCGCTTCAATCATCCCGGCACCATGGTTGTTATGGTGTCAGGATGATTGAAGCGCATTATTTCTATTATTACATTGTAATATAAAATTAAATAGTTCAATGCAGAATCAGTGGGAGCCCTGAGTGTGTCACTTGCCACCGTCGCCTGCAATTAGTGGGAGCCCTGAGCGTGTCACTTGCCACACGTTGCGGATTGTCACGTCACCTGCCACATCTTGTGGATTGTCACATCACCTGCCACACCTTGCGGATTGTCACTTGCCACGTCACCTGCCACACCCACCTTGCTGATTGTCACTTGCCTGCCACCAGATGCAGATTGTCATTTGCCACATCACCTGCCACACCTTGCGGATTGTCACTAGCCACACCTTGCGGATTGTCACTTGCCACGTCACCTGCCACACCTTGCTGATTGTCACTTGCCTGCCACCAGATGCAGATTGTCATTTGCCACGTCACCTGACACAATTTGCGGATTGTCACTTGCCACGTCGCCTGCCACACCTTGCGGATTGTCACTAAACTGCTAAGGTGTAGTTTTGGTTGTCTCTTGCTGTGTCCCAGACTCCCAGAGTCAGGCAGCAGAGAGATAAATTAATCTCTCTGCTGCCTGCACAGTGAGGGTGGAAGTCACTGCAGGAATGCAGGGCAGGCACGGGCGGTGAGAGATGATCTCATCTCTCTGCTCCCCCACTCCCAGCTAGCTGATTGGCCAGCTGCCACACTGAGCCTGCTCTTTCACTCTCACCTGCGCTGCCAACACACTGAGCAGCACAGTCTGCCCACGAACCGCGCCGCCCGCCCACAAACCGCGCCGCAAGCGGAGCCGCCCGCTTTCTTACCCGTCTGTGGAGCCGTACGCTATCGCACCTGCCCGCAGAGCGGCCCGACGTGACTCACTGACGTCACTCGTTGCTAGACGCCAAGCGGCCCAGGCGTTCGCAACGAGTGCAGGGAAGAAGCTCCACCCACCTCCTCCTCCGTTCCTGGTATCGTGTCAGTGCGCCGCGTAACTACATTAGACGAGTCTCTCCCTCTGCGCCGCTGATGTGAGAAACAGAGAGAGACTCAGAGAGGCAGCGGCAGTCGCAGAACAAATTCTGTATATACTCGAGTATAAGCCGACCCGAATATAAGCCGAGGCACCTAATTTTACCCCCAAAAAACTGGGAAAACTTATTGACTCGAGTATAAGCCTAGGGTGTCCATCTGCATGCCTCACTTTGCCTCACTGTGCCAATGCCTCACTGTGCCCATGACTAGACTGATGTTTAACATGGGAGTCTATGGAAGGAGTGCCCGGCTTTGAAAAATCGGTTCTCCCCGGCCGTAGGTCTCCCAGACACCACACTTTGCACACTTGTAGAGGAGACATGGGGCTACATGTGTGCCAAGTTCAGGGGAACTACGACCCGCCGGTACCGGGTCCCCAAAGTTACCAGAGAAATTGCAGTTTTTAACATGGGAGTCTATGGAAGGGGTGCCCGGCTTTGAAAAATCGGTGCTTCCCGGCCGTAGGTCTCCTGGACAACAAACTTTGCACACTTGTAGAGTAAGAGTGGGGCTACATGTGTGGCCAAGTTTGGCGTCTAGGATTGGGGTCCAGGGGACCTACGACCGGCCGGTACCGGGTCCGCAAAGTCACTGGAGAAATGACCGTTTAACATTGGAGTCTATGGAAGGGGTGCCCAGCTTTAAAAAAAAAAAAAAAAAAAAAAAAATCAATGCTCCCCGGCTGTAGCTCCCCCAGACACCAAACTTTGCACACTTGTAGAGGAGACATGGATCTACATGTGTGCCAAGTTTGGGGTCCTATGGCCTGCCAGTAACGGGTCCCCAAATTCCGGAAGATCAGGCGCAAAAAAAAAAAAAAAAAAACCAGAGCAAGTGAGTGACAGATGGTCTCGGGGGGGGGGGGGCAATTGCCCTGTTGCCCCCCCCTGGATCCGCCCCTGGTCTGAACTGGAAATGTTCTGTCAGGATCCCAATCAGATCTAGATAAAAGATGCACACTGTGCAGTGAAAGATGTTTAACATACCTGAACAAGGGCACAGGCTCTTTAATGTCCCGTAGCTTTCTGACCTCCTCATCTCGAGCCGGGGCACACAATGTTCCCATCATTCTGATAGTAAATTCTGCAAGCTTAGGGATATCCAGAGCTCTGTTTTCTGCCTCCTGCTTAATGAGCTCCAGGTCCAGGACCTCGTTAATCCGATTCCTCAGTCGAGTGTGACCAGGTAACAGGAATGAGAGAAGGGTCTTAAAAAAAGAAATGGAAAATACTTGTCACAATCCTAGTGGAAGAATTCCAACACTTTATATGAACATGTTTTAAACAAGACCCGCCTGTGATGCCCATAGCTACCAATCAGCTTCCTCCTATCATACTTAAAGCTCAGAAGCCACAAGATAAAAGGAGGAACTAATTGGTTGATATTGAGAGATAGACATAGACATAGACAGACATACATATATACACACACACACACACACATAAATAATAGGATTTTTATAACAGCTTACCTGTAAAATCCTTTTCTTGGAGTACATCACGGGACACAGAGCGACATAGTCATTACTAATGGGTTATATAGATACCGTCAGATGCTGGCACTGGCAACTTCCAAAACCGGAAGTACCCTCCCCTATATAAGCCCCTCCCATCCGGGAGCACCTCAGTTTTGTAGCAAAGCAATAAGTGTCCCCAAAGAGGGGCGGGAGCTCTGTGTCCCGTGATGTATTCCAAGAAAAGGATTTTACAGGTAAGCTGTTATAAAAATCCTATTTTCTTTCTCGTACATCACGGGACACAGAGCGACATAGTCATTACTAATGGGATGTCCTAAAGCAATGCCCAATGAGGGGGGGGGAATACACCATATATAAGCTGAGCGCTATCAGACATGAGGATCTTTTGTGGCCTGCAACACACTGCGCCCAAAGGCGACATCCTCCTGACTTCTAACGTCCACCTGGTAGAACCTAGTAAACGTGTGTACTGAAGACCATGTTGCGGCCTTACAGATTTGAGCCAGGGAGGCCTGGTGATGCACTGCCCATGAAGTTCCAACTGCTCTCGTGGAGTGCGCTCTAACTTTGAACGGAGGCGGTCTCCTTCTCAAGCCATAGGCTTGTATTATGACCTGTCGAATCCACTTGGCTAAAGTAGATTTTGACGCTGCCTGACCCTTTCTGGGGCCTTCCGGCAGAATAACCAAAGTATCCGTTCTGCGAATCTGAGCAGTGGCCTTTAGATAAGCTTTAACTGCTCTTACTACATCCAAAGAATGCAATAACTTTTCCTCTACCGAAGTAGGTTTGGGGAAAAAAGAAGGAAGAACCACATCTTGGTTCAAATGAAACCTCGATACCACCCTAGGAAGAAAGGCTGGATGAGGACGTAACACTACTCTATCCTTATGGATAACCAGATATGGCTCCTTACAGGACATAGCTGCTAATTCCGACACTCTTTTAGCCGAACAAATGGCTACTAGAAAAATCAATTTCCTGGTGAGAAGCACCAAAGAAATATGCTGTAATGGTTCAAATGGTTGTTTCTGTAGAACCGACAGAACCAAGTTTAGATCCCATGGACATATGGGAATATTAACCGGAGGACTAATACGCATCACTCCTTGAATAAAGGCTTTGACTAGTGAATGCGAAGCCAAGGGCCTTTGAAAAAATATTGACAAGGCCGAAATCTGACCCTTGATAGTACTCAAGGCAAGCTTCCTATCTACAGCCCATTGTAGGAAGTCCAGAATCCTACCTATTACGTACTTATGTGGATGCCATTTCTTGGCCTCACACCACGCGATGTACGCCTTCCAGATTCTATATTAGATCTGCCTGGATACCGGCTTCCTGGCATTGATCATGGTAGATACCACAGGATTAGAGAGCCCTCTCTTTTTTAGAATGTGGGCTTCCATAGCCAGGCCGTCAAACCTAGGGCTGGTAAAGAAGGGTGGTATATCGGTCCTTGCGAAAGCAGGTCCGGACGACGTGGGAGAGTCCAAGGACTCCCCACTGAAATTTTACAATCTCCGCGTACCACGCTCTTCGGGGCCACGCTGGAGCCACCGGAATCACTGGTTTCTTTTCTACCCTGATTCTGCGGAGTAATCGAGGTAACCATTGTGGCGGTGTGAATGCATATATCAGCTTGAACTGATTCCAAGGGAACACTAGGGCATCCGAGCCGCAAGCTAGGGGATCCCTTGTCCGAGAGACAAACCTGTCCCCCTTTGCGTTGAATCTGGATGCTAGAAGATCTACATCCGATGTTCCCCACCGCTGACATATTGTCCAGAAAACCTCGGGGTGAAGGGACCCTTCCTCTGGGCCTAATTGCTGGCGACTTAGAAAGTCCGCCTTCCAATTCTCCGCTCCTGGAATGAATACCGCAGATATGGCTGGGACATATTTTTCTGCCCATTTCAGGATGTAATTTACTTCCCTCTGGGCTGCACGACTCCTGGTGCCCCCCTGATGATTGATATATGCCACTGCTGTGGCATTGTCTGATTGAATTCTGACAGGGGACCCTTGGAGTTTGGATGTCCATGCTACTAGGGCATACCGGGCTGCTCGTATCTCTAAGAGATTGATGGGCAGGGCCTTTTCTGCATCCGACCATCTGCCCTGGAGAGACCATTGCTCCAGTACTGCTCCCCAGCCTATAAGGCTGGCATCTGTAGTGACCACCTTCCAAGAAATCAGACTGAAGGATTTCCCTTTTTCCAGATTCTGGGGAACCAACCACTAACGGAGGCTCTTGCGAACGGAAGGGGACAAGGACATTGTTAGTCTAGGGCCTGAACTTTTTTGTTCCAGGCTGACAGTATGGCCCCCTGCAAATTCCTTGAATGGAATTGACCGTAGGGTACTGCTTCGAATGATGCCACCATTTTTCCCAGCAGCCTCATGCACAGGCGTATGGACGGCTGTCTTTTTTGTACCCACTAAGTGGATCAAATCTTTCAAAGACAACACCTTTCCTCGAGGCAAGAATATTTTTCTCTGGCCTGAATCCAACCTTAGACCCAAGTATTCCAGACTTTTGACTGGTTTTTAGGGCTGACTTTTCTCGGTTGATAATCCAACCGTGAGATTCCAGATACTTGATTGTCTTGTGAACGACCACGTCTAGTTTTTTCACTGAGTGGTCTATCAGCAACAAGTCATCTAGATATGCCATTATCATTACACCTTGTGTTCTCAGATTGGCCAATAAAGGGCCAGAATTTTTGTAAACACTCGTGGTGCTGTGGCCAAACCGAAGGGTAAGGCTCTGAACTGAAAATGGCGCCCTTCTACTGCAAAGCGTAGAAACTTTTGGTAGACTGGAAAGATGGGAATGTGCAGATAAGCATCTTTGATGTCGATCGCGGCTAACCAATCCTCCCCTTGTAGGGCAGTGGCCACCGATCGGATCGACTTCATCGGAAAGTCCTGATATACAGGAATTTGTATAGCCCTTTTAGAATTAATATGGGCCTCCCGTCCGCGTTTGCTTCGGGACTGTAGAGAGGTTTGAGTAAAACCCGAACCCTCATTCTTCCAGGGGAACCTCCATAATTACTCCTTGGAGCAATAGTTGTTCTAGTGCCAACAGGAGGGACTCTCTCTTCCGGGGATCCCTTGGCACGTTTGACCTCAAAAATGGGAAGGAGGAGAGTCTCTTAACTCCAATCTGTATCCTCAACATACTGCGGAGAGCACCTATCTGTCTTGATCGCGTCCCACCAGGTCTCTTGTGAACAACTGGAGTCCTCCCCCCACCCGACTGAGTGGGGGCAACCCTTCAATGAATTTAACTTTGGGGGAGGTTTTGTACCTCCCCTGACCCAGGGTTTCTCATTACCCTGCTATTGTCCCTGTTTTTTACCCCCGGGAATAGACCGAGGAGGCCGTCGGAACTGTTACACAGCCGATGCCCCAGGGACTGGAGAAGCAGGCCTCTTAAAGAGGGACCTCTAACTCTGTTTTTAACCGGCAAGAGCGTATTTTTACCGCTGGAAATTTTCTGGATATATTTGTCCAGGTTTTCCCTGAATAAGCGTTCACCATGAAATGGGACGCTAACCAGCCATTCCTTACAGGGAGCTTCAGCAGACCAGTTTTTGAGCCATAGAAGCCTACGCATATGTACTCTAGACAGCGTAAGGCGGGAGGCCTGATGGACTGAATCCTTTATGGCGTCAACCGCAAAGCCTAAGGCTCTAGGCAGATCAGCTAGGGCAAGGCCTGCTGATCTGTCAAGTCCCTCAAGACCTGTTTTAACTGATCCTTCACTGCTTAGCAGACCCCAATAGCTGCTACTGCTGGTTGTGTCACCAAGCTTGCTGTAGAAAGAAGCAGACTTTCATAAGGACTCCAATCTTTTATCTATTGGGTTCTTGAACATTTGGACATTATCCACTGGACATGTCAGTGATTTATACATACAAGAGATGGCTGCGTCCACTGTAGGGACCTTCCATTTTTTTTTTTGATGAACTTATCCTCCATGGGATAGACCACCGGAAATCTCTTGGGGGAATAATATTTTCTCAGGACGTTCCCAATCCTGGTAAATAAGCCCTTTCAGTAAAAGGGTGAAGTGGAAAAGAACAGACAGTCTGGGGGCTTCTAGCGACCCCAACGAGGATACAGTAGTGGTTGATGGTTCCGCAAGGTGCATTTTTAATGCCGATCGGACCATGTTAGTCAGAGACTGAACCCATAATCTTTCAGCTTGAGCTGCTGAGAAAGGTTCCTCCACTGTTGATTCCTCTATAACAGAATCAACCTCATCCTGATCCCCTTCAGGCAGGTCGATCCCTGTATGGGACTGTTGCTCTGCTAACAGGCACTCTGAAGGAGGAGACGGAGATCGGCGTGCTTTCCCTGACAGGGAGGCAGCGATCAATGTTGACAATCTCTCTCTAATCCTCCCAGAGCTGAGGAAAAAACCTCCTCTGTTACATACACAGGAGCAGGTGACTGAGGACAGCCACAGTACCAAGTACCCCTGCGGGGTCTCTATGGTCACTTACCTCTGAACTTCAGGGGAGACTGGTGCAGCAGAAGCATGCCCACCTCAGAGCCCGATGAGACCCCCTTCGCTTCCTGGAAGATTCAGTTCCGGAGCTTCTGGACGGCATATTCTTAAGCCTAAAGCTGAGGTATTCCAGCCGTAATACACCACTTTTACTGATAATAGTCTAGCACAATTGCTGCTATATCACAGTTGGTGTCTACTAAAGTGCCTTTCTAGGGGATGCCTGCATCAACCGCCTCTGTGTGCCTTTATCTGTTGCTAGCTCTGTCTGTGCATTCAATAGCCAGCTATAATGTGCTTTAAAACACGCTGGACGCCCGCACATGCGCAGTAGCGCCGCGGCGCACACCTGAGCGTCATCCACCCGCTCCGCCCCTTTTTCCAGATCGCCTCTATGAATAGAGGCGCGTGCACGTGCCCGCGCGCGGGCACGTGCGCCTTCGGCGCCCTTTTTTAAAAACAATAAGGAGCTAGATGGGAGCCAGGGCCCCCTTTGCCGCAGGGCCCGGGGATGGATGAGCGCAGCAACAGGGCAGAGGAGACAGCTTCCCAGCAGAGAACATACCAACTGCCTGGATTTGATTCTGGAAGAAAAAAATCCACATTACAAGAAAAAGAACCATAGCGGCCTCTAGTGTCTAACACAGGTACCGCGGTCTTACATTTTTTTTTTTTTTTTCTTGCCTACTATTAAAATTTTTACATTTTCTCAGTAGTAACAGGCATACACAGAATATTAGCGGGAATACCTTAGGTAACAGGCAGAAAGACAAAATAGGCTTGGGGGTCCCTCAATAGAACCAAGTTCCTGAGGGCCCCCACTTACCCTTTCCTCGCCGCAGGACTTTGTTTGGTCCACAGAAGCCCAAACTTCACCTATCACGGCAGGCATTGTAATCAAACCTTCAGGGACCGGGTTCCCAAGGATTCCACTCCCCTGGACCTGTATAGCACCCTGCACAGAAAACATCTTGGTCGTGGGTATGACCAGAGCTCTGGATCCCAGGGTCCAGCCCTCCTAAGAGAGGCATTACAGGCAAAACCTTGCTCTTCTCTGCAAGGCCCGGGTACCGACCGTTTAGCTATGAAGCTTTTTTGGTCGGATCCAGAATAGCTTACTGAGGCCCAAAAGAACCTGTACGCAAGCTCAGTAAAAAACACATGTTTCTTCTTGGCCAACACCTTAGACACTGGCAAAAAACTGAGGTGCTCCCGGATGGGAGGGGCTTATATAGGGGAGGGTACTTCCGGTTTTGGAAGTTGCCAGTGCCAGCACCTGACGGTATCTATATAACCCATTAGTAATGACTATGTCGCTCTGTGTCCCGTGATGTACGAGAAAGAAAATCTCTCTCTCTCTCTCTCTCACACACACACGGCTCAAAATTTCAAGTCCTGAGCTACTAGCCAGGTCTCAAGGGTTACTCGCCACCAGTTGCCCCACCCAACCCTTACCCTGCCCTCATGAAATTACACTTAAATGTTTTATGCAGAATTAAGTTACAAAAATAAATATTAACAACAACTTTATCAGTTCCCCTTTAGCACAGCCTCACCAGTGCCCATCAATGCAGACTCACCTGTGCCCATCAATGCAGCGTGACCTGTGCCCACCAATGCAGCGTGACCGTGCCCCACATTGCAGCCTTGCCAAGGTGGAGGAAGTGAGAAGGGTGCCTGGATCATGACTGGGGTTAGAGGAAAGCCGCGGGATCACCGAGCAGTAAAACACGCCGTAACAGCATTACATTGAGACCGTCTCCGCTCTGCTCACTGATCTCACACACCCCCGCCTCCTCCTAACCCCGCGCCTGTGATAGACAGAACGCATCCCAGCATTGGACACGCGTTCCGTCTATCACAGGCGCGGTGTTAGGAGGAGGCGGGGCTGTGTGAGATCAGTGAGCAGAGCGGAGATAGTTTCAATGTAATGCTGTTACGGCGTGTTTTACCGTTTGGTGATCCCGCGGCTCTCTTCTAACTCCATGCACTCTTCCCTAGGGAGAACGGCTCCCGATCAAACCCGCCCGCCGGCGGTGCTTGCCCCCCCACTCCCAGGCAGGCAGCCTAGCTCCTCGCCAACCCTCATTTTCCACTTGCAAAATATAAAAGTAGTTTTGGATTTTTTTTGCCCTTTTTTGAAAACTGATGTTTTATATATTTAATTATAAAAAGGCAGTGCAGCGCAAACATAAATAACACACATATGATTAAAGACTACAAAGGATAGAGATAGTCCAAGAGTCTTTCTTTGAGGAGCAATAAACTAAAAAACACAAATATGTGTTCAGTAATGTGACCACGTTACCGCTGATGAAGTCCCGCCCCCTGGACGTAAAGCGTGCGGAACGACGTGATTCTGCGTGACGTCACCCGCGTCCCATGCTGACATCCGTTGGATACACTTTGACATGCTGCACATCCTCCACACTGAGGCACAGTGCTAATTTTGTAAGTTTATTTCTTGTTTTTATGATCATTAAATCCTACACGGAGAGCACTAGATTTCTTTGCTTTTCATTCTATATCTGGCCTCCTGGATTTGATTGTCTGGATTACTGGCTGTGAGACTGATCAGCGCTCTAATTACACCTTGTCTACCTGATGTGGATTCAGTATAGCCTGGATGTCTGTTTATCTCCCGGAGGGGGAACTGCTTAAGTGACCTGACTGACTAGCTCAGGGGTCCACTCGCTGAGGTGAGCTGCTAACCATTACTAGTGGTGGAGGTCGTCACACAAGTCACTATAAAGAATCTAGAAGTCACCTACTGAACACATATTGGTGTTTTTTAGTTTATTGCTCCTCAAAGAAAGACTCTTGGACTATCTCTATCCTTTGTAGTCTTTAATCATATGTGTGTTTTTTATGTTTGCGCTGCACTGCCTTTTTATAATTTTCTGATGGGGGATTTGATATTTTGAACCTCAGCGTTTCAGCTGCTGTATGTTTAGGGTTATTTGCGCTGGTTGATTTTACTTTTTTATTATATATTTAATTATACTATTTAGAGAAACCTTTTTCAACCAGTGTGCCCAGGCACCCTGGGATGCCTCCAGGTTTCTTCAGGGGGTGCCTTGCCAAAATACTTAAATAAACGTCATTGGTTGAGTAGGAGGATGTAGGGAGCCTGCACACCATCCTTGTCTGCCCCTCTCCACCAGCATTGGGGTCACATTAGCTAAGTGAGGGAGAGAAACTGAGGGAAAAGAGAAACACTGGAATACTAGTCCGTACCAGTGTGCAAAGGTGTGTTTGCTTTGGAAGAATAAATCATCTCTAACATTATGAGTCCTATGTCTCTGGATGTTGCTGCATTATATAAAACTATTCATTTTTTTTTTTTTTTTTTTGGTTGAGAAACATTGATTTAGAGCAGTGTTTCTCAACTCCAGTCCTCAAGGCGCCCCAACAGGTCATGGTTTCAGGATTTCCCTCAGATGAAACTGCTGTGGTAATTACTAAGGCAGTGAAACTAATCAAATCATCTGTGCAAAATAATGGAAACCCTGAAAACATGACCTGTTGGGGCGCCTTGAGGACTGGAGTTGAGAAACACTGATTTAGAGTACCGTATATACTCAAGTATAAGCAGAGTTTTTCAGCACTTTTTTTTGTGCGGAAAATGCCCCCCCCCCCCCCCCCGGCTTATACTCGAGTCACCTTTTTGCGCCTGATATCCCAGACTTCGGGAACCCGGTACCAGCCGGCCGTAGGTTTCCTAGACGCCAAACTTGGCACACATGTAGCCCCACTCTTACTCTACAAGTGTGCAAAGTTTGTTGTCCGGGAGACCTACGGCCGGCAAGCACCCCTTCCATAGACTCCCATGTTAAAAACTGCAATTTCTCTGGTAACTTTGGGGACCCGGTACCGGCGGGTCGTAGTTCCCCTGAACTTAACTTGGCACACATGTAGCCCCATTTCTCCTCTATAAGTGTGCAAAGTTTTTTGTCTGGGGGGACCTACGGCCGAGGAGCACAGATTTTTCAAATCCGGGCACCCCTTCCATAGACTCCCATGTTAAACGTCAGTCTGGTCATGGGCACATTGAGGTATGCACATGGACACCCTAGGCTTATACTCGAGTCAATACGTTTCCCCATTTTTTTGTGGTAAAATTAGGTGCCTCGGCTTATATTCGGGTCGGCTTATACTCGAGTATATACGGCATATCAAGTATTTCTCTTTTACAAAGACATATACAGTATAATATATGATGCACACAAGGCACAGTATTTACTGAGCCTCCTCTGCACTTTGATATTTCTTATATAGGTAAGGGGCGGGGTCATCTGTCTAAGTCACCGGGTGGCACCGCCCCCTTCTGATGTCACGGACTGGTGCATGCTGGGCATGTGAAGTCAGAAGAGGGTGGTGCTACCATGTAATGTAGCCAGATGGCCCTGCCCCTTGCCTTTATAAGAAATGTCAAAGCGCAGAGGAGGCATTCGGCCTAAGTGGCAAGAGCGTTTTTAATTTTTTTCTTTTCGGGTCCGGCGGGCGGCGTGATTGATGATGGGTTTACATTGGGGGAGGGACAATATTTTTTGGATGGAGCCAAATACAGGGCAATCTTAGAAGAAAACCTGTTAGAAGTCTGCAAAAGACTTGAGACTGGGGCAGAGGTTCACCTTCCAATAGGACAATGACCCTAAACATACAGCCAGAGCTGCAATAGAATGGTACTTTAGATCAAAGCATATTCATGTGTTAGAATGGCCCAGTCAAAGGCCAGACCTAAATCAATATGAGAATCTGTAGCAAGACTTGAAAATTGCTGTTCGCAGACATTCTCCATCCAATCTGACAGAGCTTGAGATATTTTGCAAAGAAGAATGGGCAAAATGTCACTCTCTAGATGTGCAAAGCTGGTAGAGACATCCCCAAAAAGACTTACAGCTGTAATTGTAGTGAAAGGTGGTTCTACAAAAAGTAGCGACTCAGGGGGGCTGAATAAAAATGCACACCACGCTTTTCACATATTTATTTGTAAAAAAAAAAAAAAAAAAAATTTGAAAACCATTTATATACCGTAATTTTCCTTCCACTTCACAATTATGTGCCACTTTGTATTGGCCCATCACATAAAATCCCAATAAAATACATTTACGTTTTTGGTTGTAACATGACAAAATGTCAAGGGGTATGAATACTTTTTCATGGCACTGTATACACATGTTCACCTCTATAGCTAAATATTTGCATAAAACACTTCTAATAAGTTTTCCCATTTATGTTGTTTCCATGTCAAGTTAAAAATTGGAATTTTCTTTTTGTACAGGTCATTGAAAAAGATACAGGTCAGTTTAAAAAACACAGGTATTACCTCTTTAATTTCTCCCATTAATATTATTGCATGGTCATACACTGGAGGGTCTTCATTGAACTGAGCCTCTAAGCAATCCCAAAATGCTTTGTGCACAATGTCCCGAACTGTTCTTTCCAGGCTGCAAGAAGTTACGGGGGAGAAAAAATATAAAAATTAAATAAGTCCACTAAAATGGTTATCTCAATCATGGTTGGCCTCTGGTTGAACCATTGGTGGCACCAATAAAGAGATCTTGGTTCTGCTCCATACTGCAGCCATTATGCATGCTGATCCCATTTTATCCATTAGATAAAATACATAAACTTTTGGGCAGAGCTGAGAACTCAAGAGGATTGTTTCTGCTCTGAAGGCCAAAAAAAAAAAAAAGGCATAAAGGAGCCACTGGGTCAGGTAACCCAAGCCTAGAAGTAGACTGGACATTTAAAAAAAAAAAGGAGAAGTGTGGGAATAATAAAAAAAGAAAAAACATCTATACCAGTGGTCTCCAAACTGCGGCCCGGGGGCTAGATGTGGCCCTTTTGATTGCTTTTATCGGCCCTTGGGGCACGATTTCCATCCACTGATACCAACAATGGGGCACAATTCCTCCCACAGACACAAATCAAGGGGCAGAATTTCTCTCAATGACACCAACATTGGGGCACTATTCCCACCAATGTCCAGACCTTTTCTACTCCCAATAACCACAGTCCAGCCCCCGTTACCTCTGAAGGATAGTAAACTGGCCCTCTCATTAGAAATTTTGGAGACCTCTGATCTATACTCACCTATATGGCTGCAGAATTAATCTGCTGCTGCAGATGTCCTGTGCCAGTTTTAAGCTTGAGAACTGAGCGACCACGTGACCATTGATTACTCAGTTCTCAAGCTTCACTGAGCAGAGAGCAGCTCACTGGAACGCCAGGCTTTAAAGGGGGGGGGGGGGGAGCAGCTGGCTCAAGCTCTAAGTGGCACATTGAGAGACTGAGCTCGCTGCTGGTCAGCGGCGTTGCTTGCCAGGTGCGGGGGGGGGAGGGCTGCACCCACCAGAGGGGTGACACCCGTGGGAAGCGGCACGCTGGCACCACACTAACACCGCCCGCCCACTGCCTGTGCCTCGCAGCGGAAGGAAGCCGCCGCCCCTTCCTGCCTCCTCTCTGTTTACATCCACAGAGGAGGAGGAGCCCGCGCTCGAGGGACACACCGCTGTGTGTGACTGCTGCTCTGTAAGGTAAGGGGGGGCGTCTATACTGATGGGGGGGGCTGTAACTCAGGGGTGTCCGGTACTGGGGGGGGGGGGTCTCTATATTGATGGAGGGGGGGGGGTCTATACTGAGGGGGAGGGGGGGGGGGGGGGGACTATAGTTGGTGACACCATTTTTTTTTCCGCACCGGGTGACACCAACCCTAGTGACGCCACTGCTGCTGGTCAAGCATCTAGGTGCATCCGGACATTGTTGGGGTACATCCAGAGACTGGAGCGGCTCTGTGATTTTGGGTCACTGGAGTGCAAAAGTAAGTGCACTCCTGTGACCCGCAAGAGTAGTATGGCCAAAAAAAAAGCTTTGGCCATACTTCTTTCATTAAGATGGAATTGTAAAATGGCTTCTATAGCAATGATACATATTTATAAACAAGACTGGAGATTTTCTATATGAAAGGTATCCGTTTAGGTAAATAGTATAGTATACTAGTGTTGCAATGTTACTATATTTTAAAGGATACCTTTCTTGAAAGAAACACATGGTCTGCCACTGCTGAAGCCTGAAAAATGTTAGCTGCCTGGACTTTTCTGGTTAGAATAAAATCTAAAATTACAGACCCAAACAAGCATGCAGCAAGCGGATGAAGCAAAAGTTAAAAAACTTATGATTGGCATGCCTGTTCTCTGTTGGTGATCAAGAACGTATGCAAGACACGAGGATATCTGTAAACTAGCATTTTCAGAAGGTCAATAAGGACAGATTGTGCAATTACCTAGTAATATGATTCCTATGTAGCACACACACCTCTCCCCAACCTGCATTTAATTAGGCTCCTCGCAGGCAGAGAGAGGCACACCGCACCACAAGCCCGTACCCTCCTGAGTAAAGAGGTTGAGCGGTGTTAGTTTTGGGCCTTGTCTGCGGCCAGAGTCAAAGTCCTCCCAAGAATGATCTCACCTCTACTTTAGATAGATGCAAGTCCTCGTTTTCCCCAGGAATGTGAATGTCCACACTAGCTGAAAGTCCAACTCAACATTTATTTCACACAGGATAAGAAACAGCCTCTTTAAGAGCAGACAGGTTGGAGCGAAGATACAGGACAGCTTAGGTGTGGAGGAGGTCCAGGCACAAACATAGCTTAACTCTTTAGACTGTTAAGGTCAAACAGCTTTGGTGCACAATCTCTGCCACCGACCATGAGGTTGGTCTCTGCCACAGACCGGGTGAATAAAGTCACTGCCACTAACTTGATGAATGTAGGGTCACTGCCACTGACCTGGTGAATAGGGCCTTGCCCTATGAAGTCACTGCCACGGACCTGGTGAACTTCCTTCTTAAAGTATTGGCCCATGTCAAGGAGAAAACATCCCTCCAGAGAGTTACCAGGGGCCCTCACCGTCACCACGACACTGCGCTGAGTCTTCGGAAAGGGTTACCTCCCTGGCCTCCTCATCTCAGATACGGGTCCCCTCGCAAGGCGGCACTCTGGGAGTCCTCGATCCCTAGCGGACCCAAGCCGAAGGTTGCTGGGCCCAGGCCCTTCAAAATAGTACCTCACCCCAGACTGAAGGTGTCTGGGATGAAACAGGAACTCCACCTCCGGGCCTAAGGCACCTGGAGACGACCCCCCTCACGCCTAGGCCGAAGGCGTCTGGGCGCGGACATGCCACACACACCCAGGCCGAAGGTGCCTGGACGAACGAACAACCCCAATGGAAGATGTCCGCCCCCTTGTATACCCTCTCCCGACAGGCACAGCAGGCTCCCCGCACTGCCGTACTACTGCCGAGAGGGGACACAAAGGTGCCGCCCTGGATTGGTGATTCAACCCTGGCCCATGGCGACAGCGCCACCCATAGGCCACAGGGAACTGTGCACCAACACTATCTCCCATTGACAAAAATGGTCCATTAACCCTAACAATCAATGTGTCTGAGTCTAATTACCACTCAGACACTACCCTTAAATTGAACACCCCGCTACACCTATAATGAGGAATGTATAATTTAGAGCGTATGCAATCACTTACATCTGCACTGCCATCTGTAGGTGACAACAGGTATCACAAGTTGTCCATTCAGATAAAGTCCTACTATGGTACATTTGTTTTAAGTTTATCATTTAGCACTTTTACCACTGCCTAGCTTATCCAAATCTTACCTTCCTTGAGGAAGCTTCGTAGCTTTGATCTGAAAGCCTCCATTCACCACAATCTCATGAGCCAAGGCTAGGTTAGAGACACCCTTAGCTGCGTCCATGAGCTCCTCCACTGACACAAAACGAGGGGGGCTAGCTGCAACATAAAAGAAAGTCAATACAATATATAGCAATCAGCGGTTTGCCACAGAAAGGTGAATTTCCTAAAGACTTCCTAATGGCCTTGATCCATCTGCCCATCTTCTGCTGTACTGCTAGGCTACCTCCTATGATTTTGTTTCTACTTGGCAGGAAGCTGTGAATATGGGGCATGCATTATGAAAGGCTTGCACTTGATTATCCATATAGCGAGGCTGCAACTGGGCATTGTTTACCCAGTAGCTGCATTTTCCCACCCTAGGCTTATACTGGAGTCAATATGTTTTCCCAGTTTTGTGTGGTAAAATTAGGTGCCTCAGGCTTATACTCGAGTATATACGGTACTTACTGGCCAGATCAACAGACTTACTGGTGAAAATAAAAGCAAGAATACCTTTAAAAAAAAAAAAAAAAAAAAAAAAAAAAAAAAAAACTCAATAGACAAGTCAAGATCATAATTGCTCTGCTGCTAACCCTACACTGCACAGCTGCAGCAAGTGATCAGTGTATATATTTTGTTAAGTATTCGCCTTGTATAGACTGCCCTACAGTACAGTATTGACAGAAGCTGCTCCTTGTCTCACAAGTCCACTTTAACAAAAATTATGCAGTAGATCTCACCCTGGGCAGGGCTTCCTCGGTGTGGGCTGGGGGTACTTTGTCGAATTCGATTCCGGACACATTCCTCCGAGGCCTTGGGGTTGTCCCCACGGCTTGTCCTGCTGGCTTCATTCGATGATTCTTCCCCAGACTGTGACATTGTCCTATTAATATTAGGAAAGTACCAATTAACTTTTTGTACCTAAATTCATGGAGAAGGAACACAACAGATGTGTATTACTACACCATCCCAAGTCACCACCAGAAGAAATGGCTAAAATCAGGGGTGGATTTATTACCAGGTACATTGCCTATAGACAGTAGAGACAGCTTCTTCCAGTAAAAGTATCAGTCGTTAATTTGTTTCCTGTCATCAGTAGAATCAAAGTCATTTTAACCAAACTCCAGGCAAACCATTAAAGACACAGTTGAAATATACTGTATACACATGCGCCAATTTACCCGTCATTGGATGGGTATATCTGGTCATCCAGTCCTGCCATCAACTTACATTGTACAGACTGTAAAGCCAGGCTGGTGACCGGACTTCTCTTAAAGTGGAACTTCAGTAATTTTTTCATCTTTCCATCTATTAAATCTTCTGCCCTTGTTTTAACTTTGGATAGTAAAACATTTTTTTCTGCCAGCAAATATCTTATACAGCCCAAAAATAGTAAATTATACGCTGCGCTTTGGAATATTACACAATAAATGCGTGCTGAAGATTAAAACAAACACATGTAGTGTTAATGTGACGTAAGTGACATATGCGACAAAGATGTGATATGACCAAAATTAAAACATTAATAATGTGCTCATGTGCATCCAAGTGCTTTGTAACACAGATATAAGTGTCCGGTGGTATATAGGGAACACCACTAGTCCCACTTTAAATAGCAAAAGTGCTATTGTGCAAAAACAAAGTATTTTTATAAAACAATGCTGTGACAGTCCTGTTGAAAAAAGTGCATGTGACAGGGGTCACTTGGGGAATGAGAACCCCACCATGATCTGGGATGGTCATATTCAATGCGGTATATACATGGTATATATTGGGTGTATATTGTGTGTGGGCTGTTGTGTAATATTTGCTGTGATGAGGTGTGATTGCATTCTATTGTCTATTGTGGCTTGTGGTAATTAAGTCTGCTACTGTGGATTGGAGCTTGGTAGACCTTCTGGCTGCCTATTATGGGATGTTTAAGTGTCTTTCTGTGAGGGGGGGGGGAATCACCCCTCCTGCTAAGACTGTTTACTGAAAGGGAAGTTTGAACACACCTGACCTGTATGACCATTGTCATTGGACAGTTTAACCCGCCCTGTTCCCCAAGGATGGGAGGGAAGGGTTTTGAAGAGAAATGTGTTACCATGTGCTTGTAATCAATTTATCCCCTGTTTTTGGAACTTCAACACAGAGTGTTTGTCTCGTATGTCTGGAAGGATTAATCCTATGGGAAGCGGTCGCCTGACTGTGGAGGATCGGCAGTGGATGTGTGTCCAGGAGAGGGAATATCTTAAACGGCGTTAACTCCTTTCATACTTGGGCAGCCGTTACAGTGCATATGCGTGGTATCCAGTAATAGCACTGCTGACATGCTTATAAATCCATGCGTCAGGTGTTGCAGATCATGCATTGGTGCTCTTATTCCAGTGACCCCTAGGTATTAAATGCTCACCTTGGAGCGTGTGACTTAGCAATTACGCTCAGTCAATACACGCTTGTGAACCACCCCTGGGTTCTATAAATGGTAACAGGATCCTGGGCTTCCCACGCAGTATCTCAGGGATAATGGGGAATAAAAAGCCTTGATAGTGTGATAATCGCTTTAAACGTTTTATTAAACAAATAAGAACAGCCCCCCAATGGGGTACTCACGTGTACCAGGTGCATCAGTGCACCACTCTGTGTATGGCATGAAATATTACAGCGGCTGGTTTTGGAATGGTGTATGCTTCCTCCTAGGCCGAGAGACTGCCTGTCGTACTGTCCTGGCCCCTCCCCTACGCGTGTTCAATACAGGGTAATCGTATCATTATCAGGGGATATTCATTCGCTACGGTCACATAACTGGGTGGGCTCAAAGCACAGTGCCCTGCGCCCCCCCGAGCTCACCCTTTTTTGAAGCCTATTAGAGCCTCTAGCTCTAATCACGTGCTTCCAAAAAAATAAAAATAAAACTTGAAGCAAATTCTTACAAATGTAAGTGTAACGAGCCCCTTTGCTCGCTCGGTTCCACTCTCCCGACACTCCTCTGCTACTATTGGATCATATTGCAGATCGCAACGTCTGATGGTTCGGTCATCCGATGCTCCAGGATTCAAACTACAGCTATGTGCCGTTCTAATCCATTTGTGATAGTTCAGAACAAACACCAGGCAGGCTGTATGTAAGTTCAAACAGGAATCTAATTTTTTTGGATACACACACACACACACACACTCTTATACAGCAGTTTGAACACCCTGCCCCCAACAACCACTTTCCTATTGGTCAATTGTAAAGTCCATTGTATTTCTCAATTAGGTTCTCTTGGCCATGCAAATGAGGACTTGAAAACAGGGTCAGCAGGGATTGGTCCGATAGCTTGAATAGGAGAACTGAGATGTGTATTGACACAGAAGCCCCAGGGGGTAATTAAAGTACATAAACAAACAGTCTAACACAGAACAATGCTTTTCTTCCAGACCATTGGGCCGTCTGGAGGGGGGGTTAGCCTTAAGACAGGGCAGAAGACCCCCCACTATGTAATAGATTCAAAGGAGAAATACTTCAGTATTCCAAGGTTCATGACAATACTCCCCCCTGGGAAACAGTCCAACAGCCACAGTGGGACCCCAAACGGGTCAACCCGAGGATGTTGGAAAAGTAGTCTAAGGGTCCTTTCACACGGGGCGGATCCGTGCAGATCCGCCCCGTGAAGCTCCGCTTGCTCAGCGGGGATCGCTCCGTTGATCCCCGCTGAGCCGACGGATGACTGGGCGGTCCCCGCACACTGTGCAGGGACCGCCCTGTCAGAGCACCGCTCTCCCCTATGGGGAAATCGGATGACGACGGACCGTAGAGTCCGTTGTCATCCGATCCGCTCCGCCGACGGAAGGAAAAATAGGGTTTTCCTCCGTCACACTTTGGCGGAGCGGAGCGGATGTCAGCGGACATGTCTCCGCTGACATCCGTGCCTCCATAGGGGTACATGGAGGATCCGTTTCAGGTCCGCCTAAAAAACTGACAGGCGGACCTGAACGGACCTCCGTGTGAAAGGGGCCTTAAGGTTCCAGGTCTGTCTGCCGGGATAACCCATCCGCATTCCTGTATTGAGGCCCTGGCCCATAATCGGCGGGCAAGAGGCTAGCATTCAGTCCTCTCCAAAAGCCTCTGTCCCGGCTAGATCTGTCACAGTAAGAAACTATTATGTGTTCCCTTTCAACAACCAACTTTTCAAAACAACTAATGAAAATTGCCAAACCTTACCTAAAAAAAAAAAAAAAAAAGGGGGGGGGGGGTCCCTGTGACAGTAACATTACATTTTTAACAATGGGACATATTTTTGGCCAGTTAGTGCCTTGTCATGCCTTAAAAATTCTCTAAATTATTACTAATGTCTACAGAACAGAGCAGAATAGGATTACCTTCCCATAATGCTGGGGTCACATCAGGCTCCAGACAGTCTGAGATGGCCAGAGTCTTGTTCCAGCAGCAGAAAACAGCATTGACGGGTTTGTAATGCATTGCCCATAATATATGTGAAAGGACTGATGAAATACCTGTGTTCTAAAACATATTCCCATAATGGAACCACAGTCTTCATTTGCTGGCTAATGTAAAATCTACATGAAAATAGCACATCTGTCATACATATTTTATCTTAGATGTGTCCATTCAGAAGAGATTTACAAACTCAATACAATACAGATAACTGTGCCAAATGGCAAACTACATTTTAATGGTTCATTTAAAAAAAAGGAACTTGTATTGGTACATTTTATTAGTATACAATACAGTGGTGCTGGATAATAAAAATGGCAGAATGGGTGATGGCCCGAGGCCCCAGACTTTGGGAGATAAAAGAAAAAAAAAATCCACACTTCAATGCTGTTCATAGTAATTCAGTTTAAGCTTTGCAGATCTTAAAACTTTTTTTTCCAGATGGCAGTTAGCAGTCACAGACTTCATAGTCTTCTGAGTAAAGGTTTTTACCACCCTATGCAAGACCAGATACTTGCACCTCCTCCCCATGATAAGGGGGGTGAGGGGTGGGTGAGGCAGTATGAGGGGTGAATGAGGTAATATGGCAGGGTGAGGCAGTATTTTGGGGAGTAGGTGAAGCAATATGGCAGGATGAGACAGCATGGGGTGTATATGAGGCAGTACGGCATTTTTACAGGTACCAGCAGGCATGGGTGTCCGCTCCATAGGGCAAGGGGGGTCAATTGCCCCCCTCTGGAAGTCAGAGTGAAGACACACTTGCCCCCTGTGTTGCAATGGCCGCCGTGGCCGCCTCCGCAGCAGCCATGGACTTTTTTTTCTAATGCCTCGTACACACGGCCTAAATTCTCGTCGAAAAAAACATGTCTTTTTTTTTTTACGAGATTCTTGGACAAGAAACTTGTCCCGGCCGAGTGTACACACGCTCCTTTCAAAGAACCCGCGGTTCTTTGAATGAAGCCGCCATCTTTGTTCACCGCCACCATCTTTGTTCACCCTACCTATGCATAGGAAGCTACCACGCATGCGTCGAAGTCATTTCGAGCATGCGCGGGCTTCCCGGCGAAAAGGTAAGTGTACACACACACACACACACACAATTTTCTCGTCGAGAAACAGGCTGACAAGAATCTCGACGAGAAAATAGAGAGCAGGTTCTCTATTTTCTCGTCGAGATTCTTGTCGCTTTTCTTGACGAGAAACCATACACACGAACGAATTTCTAAAAAAAATGTAATTGCTTATCAGACAATGGCAGCTTGATCCTTCCATTACGCTTTTGCATCAGGTTTCTCAAACCTTTGCATGCCTGCGCTTTATGTCATAATGACTAAGCCCCTCCCCTTCATGACATTGTCAAAAAGGGACCGAGCATGATGCCCCCCCCCTAAAAAAAGTTCAGCGGACGCCCATGCCAGCAGGATATTCAGCTCACCTAAGTCATCAGTGCCGCTGGTCAGCCTGGAACATCTGTGCAGAGCCCACCCTGCGTCCCAGTTTCCTGCCTGTGGTGAAGTCACTCCCTGGCCGGGTAGGTCTGATGGAGGAAGTTCTGTCCTGGCCCTGCTCCTTCTCTGAATGTCAAGGCCTGGGGATGGGGCAAGCACGTGATTGGTTGCTAGGACTGCCAATGTCCTAGCAACCAATTATGTGCTTGCCTCACCCCCAGGCCCCGACTTTTAAAAAAGCAGGAGGGCAAGAACAGCGAAGGGGGAAGTCTGGGGACCACACCACTGCTGCCACTCAGCCTATATTCTCTGAGAGATCTGATTGCCGAGGCTTCAAGAGGCAGCAGGGACTAACTGGGCATTTGGACAGGGTGTTCTGGGGGGGGGGGGAAGATTCCAGACCTCCCCCCTCATCTACATTCCTGTGGCGGAGAGCAGGAAAACCAGCGGCTGCCTAGTTCGCCTAGCAGTAGAGCCGGCCCTGAAGATGATCCTTATGTATTAGCATGTATGGCCCATGAACTGAAAACAGCTAAGGGCCCATTGTTCAATGAATTCAGCACTGACACAGTGAGGCTGATTAAATATTGAAGTTAAGAGTGCTTACACAAGCAATTGTGTGAATATTAAATTTGAATTATTCAGTCCATGTGCAGATAAAAATAAATTTGACTATTACTACTGACCCCTGCTTTCTACATACAAGTGACCTCTGCGTTACTTGCTACTGACTCCTGCATTACTTACTACTGACTCCTGCACGCTTCATTATATACTACTGAATTCTACGCTCTGCATTACTTACTACTGACTTCTGCTACCTGCAAGACTTACTGCTGTCCCTGCAATCTGTGTACAGTAACTTCCTACTAACCTCTATTCTCTGCATTAGTTACTACTGACCCCTGCACTGTGCATTACATACTACTGACCTCTAACTGTGTTATTTACAACATACTACTGACCCCTGCACTCAAATCCCTTCCCTATACCTAACCAGTCAAGGGCGAGTCCCCAGGAGGCTATTGTGCATCAACAAGTCTCCCCCGTATGACTGCGTATTGTCACGATTGCCTATTTTTTGCTCATGTATTGTCAGGAAACCCCATACCTTACCCATGTATTCTAATATTTTCAGCATTAGTGACATAAAGAAGCAAAATGTGAGCGATCATGGTGTTAGGACCCGGGGAATTCATCTGTAGATGCAATGCCAAGGTCTTGTTATGAAGGGTGGGAGGCTTTTTAGAGAGTAGTGGAAATTGTTATTTGGGAGGTACTCCGTGCTGTACTTAGTTTGACCTCTACACTGTGCGCACGCATTAGTTACCCCTGACCTTTGTACTCTGTACATTTTTCACTCTTGGCCCACAGCAAAGTAGGTCCAAGTTTTATTTAACCACACCTCCTTAAGACCTCTGAAGGTGTGCTGTGGTATCTGGCACCAAGCAGTCAAGTAGCAGATCCTTTAAGTCCTATAAGGTACGAGGTAGGGCCTCCATGGATTGGACTTGTTTTTCCAGCACATCCCATAGATGCTAAATCAGATTCAGTGCAGGAAAATTTGGAGGCTAAGCCAAACACCTCAAACTTGTTGTTGTGTTCCTTAAACCATTCTTGAATTTGTAAGACCAGGTCACCTTCTTCCATTTGCTCTATGGTCCAGTTCTGATGCTCACGTGCACATTGTAGGTACTTCTGGCTGTGGACATGGGTCAGCATGGGCAGCCTGACCGGTCTACATAGCCCCATACAACAAACTGCAATGCACTGTGTTCTGACATCTTTCTATCGGAACCAGCATTAACTTTTTTCAGCAATTTTGAGCTTTTATTGGATCAGACTACACCGGCCAGCCTTCGCTCCCCAGGTGCATCAATGAGCCCTGGCCACCCATGACCCTGTTGCTGGTTTTGCTTCTTTAGACCACTTTTGGTAGGTCCTTACCACTGCATGCCTGCAACTAGGGCCGGGGAAAAAAAAAATCGATTTGAATCGAGTTGTGAGGTCAAATCGATTCAGATTTTGACCCAAATTTGTTAGATTTTTTTTTCTCCAAAAGGCCTCACGCCCTTTTCCCAGGATCGCGGCGAGCAGGGCCTTTTCCCAGGATCGTGGCGAGCAGGATTTTTTAGTCGAGGCCGCAGCTTCGGCCTAGTCCGCGGCCTTTTCTCAGGATCGCGGCGGACTAGGCCGAAGCCGCAGCCTCGCCTAAAAACTCCTGCCCGCAGCTCCTTATCACCGGCGCTGTGTCCATCAGAAAAAAAATAAAAATAAAAAAAACTAAAAAAAAAAAAAAAAAAAAAAAAAACTCGATTCGAATGCAGCTTTAGAGTTACTCTGACCTAGTCGTCTAGCCATGACAATTTAGCCATTGTCAAAAGATGCTCAGATACTTACACTAGCCTATTATATGTGCTTTCAACACAACAACTTCAGGGAGAACACGTTCACTTGCTGCTTAATTTATCCCACCCAGTTTCAGATGCCATTGTAACAAGATAATTAATGTTACCTACTTTACCTGTCAGTTGTGATGCCGCGTACACACGGTCGATTTTTCCGACGGTGAAAACACCGTCAAGAAAATCGACGAGAAAAACGAGGAACAGCTTGTTCCCCTACACACGGCCGTTTTAAATTACATTTTTTTTCTTGGTCGAAAAAAACGACTGTGTGTAGGCTCCCCGGCAGTGTTTCCCTATGGGAAAACTGCCGCGGAAAAAAATGACGGGAATCACGACGAGAAAAATTAGAGCATGTTCTAATTTTTCTCGTCGTGATTAATGCCGTTTTTCCCGTCGAGAAAAATGACAAAAAGCCCACATACGGTCGTTTTTCTCGTCCAAAAGAAAAAATTTAATTTTTCCCGACAGGAAAAATGATCATGTGTACGCGGCATTATTGCTGTATACTATACATCGATCAGCCATGTGTTCTGCCAGTGGTACGGGGACTTCCTGTATTCTGTCAGAACAATATTGAGTTGGACTGAGTGTTTAACCATTCACCTTGTTTTTGTCTCTTTCTTTTTTTTATAAATACAAAGCTTCCTCTTATTGGCTCATGTGTACTGAAAATCATAACGTCATCCACCCACCTCTATACCTCAGCCAATCAGAGGAAGCTTTGTATTCACTGATAACAATACAAGGCTTCCTGTGAATGGCTGACAGGAACTTTTGTTCAGGCAGCGCAAAAGTATTCTGCCGTCCCAATGCCGGAAAACAGCACTGTATACCGTACATAGCGGATGCTACATACAGGTAAAGTGATTGTAAAGCCTAAACGTTTTTTTACCTTAAATGCATTCCTTGTATTAAGGCAAAAAATGTTTCGGTGTCAGCTTCCCCCTTCAGCCCCCTTTTACTTACCTGAGCCCCCATTTGATCCAGCGCCGTGCACATCTGCAGATCTTTTCTCCTCTCACTTCAGGCTCTCGCTGGCTTTGCTGGGGCTCTGGGAGCCATTGGCTCCCAATGCTGTCAATTAAAGGCAGTGACGAGGGGGCGAGGCCGAGTCCCGCTGTCTGTGTCAATGGACGCAGCAGCGGGGCTCCGGGACAAGCATGCACGTGTGCCCCCCATGGGAAGTTGCTTCCAATGGGGGCACTGGCCAGAGAAGAGGGGCTAAGAGTGATGACGGGGGACCCGAATAGAGGAGATTCGAGGCTGCTCTATACAATTCCATTGCACAGAGCAGGCAAGTATAGATATGTTTTTTTTTTTTCCCCCTTTACAAATCACTTTATTACATCTCTGACGGAGGCTACAGCAAATAGTAAAGAAAATAGATTGTATGGGACAGCTTGGTCCAAGCAAACTATTTAAGTGCCGGTTCACACTTGTGTGATGCGGGAACCCTACGAATCCACTGCGAGTTCCCGCATCGCACCCAACTCGCACAGCAGTTCACACTGCCATATGCGAACTGCTGGGAGTGTCAATACAAATGTTAATGACACCCCCATTTCAGCTCGCATATCGCACTGTGAACTGACAGTTCAGACATGAATCGGATCGCATGGGTGTGAACAACCATGCGATCCGATTCTGGTGCAGACCAAAAAAGGGTCCTGTGCGAGATTGGTCCGAATGCGATGCGATATCAGCCATACTATCTGTATGGCTGAAATCGCATCACAAGGACACGCATGTGATTTTCACTGCAGTGTGGTGTGAATCTCATGCGATATCGCAGAGGGCACAAGTGTAAACCGGCACTTAAAGTAAAAGAAAACCTGAAGTTAGGCTTTAAAGGCTAGCAGCACACAAATACATAAAAAATATATATCGAACTGCTCATTTTATGTACCTGAAGACACAGTTATTCTACAATCCTTCTCTCTTCTTATTTCTACTTTTGTTTACTTCCTGGGGTCCTTCTTTGGGTGTCCACATCACTGCCTGCACAATGTGTACACCTCCTATTGGTGGAGGCGATACTACTCTCTCATAGGCTCCAGAGTCAGGAGAACTCAAAGGGGTGGGATCAGGACCAGTGCTCAAGAAGATAATGAGCAGGGAGAAATGCCGGTCCCCGGTGCAGGAAATTAGCTTTGCTTATAGAGGAAACACTGACTTTGATCCATTATGCTGCAGGATGGCTTAGGACGAGATGTTTGGAATCAACACTAAGGAGTAAAGTAGTTGATGTGTAATGCTCTATCTAAATTTCATTTTTGCCTGAAATTGGGCTGTGAGCAAAAATAATCAAAAACGTGCATTATAGGATGATTGACATTTGTTGAAAGCGGGGGGGGGGGGGGGTGTTAATGTTTCTGGGGAGGTCTATTGTCTCTGGAAGGGATCTTTTTTTGCAGGGGGGGAGATGTCTATTGTTGCTGGTGGGCAGTGCCGACCCTGACCTTCCTGGGGCCCTAAGCAAAATTCTGCTAAGGGGCCCTCCACGGTGGCAAAAAATGGGTGTGGTTTACGTGGGATAGTGGGCGTGGCTTGGATGGGGTGTGGTTAGAGTCTGAGATGAATGAGGGATGGAGGGAGAAAGAAAGAAAGAAAGAAAGAAAGAAAGAAAGAAAGAAAGAAAGAAAGAAAGAAAGAAAGAAAGAAAGAAAGAAAAAAGAAAAGAAAATAAAAAAGAAACGAACAGCAGGCCCAGATCCTACACAATAGAAATAGGTGTATTCCAGAAAGTTTAACAAATCAGCAGATAAAGATACTCCAAACACCATGGTTGTTATGGTGTCAGGATGATTGAAGTGCATTATTTCTATTATTACATTGTAATATAAAATGAAATTATTCAACTCCATAATGCAGAATCAGTGGAAGCCCTGAGTCCCTCCTTACACCAGGCGTCCCCAGCGGAGCCCCTCCTTACACCAGGCATCCCCAGTGGAGCCCCTCCTCTCCGCCGCCATTACAGTACAGAGTGGACAGTGGAGGAGCCGGCCGGGTGGCTGCCAATAGGAATTGAGCTGCGGCGCCGCCCACCCCCGCCCCTTCCCACATAATTTCACAGACAGACATCAGTGGGGCGGGAGGCTGGCGGTGCCGCAGCTCAATTCCTATTGGCAGCTACCCGGCCTCCTCTTGTTTGGTCTACAAGAAAATGGCGGCCGGCGGAGACCCATTGCTGGGAGGGGGGGGGGTGTTATTTCTGGAGACGTCTATTGTTGTGGCTGGGGGATCTGTTGTCTCTGGAATGGATCTATTGTTGCTGGTGGGGGATCTATTGTTGCTGGGGTTGGTCTTAAGTTGCTGGGGGGGGGGTCAGTTGTTGCTGGGAGAGATCTTCTGTTGAGGGAGCAGTCTATTGTAGCTGGCTAAATTTGCACTGTGCTACTCAAGAGATTAGGAAAAGCTGCAAACAGACAACTTGAGTGGATATTTGGAAAAATAATTGCATTACTAATCCATATTGTGTGTATATATTAGAAATACATATCATGCCCCAGATGAAGTTCTATTGAACGAAACTGGTTGGGTAGACTGAACTAGCTCCACATTATTGCACTTTTTGGATGTATTTGTGATCACATACCTTATCTCGCCTGTTTATATCATAATTGATGTAAGTGATAAAACTCATAGTAGATGGTTTTACACTATGTTGCAGCTTTTTTCTTTTATGAATGGTGGAGTCCATGATTGGGTCCGGTGACAAGGTTGAACGGAAGCTGACCTCACATGTTTCCCCAAGAGGGACCACGTTCCCAGTTCCATGCCTATTTGACTCGGTGCCGCTGGCATTGGGTCCACTGAGTCCAGTAAGAGTACCCAATTTTCTTTTGGTGATTTCTTACTGGATGGTGGCCTATCCTTCAGAGGTCGAATACATCTTCAGATTCAATATTGATCTCTTCCTAAACACTTGTGATTTCATTTTACCTGTTTGGACTGTGTTTTGTTTTTTCTCCTCATGGGTTATTTATTCACAATGCCATTTCACATATATGGACTTTAGTGATTTCAGTCTATGAATTGAATTTATATTCATTTATTGCTGTTTGTGCAAAATTTAAATAAAGTGCTAGGTGCAATGTGTTATACTTCCTGTTTGCCTATTGTAGCTGGCTGCTGGAGGGTCTATCGATGCTGTCTGTGTGGAGATCTGTTGTTGCTGCCGGGGGTCTAGTGTTACTGAGGGGGGGTATTTTGTTGCGGGTCGCCCAATATTGCTAGGGGGGGGGTCTTTTGTTGCAAGGGGTCCATTGCTGTTGGCTGCAGGGGATCCATTTTACTGTTTTTCTTGTTATTAACAAAACTACATACATATGACAAATATTACTTCTGGGTATGAATACATGAAGGCTCTGTATTCTCTAAAAGGGGTCGTTGAAGCGGAGATCTGCCCATTCCTGCAGAAATAAAAGCCAGCAGCTACACATGCTGCAGCTACTGACTTTTAATAATTAAGGATGAGCTCCGGCGTGTTTGCAGAGCCCGCCAGGAAGTCAGCACTGCGCTAATCACAGGCAGTGAGACATTTCCCGATCTCTGCAGCCGCGCATCGGGACAATGTCTCATTGCCTGTGATTAGCGCAGTGGCGACTTCCTGGCGGACTCTGCACGTGGGCTTTGCGAACACGCCGGAGCTCATCCTTATTAATAATAGGACACTTACCTGTCCTGGAGTCTAGCGATGTCGGCACCGCAGCCGACGTTTCCATCAGCTGCCGCCACCATTGCAGGTAAGGGAACCCGGCAGTGTAGCCTTACGGCTTCATGACGGGAACCCTACTGCGCATGCGTGAGGCTCCGCTCCTCTCTCCTATTGGCCCCGTGGCGAGGAAAGGAGGAGGGAGCCAAGCTGCTGGTGTAATTCGCCACAGCGAGATCTTGTGGAAGTGGTCAAAGACAGGTATTCGCTCCCCCCCCCCCCGAAAAGTGCCAAATGTGGCACCAGAGGGGGGAGACAAATGAGCGGAAGTTCCACTTTTCGGTGGAACTCTGCTTTAAGGTTAGGTGGGTAGGCGGTGGAACCAAGGAACAGTGCTCGGAGGTAGGTATGGGCAGAGACAAGGGGCAACTCCAAAAAGGAGGAGTTCCTGCACCTATTCTCTGAGAAAAGAAGCCCTGTTGAAAGCATGTTTGCATTTAAAGAGTCAGACCCCCCAAATATTTTAGTTATAGGTGGAGCCTAGTGAACAGACTGGCTTCTCAAATGTCTTGGAGACTCCAACATGGTGTCAGTTGGGAATCTGAGCGCGCCCCTTATAATGGTCACAGCAGGCATGCAGACCCAGGAACTCTGCACAGAGGTCCCACCAAGACACAGCCAGGGGCTCCAACTCTCCAGCATCCACCAAACACTGAAATGTCAGACCTTTCTCATACAAACTGTGACGCAATCAATGACGTAGGAGGAAGCGTTACTCACCCAGTGTATGAATAGCAGGAGCCTGATTACAGAGACCGGACAAGACAACACTATAAACGTAGCAGGGTGGTCATCAGTCAGTCTATGTACTCGCTTGCTGTGTATTCTGATCTCTCCGGCTGGGTATTGATGTGTGATTGGTAATAATAATGGCACACAGGGAGAGGAGGAGATCCTGCAAGTCACAGCCGGTAGGGTGCAGCCTATTGAAGGCTGGGCAGACTTTATTATTACGGAAGCTGGTCACAGTGCTACTGGGAGATGCCGTTTGTTTTGCAAGCAGTGATGACAGAAGCATTTCCAGAAGAGGGAGGCGTGGATAGAGAATGCAACGCTGCCTGTCACTGGCACAGGAAAACCTCTTCTTATTGGTTTATCTGTCCCAGATCTCTACTGGCTGCAGCTGACAGCCTGCTCTGCTCATTGATTCTCTGCAGTCATTGTTTGTGTTCAGAAACCATGCTGTCATGTCACAGGGATCCTGCTAGCACACAAAATATCCATTGACGACTCGGACTACGTCTTAACCAGCTCAGTGCTTGCATCTGTATATCGTATCCTATAGACCAGAGCAATTTTACCATTATTATACAGGATTTATATGGTGCCAACAGTTTGCATAGCGCTTTACAAAATAAAGGGAGACAGTTCTAGAATCTCTATATCGTATTCATTACACAAGAGCAATCTTAGAATTTCTGCTATTATTATTATTATACAGGATTTATATAGTGCCAACAGCTTGTGCAGCACTTTGCAAAATAAAGGGAGACCGTACACTTAGACCCCCATACACACTATTCGATTTTCTGCAGATTTCTGTCTTCAGATTCACCAAAACCACGTAGTGCAAGGGCCTGCCTGATTGCATAGATTTAAACTCTTAAGATTTGACCTCATATTATATGGTTTTGGTAAATCTGAAGACAAAATTGTGCAGAAAATCTAATAGTGTGTATGGGGCCTTACAAGGGTTAAAGTGGTTGTAAAGCCTTAAAGCAGCGGTTCTCAACTCCAGTCCTCAGGACCCACTAACAGGCCAGGTTTGCAAGATAACTGAAATACATCACAGGTGATAGAATTTGCTGCTCAGTGATTGCAGTATTCTAGTCTGCATCTCCCCAAGGTAATATTTAAAATCTGGCCTGTTAGTGCGTTCTGTGGACAGGAGTGGAGAATCATTGCCTTAAAGTGGTTGTAAACCCTCTGATACTACTTGCACCTACAGGTAAGCCTACATTAACCACTTAACAACCACCTGCCGACAAATAACGTCGACAAGGTGGTTGCTTAACTCTGGGAGGACGTTATATAACGTCCTCCCAGAATCGCGCTCCCGCGCGCCCCCTGGGGCGCGCACACGGGAAACTCCGTGACCGCTGGGTCCAGAGGACCCGGCGGATCACGAATCGCGGTAAATCGCCGCTGATAGCGGCCGTTTACCACGTGATCGCTCCGTCCAATGACGGAGCAATCACTTGTAAACAGACCGGCGTCATTTGATGACGCCGGTTCCTCCCTCCCCTCTCTGTACCGATCGGTACAGTGTGAGAGGGGAGGGGGAGGGAGCGGATGGCAGCAGCAGCACTGTGGGCTGGATCTGTGACAATTGCAGTCACAGATCCAGCCATCCATCCATCCCTGCTCAGCCATCCCTGTGCTATACCCTGCCAATACTCTGCAATACACCCTGCCAATACTCTGCAAAATACCCTGGTGCAATACTCTGCAAAATACCCTGGTGCAATACTCTGCAAAATACCCTGGTGCAATACTCTGCAAAATACTCTGCAATACCCTGCGAAATACTCTGCAATACCCTGCGAAATACTCTGCAATACCCTGCGAAATACTCTGCAATACCCTGGTGCAATACTCTGCAATACCCTGGTGCAATACTCTGCAATACCCTGGTGCAATACTCTGCAATACCCTGCACAATACTCTGCAATACCCTGCACAATACTCTGCAATACCCTGCAAAATACTCTGCAATACCCTGCAAAATACTCTGCAAAATACTCTGCAATACCCTGCACAATACTCTGCAATACCCTGCACAATACTCTGAAATACCCGCCACAATACTCTGCAATACCCGCCACAATACTCTGCAATACCCTCCACAATACTCTGCAATACCCTCCACAATACTCTGCAATACCCTCCACAATACTCTGCAATACCCTCCACAATACCCTGTGCAATACCCTCCACAATACCCTGTGCAATACCCTGCCATACATCGCAATACCCTGCCATACACCGCAATACCCTGCCATAGTCCGCAATACTCCGCAATGCCCTGCAATACTCCGCAATGCCCGGCAATACTCCGCAATGCCCGGCAATACTCCGCAATGCCCGGCAATACTCTGCAATAACCACTTCCCGCCCTCCGGCCGTCATATGACGTCCTTGACTTTGTGCGGGGATATCTGAATGATGGGAGCAGCTACAGGCATCATTCAGATATCAGCTTTTTCAGCCGGCGATTCCCTACACCATAAGAACAATCATAGCGGCTGTTCCGCCGCTTGATCATTCTTACGGGAGGCAAGAGGGGATGTCCCCCCCCCCCCCCGCCGCCCTCCGGTGCTTCTACCGACTCACCGCTACGATCAAAGCCAGGATTGTTGTTTTTTTTTTTTGTTTTTTTTTCAGGCTTCCCAGCCTAGAGGTGAGATGTGGGGTCTTATTGACACCCCCCCCCCCCCCCATATCTCACTGTAAAGAGGACCTGTCATGCCATATTCCTATTACAAGGGATGTTTACGTTCCTTGTAATAGGTATAAAAGTGATCAAAAAAATGTTTAGGGCGGAAAAACATGTCAAACTAAAATAAATAAAGTAAAATGAAGAATAAAATATATATATTTTTTTAAAGCGCCCCTGTCCCCGTGAGCTCGCATACAGAAGCGAACGCATACGTAAGTCCCGCCCACATATGAAAACGGTTTTCAAACCACACATGTGAGGTATCGGTGTGAACGTTAGAGCGAGAGCAATCATTTTGGCCCTAGACCTCCTCTGTAACTCAAAACATGTAACCAGTAAAAATATTTAAAGCGTCGCCTATGGGGATTTTTTAAGTAGCGAAGTTTGGCGCCATTCCACGAGTGTGTTCAATTTTTAAGGGCGACATGTTAGGTATCTATTTACTCGGCGTAACTTCATCTTTCACATTATGCAAAAACATTAGGCTAACTTTACTGTTTTTTTTTTTTTTAAGCACAAAACATTTTTTTTCCGTAAAAAACGCGTTTAAAAAATTGCTGCGCAAATATCGTGCGAGATAAAAAGTTGCAACAGCCACCATTATATTCTCTAAGGTCTTTGCTAAAAAAACATATATAATGTTTTGGGGTTCTATGTAATTTTCTAGCAAATAAATGATGATTTTTACATGTAGGAGAGAAATGTCAGAATTGGCCTTGGTGCTCCAGAACGCCTGAAGGTGCTCCCTGCATGTTGGGCCTCTGTATGTGGCCACGCTGTGTAAAAGTCTCACACATGTGGTATCGCCATACTCGGGAGGAATAGCAGAATGTGTTTTGGGGTGTAATTTGTGGAATGCATATGCTGTGTGTGAGAAATAACCTGCTAATATGACAATTTTGTGAAAAAAAAAAAGAGAAAAAAAAAATCTTGATTTTGCAAAGAATTGTGGGAAAAAATGACAACTTCAAAAAACTCACAATGCCTCTTTCTGAATACCTTGGAATGTCTTCTTTCCAAAAAGGGGTCATTTGGGGGGTATTTGTACTTATCTGGCATGTTAGGGTCTCAAGAAATGAGATCGGCCGTCAGTACTTCAGGTGTGATCAATTTTCAGATATTGGCACCATAGCTTGTGGACTCTATAACTTTCACAAAGACCAAATAATATCCACCAATTTGTACTTATTTTTACCAAAGATATGTAGCAGTATAAATTTTGGCCAAAATTTATGAAGAAAAAATAGTAATTTGCAAAATTTTATAACAGAAACGAAAAAAAAATCATTTTTTTACAAAATTTTCAGTCTTTTTTCTCTTATAGCGCAAAAAATAAAAAACCCAACAGTGATTAAATACCACCAAAAGAAAGCTCTATTTGTGTGAAAAAAAGGACAAAAATTTCATATGGGTACAGTGTTGTATGACTGAGTAATTGTCATTCAAAATGTGAGAGCACCGAAAGCTGAAAATTGGTCTGGTTATTAAGGGGGTTTAAGTGCCCAGTGGTCAAGTGGTTAAAGTGGTTGTAAACCCATTTTTACAACTTGCACCTACAGGTAAGCCTAGATTAAGGCTTACCTGTAGGTGCAAGAAATATCTCCTAAACCTACACGCTTTAAGAGATATTTGCTAAAAATTACATGCGTCGGTGTCTACGGCGCATGCGCGCCGTAGACAACGGCTCATTCATAGGGTTAATACGGCTTAGTCGGATTTGACGGCTCCCGCGCATGCGCGGAGTCACGTCTTCACCGCTCCGGCCAATCACAGCACCGGAGCGGCGCTGTGATTGGCTGGAGCGGCGATACCCGGAAGTAACCTTGCGGCTGGAGAGGGAGACGAGGACGCCTTTGGGGGCCCCGATCTAAGGTAAGTGATGCATAATGAGCTAGTATGCTAGTCATACTAGCTCATTATGCCTTTGTCTTGCAGGTTAGTTTAAAAAAAAAAATTTTTAACAAGGTTTACAACCACTTTAAAGTGGAGTTCCACCCACAAAAAAAAAATTTCACCAAAAAAACGAAAAAAAATAGAATTTTTTTTACTCACCCGAAATACCCGTTGCTATGCGGAAGTCGGTAATCTGCCTCTTCCGTAACCGTGGTATGTTTTCTTCCACGTCCTCTTCTAGTGAATGGGGTGCGCTGCTTTCTGGGAACTGTGTGTAATCCCAGAGAGCAGCCGCCCATTCACAAGTTGGCGAGAGACTCGCGCATGCGCAGTAGGAAATGGGCAGTGAAGCCGTAAGGCTTCACTGCCTGTTTCCCTTAGTGTGGATGGCGGCGCGGGACCTGCACCGATCGAGGGATCGGCATCGTGGGGGCCATCAGCGTGGGAGAGTAGGACAGGAAAGTGTCCTGATTAAAAGTCAGCAGCTACAGTGTTAGTAGCTGCTGACTTTAAAAAAAAAAAATTTGCGGGTGGAGCTCCGCTTTAAGGCTTACCTGTAGGTGCTTGCAATATATCCTTAACCTACATGGTTAAGGAGATATTTGCAGAAAATCGGGCACCGATGTCTACGGCGCATGCGCGCCGTTGACAACGGCGCAGGCGCATTGAGCGTGCTGGGTCTTGAATGGGAAATTGCCGAAAAATGCACGGGATTGTGCCCGTTCCGCACGCATGCGCAGGAGTGACGTCATCGCCGCTCCGGCCAGTCAAAGCGTCGGAGCAGCGATTCCCGGAAGTCACTCCGGGTATCATGGCGGCGGCGGAAAGGAACAAGGGTCGCTGTGGGGGCTTCGACCTAAGGTAAGTAATTCATAATGAGCTAGTATGCTATGCATACTAGCTCATTATGCCTTTGTCTTGCAGGTTTTTTTATTTATTTATTTATTTCATGTTTTTTTGGGTTTACAACCACTTTAAAGTTATACTAAAGTCTCAGTTTTTTTCTTTAAAAATAACAAACATGTTATACTTACCTACTCTGTGTAGTGATTTTGCACAGAGCAGCCCCGATCCTCCTCTTCTTGGGCCCCTACTCTGTGAAAATTGAATGACAGATACTTACTGTCATTTTCCTTTCCTGATGAGCTCCATGGCAGCACAGCTGGGTATAGGCTACACCCCTCCCCCCCCCCATGCTTTCAGGACCTAACTCATATAAATTTGAGCCCACCTGCAGCCTTGGCGTTCTGTAACTAGTCCTACCAAGCTGGGTGGGATCTGTGCTACCATAGAGCTTGTCATGAAAGGAAAATTACGGTAAGTTTCTGTCTTTCAATTTTCTGTTTTCCTGATGGCTCCATGGCAGCACAGCTGGCAACTAACTAGCCAAACAGGGGAGGGATAATGCTACACACTCCTTAATTCTGTCTAAAAACAGAAGCCAGGATGCCTCTGCCAAACACAACTGTTATTAAGGCTGCTTGTATACAGTAATGAGCCATGAACGTATATATTTTGATGCCCACTGCCTTCCAGATCATGCTGCCACTCTCAAGGCCGATACCCTTCTAGTGAAGAGTGCCACGATTCCCCTGGCACAGCCAACCCTTTCAATTTGTAGGCCAAGGAGATGAGCTTCACCAACCAAGAGGCAATAATCTTGTTGGAAGTCATGAAATCATTATGTGTAGAGTGCTTGGAAGCGGAATATGCAGCCCTACGAGCTAATTATAAAAGGGATCCCACCAAGGTTCCCATAGTCTTAATAGATAGAGCCAGACTGGATCTTAATCTTGCCCTCACTACACAAGCAGAAAAGGCAATTCGATGGAGCGGTAATACATTCTATACACGTGCAAACAAAATGGGATCCTTACTCGCTGCGAGACTCTCTCCCAGAATCAGAACTCATAGTATGCCTAAAATCAGGATATCGGATCAACTCCCTACAGCCAATCCGTTCAAAATCCTAGAGGCATTCCATGATTTCTACTCTGACTTGTTAAATTCTCCTTCTCAGCCTGACAATAACTCAATATCTAGGTACTTGAATGACCTCCCCATCCCAACGCTAAATATCACACACAAAAATTTACTTGAATCTGCTTTTAAGGTGGAAGAGGTTAGGGAGGTCATTAGAGGCCTTAAAAAAGGGTCAGCTCCAGGCCCTGATGGATTATCTATTCCCTATTATAAAGCCTTTGTAGACATCTTAGCACCCTATTTGACCATGGACTCCTCTTGTCTTTGGATTTACAAAAGGCCTTTGACAGTGTCTTGGCCATACATATTCACCCTTATAGAACATTGGGGTTTCGGAGAACGATTTACGGGTCTTCTACATTCACTCTACTCTCAACCTAAGGCACTAATTAGTTTACAAGGCTACTATTCTAAACCACTTGACATAACACGAGGCACTAGGCAGAGGTGCCCACTTTCACCTCTCATTTTTGCAATAGCCATAGAAACTCTGGCAATAGCTATCCGACAAAACCCAAACATTAAAGGGGTAACTTATGGAGCCCAAACTCATAAATGCGGACTCTTTGCTGATGATATACTCCTTTTGTAACCTGATCTCCCTTCCCAATGTAGTGCCCTCCTCACTCCCCTCTTTCTCTTCAGCTCGTCTGTCTCTTGTCTAGGGGTATCTTTCAGAGGGGAAGGGAGCGGGGACACTACGCCAGGCCTTCACCACAGGTGTCAGTGTGATATAAGCAAAGTTCTTTTACCTTCGGGTCAGTGTTGTGCACCTGGAGCCTCCACCAAGAGTTACCTTGAACAATGTCTGTCAGGAAATGAACCCCACACCATTAAAGTTCAACACTCCTTTATTCTTCTTGAATGAACACAATCAGTTGAACTCCCTTGGTAGAAACAGAACAGAAAAGGAGGTGTGGATGCGAGTAGGCCCAGACACAATGTGTTCTCCACTTTCCTTCCTGAAAGTGAGTTGCGGTCTCCGAGCGAGGGTAGATTTCCTTCCAGGCGGTCTCCGGTGAGAGACTCACCCGTCACTGGCAATATGCTGCACCAGGTCTTCGAGTGAGGAGCTCCCCCAGGTCCATTACGCCTTCCGGATTCGGGTACCCACTCCCGGGGTTCCCTAGGATCTCCTTCCCTCGCGGAACTCAGTGTTGGGCACTGAGCTCCGGACCTCCATCCGAGTACCTCACCCCAGGCCAAAGGTGCCTGGGATGGAACACGACTTCCGGCTGTCCTCTAGGCCTAGGCCCGCCTAGAGAACCGACACGAACCACCGTCCACAGGCTGAAGGTGCCTGGGACTCGACCCCGTGACAAAGATGGCCGGCCCCTTTATACCCTCTCCCAGCAAGCACAGCGGGTTCCCCGCCCCACCATACCGCTGCCGAGGGAGGACAAAAAGGAAGCCCGGCACACAGCAATGATTCAACCCCAGCCCAGAGCGACAGCGCCACCTGCTGGGCTGCAAGGAATTACACATCACTGATGTCTCTACCAAGTTCAAATTTACACCCGGGAAAGTACATACCCGCTACACCAATATATATCAAGTCCTACACAACTTTTCTAAGATTTCGGGCCTTAAAGTCAATTACACAAAATCGCAAGCCCTTAATGTCTCACTCCCTCTCTCTGAGGTTTCCTTATTAAAGCAATCATTTAAATTTGAATGGAATGACACCTCAATCAAATATTTAGGTATTATGCCGCGTACACATGATCGATTTTTTTCGACTGTGAAAACACCGTCGAGAAAATCGACGTGAAAAACGAGGAACAGCTTGTTCCCCCCACACACGGCTGTTTTAAATGACATTTTTTTTTTGGTCGAAAAAAAACGACCGTGTGTGGGCTCCCCGGCAGTGTTTCCCTATGGGAAAACTGCCGTGGAAAAAAACTACGGGAATCACGACGAGAAAAATTAGAGCATGTTCTAATTTTTCTCGTCGTGATTAATGCCGTTTTTCCCGTCGAGAAAAACGACAAAAAGCCCACAGACGATCGTTTTTCTCGTCCAAAGGAAAAAATTTAATTTTTCTCGACAGGAAAAATGATCGTGTGTACGCGGCATCACACTAACAGCCTGTATTGAAACTCTATATACACACACAATTATCCCCCACTGTTCAAGAAGTTATAAAGTGACTGTCATGGATATGCATTAATGTCTGTCTGCCATCTTACCTTCCTCCTCATGTGTTCATCTAGAGACCAGACCTCCTTCACCTGGCTTCCTTTATAATCTCCTCCCAGCCTGACTCCACCCCAGGCCCTATCACTGAACACTATATTAACCTGTGCACTGCAAGCCTGCTTTGCTGATCAACGTGTTTGTTAGGCATTGTGTGTTTGGGTTCCTGCCTGCCGTGTGCTACGTCTGTCTCTCTGTTACGTTATTGGCTTGTCCCCGACCATCCCTGTCTGCTCGTGACCCTTGACCTTCGGCTCGTTCTTCGTTATCCTTGTCTGCTTGTGGCCCCTGACCTTCGGCTTGTTATTCGGTTCTCTCTATCGTGTGCTGCTGCTTCCCCTTATCCTACGGGGCGTGAGCTAGGAAACTCCAGGGGCCGCGACCTGGTCCCAGCCTGCAGCGTAACATCCTCACCACTAGAGGCCCTGGAGAAGACCAGCTGGGTCTTAGACTCCGCGCCCTGGGGAATCTTGGCTCTCGCTTCCGTTGGGATCCCGGTTGTGCTCCTCTGGTCCCGCTTTCCACAACCACCCAGTTTCCTATCCACAGAAGCCAGCCATAGGGTTCACTACCTCGCGGTGCACTCCTGTCCCCCTACGGTGTGCATCTGTCACCTGGCCACAGGTGACCCTGACAGTTTGATCAGCCATGAACCCGGCTGACATCCCGCTTCCCGCGGATGATCCATTGCAGGGCATAGTTCGCAGACTTGAGACCCAGGAATCAAATCAGACCCAGGTGATGCGATTCCTCCAGGATCTGGCTTCTCGATTCGAGCAGCTTCAGGTCTCCTTGGGAACCCCGAATCCGCAACCCCAAGTACAACCAGCGGCTGTACCTATCGCACCAGTCGCAGCCTCACACTCACTAAGATTGCCAGCTCCGTTCCGTTTCTCTGGGGACTCCAAGGCCTGCAGGGGGTTTCTCAGCCAATGCACTATTCATTTTGAGCTTCAGCCTCAAAGCTTCCTATCTGACCGGGCTAAGGTAGCCTATATCATTTCCCTCCTCTCCGGTGAAGCTTTGGCCTGGGCTGCCCCCCTGTGGGAGAGGAACGATCCGGTGGTTTCCAGTCTGTCCGAATTCTTGAAGCTCTTTCGTAATATCTTCGAAGAGCCGGCTCGGGCTTCTTCAGCGGCTAGTGCTGTCTTACGTCTTCGCCAAGAATCTAGTTCAGTGGGGCAATATGCTCTTCAGTTCCGTATCCACACAGCTGAATTGAGCTGGAATAATGAGGCCCTGGTCGCTACCTTTTTACATGGCCTCTCTGACCGAGTGAAAGACAAATTAGCGGGAAGAGCCATTCCCGTCGGTCTGGACGATGTAATTTCATTATGCAACCAGATCGACATTCGTTTTCAAGAGAGGTCCTTAGAAAAAAGACGCCAGCACTCTCTGGGTCCTAGCCAGTCTGAGCTCCCCTCCCTTCATTCCGTGGAGCATCCTCTACCTGCTGAAGAACCTATGCAGCTGGGCCGGACCAGACTAACCCCCGAAGAACGTGCTAGGCGCAGAACTCTGGGCTTGTGCCTCTATTGTGGGGGCAAGGGTCATTTTCGTGACTCCTGCTCGCTTCGTCCGGGAAACGCTCGGGTCTAATACATTTGGAAGGTGGAGTATTGGACCCAGAAACATCACCTTCTCGCCTGCTCTTGCCGGTGTCCCTTCATGTAGGCACTTCTCCTCAGTCAACCCTTGCATACCTGGATTCCGGGGCTGCCGGCAATTTCATGGATTGGAGAACTGCTTCTTCTATGAAGCTTACCCTTTCACCTCTCACTACCCCATTGGTAGTCTCGGCAATTGATGGCACTGTTCTCCCAGGGGGCCCTATTCGCTTCCAGACGCTACCCATTAGGATGTCGGTAGGGATTCTCCACCAGGAGTGGATATCCTTTCTTATTCTACCCAAGGCCTCTACCCCAGTTGTATTGGGCCTCCCTTGGCTACAGCTCCACTCTCCACATGTGGACTGGGTCTCTGGGCAGATCCTGGCCTGGGGTTCCTCATGTTTCTCGTCGTGTCTTCTCAAGGTGACCCCCAAGGAGAGTCTTCCGGTTGCTGCCACTTCTGTTTCTTCTGATCTTCCCGCCGCATACAGCGATTACCGGGATGTGTTCTGTAAAAAATCAGCTGAGGTGCTTCCTCCCCACAGGTCTTTTGACTGTGCTATTGATCTTGTCCCCGGAGCAACTCTACCCAGGGGTCGTACCTACCCTCTGTCCATCCCAGAGACCCAGGCCATGTCGGAGTATGTAGCAGAGAATCTGGAGAGAGGGTTCATCCGGAAATCCTCATCGCCTGCAGGGGCAGGGTTCTTTTTCGTTGCCAAAAAGGATGGTACCTTAAGACCCTGCATCGATTATCGGGGTTTAAATGCGGTTACTATTAAAAATCGATACCCCTTACCCTTAATATCTGAGCTATTCGATAGGTTGAAGGGTGCCTCCATTTTCACCAAGTTGGATCTCAGAGGCGCGTACAATCTCATTCGAATACGGGAGGGTGACGAATGGAAGACTGCATTTAACACTAGAGACGGGCATTACGAATATCTGGTGATGCCTTTTGGTCTGTGTAATGCTCCAGCCGTGTTTCAAAACTTTGTCAATGAAATCTTCAGAGATCTGCTGTACCAGTTTGTTGTCATCTATCTGGATGACATTCTGATCTTTTCTGAAAATCTGCTCGTCCACAGAAACCATGTCCGCACTGTACTTCAACGTCTTAGAGAGAACAATCTCTATGCCAAGCTGGAGAAATGTTCCTTTGAATGTTCTGAGGTCCTGTTTTTGGGGTGCTTTGTCTCATGTTCGGGGCTTCGTATGGACCCTGGGAAGGTCTTGGCTATCACCAACTGGCCTCTTCCTGCTAGCCTCAAGGCCACACAGCGCTTTCTTGGCTTCACTAATTATTATAGGCAGTTCATAAGGAATTACTCTTCCATTGCCGCGCCCATTATCGCTTTGACCAAGAAGGGTGTGAATGCCAGAGACTGGCCTCCCGAAGCTGTCTCTGCATTTCACAACCTGAAACAGGCCTTTGTTTCTGGCCCCCTCTTGAGGAGACCAAATCCTGGGAATGCATTTTTTATTGAAGTGGACGCTTCCTCAATGGGGGTGGGAGCTGTGCTTCTTCAAATCTTTGAGAAGAGACGCCAACCATGTGCGTTCTTCTCCAAAAAAATTTCTCAGGCAGAGAGGAATTATGCCATCGGTGATCGGGAACTTCTCGCAATTAAATTGGCGTTAGAGGAGTGGCGTCATCTCTTGGAGGGTTCCCCTCACTCCATAACGATCTTTACCGATCACAAGAATTTACAGTATCTACAGAATGCTAAACGTCTGAATCCTAGACAGGCCAGGTGGAGTCTCTTCTTTGCCCGTTTTAATTTCACGATTACCTACAAACCTGGTTCCTGCAACGGTCGGGCTGATGCGCTCTCTAGGTCATTTGACACTTTGGACGAGGAGTCCGCCCCTGAACCTGAGCCGATCATTCCCACCTCATGCATTGTTGCCCACTCTACCACCCTGAAGTCTAAAATTCCGCCTGGTAAGACCTTTGTCCCCACTGGGCTAAGAGCTAAGATCCTTCGTTGGGGACATGATTCCAAGGTGGCAGGGCATTCTGGATTCCTCCGATCCTTCCTACTCATCAGTCGTCACTACTGGTGGCCTAATCTCCGCTCAGACGTCAAAGACTACGTTAAAGCTTGTCATGTCTGTGCTCAGTCCAAATCCTCCACACAAGCTCCTGCTGGTCTCCTCATGCCCTTGCCTATTCCTAAGGAACCCTGGGCCCATATTGCCATGGATTTTATCACCGATCTCCCACTGTCTGAGAATAATACAGTCATTTGGGTGGTAATCGATCGATTCTCCAAGATGGCTCATTTTGTTCCTCTTCCTGGTCTTCCTTCTGCCCCTGCCTTGGTTCCCATTTTCATTCGAGAAATTCTCCGCCTACATGGGGTCCCTTCTCATATTGTTTCCGACAGGGGAGTCCAATTCACGTCTCGTTTTTGGAGAGCCTTTTGCAAATCCCTCAATATTGTCTTGGATTTTTCTTCTTCTTACCATCCCCAATCCAATGGACAGACTGAGAGGGTTAATCAGGAGTTAGAGGTCTTTCTTCGCACCTTTGTGTCTTCTCACCATGACGATTGGTCCTCTCTACTCCCGTGGGCAGAATTCTCCCATAACAATCATGTGAATACCAGTTCGCAGAAGACACCCTTTTTCACAGTTTATGGAAAACACCCTCAACTTCCTCTTCCTATGATCTGTTCTCCAGACATTCCAGCTTTGGCTTCGGTTCAGGAGTCTCTCAATTCCGTTTGGGGTCACGTTCATGATTCCCTCCGGGCAGCTGCTGAAAAATTCAAAGGCTTTGCCGACCGCCGCAGGCGTAAACCGCCTTCTCTTCAGCCAGGGGACAAAGTCTGGCTCTCTACCAGGAACATCAAGCTCCGAGTTCCTTCTCTGAAGTTTGCTCCACGATTCATCGGTCCATACACGGTAACTGCTAAACTGAATCCGGTTTGTTTCAAACTCCAGATTCCTAAGAGCCTTAAAATCACTAACTCCTTTCATGTTGCTCTTCTAAAGCCTTTAGTCCTCAATAAATTCTCTCGTCCTCTTCCTACCGTGGCGCCTGTCTCTGAGGATAATCAGGAGTACGAGATCAGTCAAATTCTGGACTCCCGACTCTGTAAAGGCGTTCTTCAGTACCTCGTTCATTGGAAAGGGTTTGGTCCTGAGGAGAGGTCTTGGATCACTGCATCTGAGGTCTTTGCACCTCGTCTGTTAAAGGAGTTTCATCTGAAGTTTCCCTCTAAACCTGGGCCCAGGCGGGGAAGGGGGAGGCCTCGTAAGAGGGAGGGTACTGTCATGGATATGCATTAATGTCTGTCTGCCATCTTACCTTCCTCCTCATGTGTTCATCTAGAGACCAGACCTCCTTCACCTGGCTTCCTTTATAATCTCCTCCCAGCCTGACTCCACCCCAGGCCCTATCACTGAACACTATATTAACCTGTGCACTGCAAGCCTGCTTTGCTGATCAACGTGTTTGTTAGGCATTGTGTGTTTGGGTTCCTGCCTGCCGTGTGCTACGTCTGTCTCTCTGTTACGTTATTGGCTTGTCCCCGACCATCCCTGTCTGCTCGTGACCCTTGACCTTCGGCTCGTTCTTCGTTATCCTTGTCTGCTTGTGGCCCCTGACCTTCGGCTTGTTATTCGGTTCTCTCTATCGTGTGCTGCTGCTTCCCCTTATCCTACGGGGCGTGAGCTAGGAAACTCCAGGGGCCGCGACCTGGTCCCAGCCTGCAGCGTAACATCCTCACCACTAGAGGCCCTGGAGAAGACCAGCTGGGTCTTAGACTCCGCGCCCTGGGGAATCTTGGCTCTCGCTTCCGTTGGGATCCCGGTTGTGCTCCTCTGGTCCCGCTTTCCACAACCACCCAGTTTCCTATCCACAGAAGCCAGCCATAGGGTTCACTACCTCGCGGTGCACTCCTGTCCCCCTACGGTGTGCATCTGTCACCTGGCCACAGGTGACCCTGACAGTGACCTTTTATCCTGGTCCAAATACAAGTTATGCCCTGTACACACGATAGGAATTTCCTATGGGCTAAAATCTGATGGAATTTTCTGTCAGAATTCCATTCAAGCTGTCTTCCACCAGTCTTGCATACACACTGTCAGACTAAATTCCGACCGTCCAAAACACGGTGACGTAAAACACTAAGACGAGCCGAGAAAAATTAGGTTCAATGCCTCCAAGCATGCGTCGACTTGATTCTGAGCATGCGTGTTTTTTTCTCCGTCGGAGTTCCACACAGACGATCGGAATTTACCATAAGATTTTTTTTCCATCAGAAAAAAATAAAACATGTTCTATTTCCAAACTCCGACGGGAAAAATCCTATGGGGCCCACACACGATAGGAATTTCTGATGAAAAAATTCCATCAGACTTTTTTCATCAGAAATTCCTATCGTGTTGTTGTGGAGATTTTTATGGAGATGTATTTAATATGTATTGTCATAGTGTCACCCAGTGTTAGTACTTCCGCAACCCGCTCTAAAAGAGCTGATTGGGGTAGTCTGAGGCTGGTTGAATCCCGTCTGATAGGGGAAAACGTTTTGAGGTTGGAGTGTGATGCTTGCAGGGTGCGGATATGTCCACCAACGGGGGCCCTCTGTGCATTAGCATGGACGATCGTTAAGGGGGGGTATGCTCGCTCTGCAATGACATCATTGGTTATAGGCGGATGGGCGCTCTTGTCTCTGCTATGTCTGATCAACATTGGTTGGAATTCGTAGCGTGCGTCTGCAGATAGCCTCCCTCCCCCATTCAATAATAGTATAATCTTAATATGCGTTATTCTATGGAATAGCGCAGAATAAGAATTCCTATCAACGGTAACTTTAGCCATCCTACGTTATTGTATTCATGTATGACATCTCCTGTTGGAAGGAATGTCCAAGTATTGTCATTTTCCTGTGAGGAGGGAACATCCTGTGAGGTTCCCGCCCATGGGGGAGGGGATTGGTTGCTGCAGCCAATCACTTCCTGTGTGAGATCTTTTGAGTTTAATAAAAGCCTATGATTAGGCGTCGGCTGAACAGTCTTTGCTGGAATGGCCTGATAAGAAGATAAGCTTTTGTGGTGCTGCCTTTCTTGGATGAATGGGAATGAACGGTGAGTGGATTTTAGCAAACTTAACTTAAAGATAGCATTACTTCAAAAAGATGAAATCTGATGTGTGCTTAGATAGCACAGGAATTATAGGCTGTGTGCTCTGTAAACAGCAGCCTGAAATTCCACAACAGTGTGTACAAGGCATTATCCTGGCTGGGCAGAATCAACTCGATCAAAATGACATTACTCCCTAGAATTTTATATTACTTTAGGTTGCTCCCTATCCCCATCCAAAAAACCCATTTGAAAAAACTTCAGAGTAAAATACTCAACTACACTTGGGGCTCATCTGGATATCGAATACCCCAAAACACCCTTTTCCTCCATAGGAATAAGGGAGGTCTAGGTCTCCCTGATCTATATAAATATTATCTTGCAGCTAGACTAGCACAGTTATCTACGATCTACTCCAAATCAGAAGAACCGGACTGGCTCAATATTGAAAGACAGGCTACACCGCAATTTTCTCTCAACTATCTTTCATGGTGTCCCCCCCAAAAAAGACCCCCCATAATGGCCCCATCCCTATCAGAATCCTTTGCGCTCTGGGATAGTCTTAGAAATCATTCGGCCCTTGTTTCTGCAGGGCGTCCACTTTCAAACCTGTTGGGGAACCCAGACTTTCCCCCTGGTTTGGATTTAGAAGCATTTAAGTGGTGGGTGGACAAGGGACTATACCATATAGGACAGTTATTCTACTCTGGTGGACCTTTGTCTCTAAACCACTGTGTTAAAACTTTGGAACTCCCTGATTCCGAAAGACTTCGTTTTGATCAAATCTCACAATTACAACTAGTCTGGAAAGAAAAAACACTCCCCCCCCCCCCGATTCACGAAATATGAGCTATGGTGTGACCAGGCCGGGGGGCAAAGGGGAGGTATATCCGTAATATATTCGTGCCTCACTCACCTTACAGTGAAATCCTCATATATGGAGGCATGGGAAAATGAGCTTCAAAATAGTTGGGACCTAGACACCTGGCATAGAGCCTACTCAAAGTCCTTCAAGGGTATTCTAAATGTCTCACTGATGGAGGCTAATATTAAGGTTATAACCAGGTGGTATTTAACCCCCTCTAAACTTGCATCTATATACCCTACAGCTGATCCGACTTGTTTCAGGGGATGCCAACTTTTAGGGTCAATGACCCATATCTGGTGGGAATGTCCTAGAATCCGTCCCTTTTGAGGCAAAATTTTCACTATGATTTCCAAGGTCACTGGTTGCCAGGTCTCTAGGTCTCTTTTAATAGCTCTCCTAAATGCTCACATACCTCAAATACCAAAAACTACACAAAGACTAATCCATTTTATTCTCACAGGAGCCAAGCTTACAATTGCTTAAGCGTGGAAGAAACCTAAACCTTCTTTCTTGGAAGCCAAAAAATATATATCTTGGATAAAGACTCAAGAAAAGCTAGCTAGTATTCTAACTGATACTGTTCCGAAATTCGAAAACCTTTGGGAACCTTGGGCTAGATATGTAGGAATCTCTCTTACCCAGGGTGTTCCTCCGGTTCCTACATAACTTTAAGTTAGGCACGTTTCCTTTCTTCTCCCCCTTCCTAACCCTTCTTTCCTTTTTCTTTTATACTTTCCCCCTTTTCTTTTTACTTTTTCCCTTCTATAGGGATTTCTGGTGATGTTCTGAGGGAGACCTTTCTCCCCCCTTTTTTCTTTCTGATTATACATAGAAATGATAGATAAAATATCCTCTTTCATAGATAATAAGGCCGATCTCTTTTAGCCTGGCTATTCCGGGGGTCTTTAAGTAAAACTGCAAGTATGATGAGAGGACAGAATTGTCTTCGTTTATCAGTTGGCCTATATAGAAGAAACTTCTCTTATTTAATTTCTTCATATTAATTATTAATTATTTAAAGAGGAAGTAGACCCTCATAAAAATTTTTTTTTTAAATGAACCCTGCAAGAGAATGTCCTAATGACCTAGTATGCATAGCATACTAGGTCATTATGATCAACTTACCTGAGATCGAAGCCCCCGAAGCTCTCCTCCGTGCCTTCCCCGCCGCCGCCATGTCTCCGACGATCTTCTTCCTGTTATCGCCGCTCCGGCGCTGTGATTGGCCCGGAGCGGCAATGACGTCACGCGCATGCGCGCTCGGGCCGGCAAGATCCATTCAGAAAACCGGCAACGATGTCGGCCCGCAAGTGCGCATGCGCATGACGTCATCGGTGCTGTGCTTTACAGCAAATATCTCCTTAACCGTGTAGGTTAAGGAGATATTTCTTGCACCTACAGGTAAGCCTTAATCTAGGCTTACCTGTAGGTGCAAGTTGTGTGGTTGGGTTTACAACCACTTTAACTTTCTAAAAACCTATCTATCGTTTTATTGATATGTCTTTATGCATCTTCAAAATGGTAGTATTTATTCTAAGAGGTCATTTACCAGATTTTATTCATAACGAGATGCACTGTAATGTACTGAATTGTACTATTTATTTTCTGAAAATAAAATATTTTGAAAGAAATCATTATGTGTTCCACCTGGAATGATGACAAACAGATGCTCCGACTTCCCGATGCCAGAAGTCGCCTTGATTAAACATTTTAAAGGTTGGCCCACATCCGATGGGCTAACTTCTTGGGTACTCTCCAAAAGGAACGTAGGAAGCACAACCTTTTGTGTGATATGGTCCCTGAAGATCACTTCAGGCACAAATTCGAGCATTGGCATCCCCCCTGCCCAGGAAGAACGCAAGTATGGGTTCATTAAACTCCAAGGCCACCAATACCGACTCTCTTCTGGCTGATGTAATTGCCACCAAGAAAGCCGTTTTCAGTGAGAGGTAGCACAGGGTGATTAAAGGGATATGATGCAAAAACGTCCAACACTATTGGGAGATCCCATTTCGGAAACAACAATTCAAGGTTTCAACCAAATTGCATCTTGAAAATAGTATAATTAAGTGTTGGATACCCACTGTATGCCAGTGAAGGCAGAGATAGCTGGAATGTGGGCCTATAGCGTACCTCCCATCAGTGGCGTCACTAGGGTTGGTGTCACCCGGTGCGGAAAAAATTGGTGTCCCCCCCCCCTCCACCAACTATAGTCCTCCCTCAGTACAGACCCCCCTCCATTAAGTACAGACCCACTTCTCTCCGTATAGACCCCCCCACTAAGTACAGACACCCCTTCCACAGTATAGATCACCCTCCCTCAGTACAGACCCCCTTCACCAAGTATAGACCCCCCTCAGTTCAGACCACCCCCTCCATCAGTGCAGACCACCCCCCTCCATCAGTGCAGACCCCCTTAGGGCAGACCACCCCCCTCCATCAGGGCAGACCCCCCTCAGTGCAGAGTACAGACCCCACCTCCATCAGTGCAGAGACCCCCCTCCATCAGTGCAGATCCCCTCAGTGCAGAGTACAGACCCCCCTCCATCAGTGCAGAGATCCCTCCAGTGCAGACCACCCCCCTCCATCAGGGCAGACCACCCCCCTCCATCCGGGCAGACCACCCCCTCCATCAGGGCAGACCACCCCCCTCCATCAGTGCAGACCACCTCCCTCCATCAGGGCAGACCACCCCCCTCAGTGCAGAGTGCAGACCCCACCTCCATCAGTGCAGACCCCCTCAGTGCAGAGACCTCCCTCAGTGCAGACTTCCTCCATCAGTGCAGAGCCCCTCAGTGCAGACCCCCCTCCATCAGTGCAGACCCCCCTCACCAAGTACAGACCCCCCTCCATCAGTATAGACCCCCCTCAGTGCAGACCCCCCTCCATCAGTGCAGATCCCCCTCCATCAGTATATATCCCCCTCACCAAGTACAGACCCCCCTCAGTGCAGACCACCCCCTCCATCAGTGCAGATCCCTCTCAGTGTAGAGTGCAGATCCCCTCAGTGCAGACCCCCCTCCATCAGTGCAGAGCCCCCTCCAGTGCAGACCACCCCCTCCATCAGTGCAGACCACCCCCTCCAACAGTGCAGAGCCCCCTCCAGGGCAGGCCCCCTCCAGGGCAGACCACCCCCCTCCATCAGTGCAGAGCCCCCTCCATCAGTGCAGACCACCCCCATCCATCAGTGCAGACCACCCCCCTCCATCAGGGCAGACCACCCCCCTCAGTGCAGAGTGCAGACCCCACCTCCATCAGTGCAGACCCCCTCAGTGCAGAGACCTCCCTCAGTGCAGACTTCCTCCATCAGTGCAGAGCCCCTCAGTGCAGACCCCCCTCCATCAGTATAGACCCCCCTCAGTGCAGACCACCCCCTCCATCAGTGCAAACCCCCCTCCATCAGTGCAGAGTGCAAACCCCCCTCCATCAGTGCAGACCCCTCTCAGTGTAGAGTGCAGACCCCCCCTCCATCAGTGCGGAGCCCCCTCCAGTGCAGACCACCCTCCTCCCCATCAGTGCAGACCCCCATCAGTGCAGACCACCCCCCTCCATCAGTGCAGACCCCCTCAGTGCATAGTGCAGACCCCCTCCATCAGTGCAGAGCCCCCTCAGTGCAGACCCCCCTCCATCAGTATAGATCCCCCTGCCTCAGTCAGACCCTCTTCACCAAGTACAGACCCCCTCCATCAGTGCAGACCCACCCCCCTCTCCATCAGGGCAGACATTAAACTTTACAGACCTTAGAACAGCGCAGGATACAAATACAGCGGGAGATATGAAGACTGACCATCACATGATTCACTCCATTCATCTGGTTTCCTAACCAAGAACTGACACTAGGGGGCAGAGCAATCTGTCCAACTGCTAGAAAATCTGCAATGTACTGATTATTACTGAGACCTACAGCCACAGAAAAATCACCACTTATATCACATCATGCACTATGTATTTAGTCTTTCTGATCTTTTTATTTTATTTTTATGAGATATAGGATTTTATGCAAAAAGTATTGCAAATCAATTACCAACAGTCATGGGCAACCTGCTTTAGATTATAGAAGTGGAAGGACAAACAAAGAAGTGGCTACGCTCCCAGCATAGCTCCCAACTGTCCCTGATTTCGAGGGACTGTGTCTGATTTGGAACAATGTCCCTCTGTCCCTCATTCCTCCTCATTTGTCCCTCATTTTGGTCTGATCTATATAGATGTATATAAAATGCACATTTTATCTATCAAAAAGTGTTTTCTAGCAATGTAGAAAAATGTAAAATCAAACATTTGGGTCGCAAAAATATAAATGCAATCTATACACTGGGGGGAGAACCTCTGGGGGAATCTAGGATGGAAAAGGACCTGGGGGTCCTAGTAGATGATATGCTCAGCAATGGCATGCAATGCCAGGCTGCTGCTAATGCAAACCGAATTTTGGGGTGCATTAAAAAGGGGATTAACTCCAGAGATAAAACAATAATTCTCCCACTCTACAAGACTCTGGTCCAGCCGCACCTAGAGTATGCTGTCCAGTTCTGGGCACCAGTCATCAGGAAGGATGTGCTGGAAATGGAGCGAGTACAAAGAAGGGCAACAAAGCTAATAAAGGGTCTGGAGGATATTAGTTATGAGGAAAGGTTGCGAGCACTGAACTTATTCTCTCTGGAGAAGAGACGCTTGAGAGGGGATATGATTTCAATTTACAAATACCATACTGGTGACCCCACAATAGGGATAAAACTTTTTTGCGGAAGGGAGTTTAACAAGACACGTGACCACTCATTAAAATTAGAAGAAAAGAGGTTTAACCTAAAACTACGTAGAGGGTTTTTTACTGTAAGAGCGGCAAGGATGTGAAATTCCCTTCCACAGGCAGTGGTCTCAGCGGGGGGGCATCGATGGTTTCAAGAAACTATTAGATAAGCACCTGAACGACCACAACATACAGGGATATACAAGGTAATACTGACATATAATCACACACATAGGTTGCACTTGATGGACTTTTTTCAACCTCATCCATTATGTAAACCTTTCATCTGATTTCTAAATTGCTGTATTTGTAAATTCCAAAAGCCAATATAAAGGAATAGTAGTGGTTAAAAAAAACACTTGTGGGTTTACCCAATCTTTTTTTTTTTGTACAATTCACCTTTAAGGGGGCGTGGCAAGGGGTGTGTCCTATGCCTGCATACTTTTGCTGATAGGTGTCCTTCATTCCCATCTAAAAAAGTTGCAAGTTATGCTCCCAGCATAACAACATGTGCTTGCTAGAACTAGCCAGGAGTGCCCGGGCCCACGAGTAGATGTTTCAATTCAAGTAACACTCACCACTGTTTAAAAGAACAGGCTGCAACACCACTATACACTTTTTTTTCTCTCTGAGGTTTAAAAGATCGGGGGCACTGGCACCACTTCAGATTTGTTTGGGACTTTTTCTGTGTCCTTTCACTTAATTAAGGATTATTTATCTTTGGCACAAACATTTAAATGACCGCCAATTATATTGAGTGCAGTTTGCTAGGTTACCAGAGGGTATATAAGAGTGAAGCAAAATAGCGCTGCTCCCTAATGATGTCACAATGACAAAACGCGTTTGGAATGAGCCATTTGCGTCACATCTGGTTTTGTATTCTCCACTCCGTGGAACGCAGGGCATCCCGGAAAGGGAGATTTTTTTAAAGCTCCAATACCTGTTATTTGCTGTAAGTGCATTTTTTCTGTTTTCCTCAATAAATGGTTTAACAGTATGGAGGCTTGCGCTTGTTCATTGACTTTGCATGGTCCTACTGTATGTGGAATGGGAAGGAAGTTTTTAAATGGAGAAGTTGGCAACTGTTACCTGGAGCCTGAGGAATCATTACCAAACAGCGCTATTTGACCTTCTTAGAAATAAGGGGTCATATATAATTAATGAGCGCGATTCTGGAGTAAAATCACCATTACTCTGCATGGATAGAGCACGTTTTCACTGCACTTATTAAAGACTATTATATTCAGTGTACAGTTGAACCTTGGTTTACGAGTAACGCTGATAATGAGCATTTAAAAAAAAATAAAAAATTCTGACTCGGTTTGCGAGCGTTGTCTCGCAAAACGAGCAGAATTCAAGCTAATGGGGTGTGCAGTAACGCATTTGGCCTGAGGTGCGGGGGGCACCGGAGCTAAGTAGAGCCGATCAAAGCTGTTCAGAAATACTCAGTTCCCGGGTGTTTCCAAGCCTTTCCGAGGTCAGCCAAGCTGTCCCCAATCATTTCCGAGGCTCTCTGGTGCCCCCACCTCTGGCCACATGCGGTATTTCATGCCATTGAAGTCAATGCGGAACAAATTATTTTCATTTCCATTGACTTCTATGGGGAAAATCGCTTTGATATGCGAGTGCTTTGGATTACGAGAATTCTCCTGTAATGGAAACACTTAATATAAAACATATAAAGTTTATTTATACAGATTTAAATCAAACCAATAATTCCTGCACTACTTTTAAAAAAGTAGTGCAGGAAGTACTTTCAAAAAAAAGATTTGACCGCTTCCAATGCAGACAATAGTGTATGACATGCCATGCGATTTGAAACTGTCAAATCTAATGACAAGTCGCACTGGTGTGACCGGGGGCTTATGTGAATCGGAGTGGCTGTGCAGTGCTGGGCTGTGTTTACAAATGTCTGAAACCGATCAGCCCCTCGTTATCGCCTCCCAATTGCACAGTCTGGGGGGAGAGGAGACTGAGGAAGTGCTTCCTTCCACTTGCAGCAGACTGATGACATGACATCATCAGCAAAGTCACATCCTGAAGCTTCAGGATTTGCTTTTCTATATTAAAAGTTGGAACGTTCTTTAAAAAAAAAATGAAGCCATATCTGTATATTGTGATATGTCAGGGATGTATTCATGTAGAAAATCTACAATAAACAGGATTATTTTATAGATGACAGTGTAGATTTAAAAAAGAAAAGATAAAAAAAAATCTCTGGCCCAAATTATGAGAACGTCTCCACCTTTAGCACACACTGAAATCACAATATAATTTACTGTACACATTCCTCTGGCTTGTTTGTAAAGATGAAAGGTCAATCTCTGGTATGACAGCATTCTTCTCGCAGCACCAGCTGGAGTTATACAGATTTGTCATAGTCACGGAATCGCTCTGCTCAGTCATAGATCCAGGTGATTTGACTCGGCTTATGACAGCGAATAGACTTCATATCCCATCTTGCCTTCTTCGTAGGTCTCATCTGACTGCTAACATTTTATTTTTGCATACTGTATCCCTGCAATGAAGAGTTCTCATTTTAATACCAAGGTAAGGTGACCAGATTTTTAAAATGAAATCCGGGGACATTTTTATTTATTTTTTTACTAGTAATGGCGGCAATCAGCGACTCATAGCTGGACTTCGATATTGCGGCGGACTAATCAGACACTAAGTGACACTTTGTGGGAACCAGTGACACTAATACAGTGATCAGTGCTAAAAATATGCAGTCACTGTACTAATGAAACTGGCTGGGAACGGGATAACATCAAGGGCAATCAAAGGGTTGCATTTGTGCCTAACAAGTGTTTTCTTACTGTGGGGAGGGTGCTTTTACTAAGGGAAGGCATAGATCCCTGTACCTGCTTTGCAGGAACACAGGATTAATGTCTTCCATACTGACGGAACGGCGATCTGCCTGGTTTACATAACCAGACCACCGTTCTGCCTATGTACATAACACTCAGTGGGTTCCAGTGGACATCAAGTCTGCCAGAGCCGCTGATTGGCTCCCATACCCAGAAATGCAGGATCACTTATATACATGATACTGCGCAGTGCAACCACCCTGTAGCAGTAAATCTGCTATCAGGCGATCAGAAACTGGTTAACATCATCAGCATTATGATAACTCACAGGCAGCAGGCACTCTTCATGGCTCTGTCACATAACAAAATCGGCATCCAGCAGCCATGGTAACTTATTGGTCATAAGTTAACAAAATCAGGACCCAGCAGTGCTGTATCTTGGCCTAGGCCGATTTGCAAAAAAGCCGCCCCCCCGTTCAAAAACATCCCCCACGACCCGTCCTCCTGAGTCCCGGCTCCCGCGGCCTCCTCCTGCTCACATACAGCCTCCCGTGATCACACACATGGCGCATCCGCCGCCCACAGCCACTGAGGTGCCTGGCCAGTGGCGGAGTGATCTGCAGCCTTGTGTGCTGCACCAGGGTCTGGGAGCCTGGATGGTGTCTTCTTCAGACATCGGGAAATCCCGCCCACTGCTTCACCATGCAGCGTGACATCCAGCCCAGACTCAGGTAGGACACCGCTGTAAGCGGAGACCGAGTGTATGGCAGCCAAGCAGTGGGTGGAAGGCTGTGCGGTCTCATTGTGCTGTGTTTGGAGGACTGGTGGCAGCCCGTTTTTGCTGGGACTTGTAGTGCACTGTGGGGGCTGAAATATAGCAGCCCCGTTTTTGCTGGGACATGTAGTGCACTGTGGGGGATGAAATATGGCAGCCCCATTTTTGCTGGGACTTTTAGTGCACTGTGGGGGCTGAGATATAGCAGCCTCCTATGCTGGGATTTGTAGTGCCTTAGACAGTGGGGGGACTGAGGAATCCTCATTCCGCCACTGAGGGCACTACAAGTCCGAGCAGAATAGGCTTCCATTCTTCCATCCCCTGTACTAGGGCACTACAAGTCCCAGCATAGGAGGCTGCCATATCTCAGCCCCCCAGAAGGCACTACAAGTCCTGTAAGAGCAGCCTGCTCTGCTGGAACAGGAGAAAGAGCTGGGGGGGGGGGGGTTGTACTGGGAGGGGAGAGAAGGCGGCACAGGTTTGAGATGAGGGGGGGATGGGGATTTTTTTTCTGAACGTGAGGATTTGTGCTGGGAGGGGGAGGATTTGTGCTGGGAGGGGGAGATGGGGGAGGATTTGTGCCGAGAGATGTAATTTGTGCTGGGAGGGGGAGATGGGGGAGGATAAGATGGGGAAGGATTTGTGCTAAAAGGGGGGGGGGGAATTGTGCTGGGAAAGGGGAGGTTAAGGCAAGGGTTTGTGCCAAGAAGGGGGATTTTCACTGGAAGGGGTTATATGCCGCTGAAGTCTCACTCTCTGGGCCCCCGGAGCGGAGGAAGATCAATCCACCAGGGAAGGCAAGGAGATAAACCAGCAGGCAGCTAGACTGGACTTGAGCCAATGGGAGCGGAGCTGAATGGGCATGTGCCGAAACTGGTCCCTCCGCTCTGACCAGCATATGATTACCAGAAAAGTGGCACAGATCATGACAAAAAAAAACACACCCCCTAAACTAGGGGGTGTGCAATGCAGAATTTGTTTTTTTAATTCTGCACTGACTGTCTTTGAAATTGCCCCAGCCCCTGTTCAAATCCAATGCAGGGACAGACTTGGTCCGGGGACTGTCCCCGGGAAAGTCTGGTCACCCAATACTATGGCCAGTTGTGATCCCTCTGTATTGTGACTGTACTGTCTTCCCTGATGTTGTAAAGCCCTGCGCAAATTGTTGGCGCTATATAAATCCTGTATAATAAATGTTCCATAAAAGACTTTGCGCAAGTATGCATATACAAGCGTAAAATTATTTTGTGCCAGTGTTGCAATAAATGTGTGTACAGACACGTATATGTGCATACCAGCAGCGGCTGCTGCTTTTTGGGGGAGACAGTCCACCGGCCGTGCATCCCTCTGCCGGGTCATGGGCAGCAACCCCTCCCGGTCGGGCAGGCAGCCTGGGCCCCGCACTTACCCCCATCTCATGGGCAACCTCTCTCCAGGCTGATTATTTGCTTGGTTCCCATACATGCGTCTTCTCCCTCCTCTCCTCCATGCGCCCCCTCTTCCTGCCGGCCAACCCATATATCCTTTCAGCCATTTGGGTGACAGGTTTTATGACCTGCTTTCTGATTGGCTGGGAGGAGAATCAGTAAATAGCAAATATTCTGCACCCAGCCCCCATCCTTTTTTTTTTTTAAGCGAAGCGTATTAGTGCTTAACACACCCCCCAACCTCACACCCAGTACAGAACGACCAAATAGAGAACTTTTTGCTTCAATCATCTTGTGAATCTCCTTGTTTCAAAGGTATTGTACTGCTGCTTCACTCAGATGACGCTGATCCTCTTTCAGAAGAATTTATTCTGGCCATTAAATGCACTTAGGCACAAGCATTTTTTTCCTGCAAAAACTCTGCTGCTCCTGGTTGCACTGGCTTTCCATACAGGGCTTTTTATACCACTTCCATACCAGGCCTATTCTGGCACTTCTCTCCTACATGTACAAATTATCATTCTTTGTCCCCTCCCGCCGCCTATAAGACCAATCAAGCGGAAGAACCGCCGCTATGATCATTCTTGTGGTGTGCAGGATCGCACGCTGAAAACAAGGATATCTGGATGATGCCTCTCGCTGCAGGCATCATTCAGATATACCCCTCAAACCCAGGATGTCATATGACGTCCACCCGGAGGGAGAGGGTTCCTGCCGGCGTCATTTTACAATGGCCCGGTATGGAAGGGGTTAAACTCCTCCAAAACGCATACACGTGTGTGGATAGAGGCAGGAAGAAAAAAAAATGTCAAACACCTAAGAGCAGCGGGGGGAAGTGTGCTTGAGGTCTTCCTGATCTGTATGCATTCTATCACAGACAACACCACATCTATTCTTTATGCAGATCGGTGGAGTTTACTCCACGTGCAAGAGGTTGAATGGGCAGGGAAAACAAAAAAACTGCTCCAATCCCCCGTTGTGCTATTGTAGGTCCAATGATCAGAGAACTTACAGAAATCCTACTTTGGACGAACCCGCAAAATACATTTTACGATTATTCGCAACTGGCAGAAACATACTGCCGCTCTCTCTAGCCTTGTGGAGTTTCAAATATCATGAGAACCGAGGAATCAGCCCAGAACTACCACAGGAAAACAAATAGGTAACACTATGCTGTTATGGACTGAAATCCTGCAGCACCGGCAAGGTGCTTCTATAGATTTCATCTAAATGATTTAGAGGTGAACTGGGTGAAACAGTTTGTCAGATGAGACCAAAAATTTATTCATAGGATATAACTTCTGAGGAGCCCCTACACTCAGGAGTGAATGATGTGGACGTCAGGTTGGGCTGAGATCTCATAACTGCCAAGAGAACCAAAGATTGGAAGGAGAAAGTATATGCCTTTCACTGTAAGAGGTTGCTACGGGCACTGGCAGATTCTCAGGAGCCAAGGCAGTGATCCGACACTCATTCAGCACAACTCTATGCTTTTGCATGCCAAGTCAATAGTTTCTTCTAGTTCAAATTGTTTGCTCACCTTGTTCTTTTGCTTTTTCAAAATTCAGCTAAATATTCAGAAGCACAAACTGTTAGCCGGCCTTGACATTTGATCAAGACAAACTAGTTAGAGCCTAAAACTAGTAACCCTATAATAACAGGGGCAGCAAGATGACCTAGTACAGTGTTTCTCAAGTACCCCCCAACAGGCCATGTTTGCTATACATTGCACAGGTGCTTTAATTTAGAGTCAATGGTTTGGCATTTGACAGCCATTTTAGCCAAAATATGGTCTGTTGGGGTACTTTGTACACTAGATCAGTGGTTCTCAACCCTGTCCATGTAGCAGGCCATCACCAATGGTCAGAGAAATTAAAGGTCGGCCCTGGAAGGCACCATTAAAAAAACAAAAACACACATTCTTGAGAAAGAGTGTGCTTTAATACAGAAATCCTACTATGCTGAAATAGGTCACCCCCTAGTTGGACTAACGTTTAGACGCCTGCTGATCACCATAGCTAAATGATCTTGAATGACAACATACAGATGACCTCTATAGCAATTTGCCCAACCCTCATCCAGTGGCTACAACAGCCTCCACTTTTCTGGTTAGACTGCATAAGAGTAGTGTATCTGAAAACTTATCCATTTACCCGTAACAATTGTAAAAATTAGGCAAAGATGTTGGAAAGACCTTACAATAGGCATTTTAAATTTCACCCAATAGTTGCACAGCAGGGTTCTGCCCTACCATGTCAGGGCTCTGTGCAGGCCACTCCAGTTCCTCCACTCTAAACAAGGTCTTTATGGACCCAACTCAGCAGCAGCTGTAACCGAAAAAGGTCTTCCCAGATAACTGCCACAAGGTTGGAAGCAAACATTTCTTAAAAAGGCGTTTTTTTTTGAAGCGTGTGTAGCGGGGTCCTCAAATAGATGGGATACACCTGGGCAATAGTGTGACCCAGGTGTATAATTGTGTTAGGATTCAGACCCCTTTTTGTCTCGTGGAGGATGTAATATTCTCCTTTGCCTGTGGGTGGCGGGGTACCCACAGGCTTCAGGTAGAATCATCTTCGCAGTGCTCCCTGTTTTGTCCCTTCCCGGAGATGGTATGGCTGGGGCGGGGAACCCGCCGGGCCGTTGAAGGGAGGAGATAAAAGGGGGAGACGCCCTTACCACGCGGTCGTGGTCGTCGTCGTCTGGCGGAGAAGGAGGTCCTCGGAGGAGGAGGGCTGCGGTCCGCACCCAGGGCCCTTAGGCCTGGGTGCGGGAGTTCCAGGAGTCTGGTCCAGGTGCCCATGGCCTGGTCCGGAGTCATGTTGGCGTCCATCCCAGGCACCTTTAGCCTGGGGTGAGGTACTATCGAGGAGGCCTGGGGCCCAGTGCCTTCGACTGGGTCCCGCTAGGGTGGACTGTCCGAGGGTCCCTGAGCGGAGGGACTCGTACCTGAGGTGAGGAGGCCGGGGAGGTTACCCACTGAAGACCCGGAGCAGCACCAACCCGGTGACGGTGGGCCTCTGGGAACTCTTGGGAGGACACATCCCCTGATAGGGGCCACAGCGTATCGAAGAGGGCTCCATTGCTGTTCATAGGGGTTGCTAGAAGAGACCCTATCTTTAGAACTTAAACTTTAGGAAGTGCCTCGATCTGCTCATCCCACCGTTGGAAAGGTTATAGGTCCCAACCAGTCTGCTGCAATAAGAACTGTTTATCGTGCTTTGCTATTGGAGTGCCAAATAAACAAGTGTTGGACCTTTCTTCGGTGTGTGAACTCCCCCTTTTGCTTCCAGTAACTGAGGCGGGTGAGCTTGTGGTTACAGACTCAGTGCATTCACAGAACACACCGGCCCGAGGAAACATCAGGAAGTGGCCTTCACCTCCCTACTACAATGGGGAGGACATGGGCCGTGGCGCATCTCACTCTCAACCCCTAGACATGAGTTGGTGTGTAAAACCGATAAAGAAGAAGAGAGGGTGAGGCCGCTACACGTGCATTTACCATTTTACATCCTAGAAATGGTTGGAACATGTACAAGTGCCTTGAAAAAGGTATTCATATCCCTTAATTTTCCATTGTCCTGTTCCAATTTTTTCATATTTTGTGCAATAGACCAACAAAGTGGCACATAATTGTGAAGTGGAAGAAAATAGATAAAAGGTTTTCAAATAAAATGTGAAAAATGGTGTGGCGTGCATTTGTATTCAGCCCCCCTGAGTCAATACTTTGTAGAACCGACCTGTCGCTGCAATTACAACTGCAAGTCTTTGGGGGGGGGGGAATGTCTCTACCAGCTTTGCACATTAGCTAAACATTTTTTGCCCATTCTTTTGCAAAATAGCTTAAGCTCTGTCAGATTGGATGGTCTGAACAGCAAGTCTTGCCCGAGATTCTCAATTGGATTTAGGTTTAGCATTTGACTGGACCATTCTAACACATGAGGACTTTAAACCATTCCATTGTAGCTCTGGCTGTAATGTTTAGGGTCGTTTTCGTGCTGGAAGGTGAACCTCCGCCCCAGTCTCACGTCTTCTGCAGACCAACAGGTTTTCTTCTAAAGCCCCGTACACACGGTCGGACTTTTGGTCAACAAACTTCATTTTGTTGACCAAAAGTCCGACCGTGTGTACGGGGCTTTAGAAGAAAACCTGTTGGACCAACAATACCAACAATACGACCGTGTGTACACTCCATCGGACAAACTTTTGCTTTTTTCTTGTTTTCATTGGACAAAAGTTGGGTCTGCAAACGGACAAACTTTTGCTTAACAAAAGTCTGATGGAGCAAAGTCCAACAGTGTGTACAGAAAACCAGCGGACTTTTGTCCGATGGACAAAAAACAACTAATGTTAAAATCAAACAATAGCATAAGTTGACCAAAGGGTGGTGGTAAAGAGCAGAAAAACCACAGGTTGCCAAAAGTTTTGGGAAAGTTTGCAGAAACTCAGAGAGTGTGTATGCTATGGGTGTTCCCGACCAACTCCGTTCGGACAAAAAAAAAAAACACGGAAAAGTCCGACCGTGTGTACGAGGCTTAAGACTGCCCTGTATTCGGCTCCATCAGTCTTCCATCAACTCTGACCAACTTCCCCGTCTCTGCTGAAGAAAATCATCCCTGGTTTCACAGTGGGGATGGTGTGTTCAGGGTGATGTGCAGTCTAAAGCCTCGTACACGATCGGATTTCCATCGGACAAATCCTTGGAATTTTGTGCGAAGGACGTTGGCTGTGAAGTTGGTATGCATACAGAGATGGCAGAACTTGCTCAGCCAACATACACGAAACTACGTATTTTTCAGCTCTTTAGCACCACCCTTGGGCAACTCCTGCCAATGTTGTCTTATGGTTAGCATTGGTTCGGAGCATGCATGTTTGTACTTTGGATTTTTTCCGATGGACTTGTGTAGATCGGATAATCCGACGGCCCACATTTGTTGTTGGAAAATTTTAAAGCATGCTATAAAACATGTGTTGTCGGCAATTCGACAAAAATTGTCTGATGGAGCATACAAACGGTTGCATTTTCCGACAAAACCCTGCCACCACATATTTCGCGGAAAATACGATCGCATGTACGAGGCTTTAGTTTTCCACACAGCACTTTGCTTCAAGACCAAAAAAGTTCAATTTTGGTCTCATCTGACCAGAGAACCTTCTTCCACATGTTAGCCGTGTCCCCCACATGGTTTCTCGCAAAGTGCAAGTGGGATTTCTTATGGCTTTCTTTAAACCATTGCTTTGACACTCATAAAGGCCAGATTTGTGGAGTGCACGACTAATAGTTTGTCCAGTGAACAGATTCTCTCCCACCTGAGCTGTGGATCTTCGCAGCCCTTCCATGCAAACAGATTCCAGTGTGGGGGAAAAAAAATTTCCGCCACTTGTGTGAATCCAATGAGAGTTCAGCCATACAAACTGTGTTATTGCACAGACATGGCATGTGATCAGCACAGCAATGTGGGTTTGAATCACATGCGATGTCTTTTCGCAAATGTGTGAACCCAGGCTTACGCACAACTAGGCGTTTACGTCATTGCCCATTTACACTCCTCTGGTACTTTTATGAGCAGTTAAGGATTCATCACTTTGTGCGCCAATGTAATTTACATTCTATCAAATTTAAAAAAAAGCTCCTTTTATTAATGTGCAAAATAAACATACAATATTAACACTGACATTTACATGAATATACATTAATATTACGTATACACAGTGCTGACTTTGTCACCAAAGAACTGGATGAAGATATCTGGGTGACTTTTGTAAAACTGACCCAGAAGACGCTTTTTTTCTTTAGGCGACAGTTTAGTGTTCTCATATATAGTTTTCAACAAAGTCCACAGTTCTGTCCGTGTAGTTTTTTTTGTGGCAGAATCAAGTTCGCTTTTCTCTATTCTTTGGCAGAACGCATAACCTGAAGAGACAAAAATTAAGTGTCAGAAAATATGTCACCACCAGCAGCTTTAGTGTTCCTTTATCTGAAAAATCATAATCCTGCATCTCTACAAGCCCTGCTCTGTATTGCTTCTGCATCTTGCACCAAGAACAAATGCACTTGAAACTGCTACAACCACAAAAAACAGAATCTACACATTTAGCCCCGTTTCCGACTGAATGAGACTTTTGAAATTGCACTACTTCAAGTGAAGTGGCACAATTTTAGACTGCAGGTCAGTGGGATTTCAGGCGCAACTTCATGTACAGAAGTCGCACCTGAAATACAGGGAACTTTTTTGCACCGATTTGAAGAGTTCCATTGCTGATCATAGTCATGCGATTTGGAACTGTCAAATTGCATGACAAGTCACCTCAGATCTATAAAATACTCAAGGTTAGAGGATCCGGGAATGCCCCCATTCATCAAAATATGGGAAAGGGCATTGGGGTCATGCTTGAGACCAACAAGCAAAGTATTGAGAGCTGTACATGATTTTGCGGTAGATATAAACATAATAGAAACTCATGAATATTTGGCAAGATGGTAGATAACACCTGACAATGCACAAAAATACCAGCTAGAAAAACCTTCCCCGTGTTAAAGCGTGTAATCAGAATGTCCAACCTATGGTGGGAGTGCCTGAAGATATGGGATTATTGGCAGGAGGTACAACAATACATAGGGGAGATTATGGATCGGAGACTCCCAACTACCCATGGTTTTGCTTATTTTTTGGAACAGATACCACAAAATAAATTTTTACAAGTATAATATTGCCACACTTTATAAATGCAGCAAGGGAGCAATACAAAAATAAGTTGGACCCAGGAAAGACACAGACACAGACGAAAAACAAAATAATCCAAAATTGAAGTGAAGGCTCAGCTTTAATTCAAGGGGTTGAACAAATATAAAAGTACACATTTTAGGAACTGCAACCATTTTTATACAGTCCATTTTCAGGGGCTCAAATATAAAAATGTTCATTATTTTGTTGAGAATGCTTTACTGGCAATGACTGCCTGAAGTCTGGAACCCATGGAAAATGCCAAAGACTGGGGTTCCTCCTTTCTGATGCTTTGCCAGGTTCTAACTGCAGCTGTCTTCCCATTTTGTTTGTAGTTCTGCCTTGCAAGTGAAACGCATGCTCAATTGAGTTGAGATCAGTTTTCCTTCATACTACTGGGTTGCTTTGCAGCACGTTTTGGATCATTGTCCATCTGTACTGTGAAGCGCCATCCAATCAACTTTGCTGCATTTGGCTGAATCTGGGCTGACAGTATCTCTAAGCACTGCTGAATTAATCTGGGTGCTTCTGTCTTAACACCAGTGACCCAGTGCCACAGGAAGCCATGCATGCCCCATGCCATTACACTGCCGCCACCACCAGGTTTTACAGATGTTGTGTGCCTTGGAACATGGACTGTTCCAAGCCTTCTCCACACCACTCCTAAAGCTCCCCAAAGATGCTGCTTGCAGGACTTTAACATCCTGCCAGCACAGCACCCCAGTGAAAGCACACTGGCTTTCACAGGCTGCAGATGAGGCATTTTTCAGACACTTTAGCTCTAAAGTGCCTAAAAAAAACAAAAAAAAACCTCCAGTGTGAAAGGGGTCTTTGAATCAAAACCAGACCTTTTACCTTCTTAATTGATGAACAAAGGAGCAGCCCACACCTAACCATGAAAGAGCTTTTGATTCAATTGTCCAATTACTTTTGGTCCCTTGAAAAGCAGAGTTAGTTCTTACTGCAACTCTGGAAACAGTTACGGGTAAGAACCAACTCTGCTTTTCCCCCAGTCTTCCAAGTCAGCCCTTGAGATGATAAAGTACTCACCAGACTAGGTTGGGACAACAGCTTGGAAGACTTTACTACCAAAAGCCTGGTCCTGGCTGGATATCAGTTCCAGCCTGTAATGCTGAACAAAGGTATAGAATCTTGACCAAGTTGCTGCCCTGCAAATTTGCTCCAGAGTGGCTCCCACCTTCTTTGCCCATGAGGCTGCTGAAGCCCTTGTTGAATGAGCTCTTAGATCTTTTGGCAGTGTTATCTCCATAAATCTGTAGCATTCCAGTATAGCTGCCTCGATCCATCTGGCTAGAGTTTTTCTTGGACGCTTGTTTACCTTTGTTTGCCAGCATACAGGACAAAGCATCTGGTGCTCTGAACGCTGACTTTCAGATACCGAAGACATCCAACATCTAGTAGGCTTAGTTCTTGCTCTTTGCAGTTGGCGATTTACAAAAAAGGTAGCATTATAGCCTGGAATTTATGAAAAGTTGTCACTTTTGGTGTAAAACCCTGTTTAAAGGACGATTCCATCATGAATTTTTAGAAAAGTCTTTGACAGCCTGGATTTCCCCTATCTTACATGCTGTAGTGATAGCCACAAGGAAAAAAGAGTTTTGAGTGTCAGGCGTAAAAAGGGTTTCTTGTAGCGGCTCAAAAAGGATTTTGTGATCCCCTTCAGTACCACCGACCGATCCCATGTGGGACATTTGTGTTTTGGGTGGTCTGTATTTTGACAACACTCTGCAAAAGTGAGAGACCAATGGGTCTTCTTGTAGTGTCTGTTCTAGATACACCGACAGCGATGCCATCTGAACCTTCAGCACACTGAGCGCTAGACCTTTATCAGCACCCTGCTGTGGGAATTTAATGGGTCTGTATCAGTCTTTTGTCTTATTTTCAGCACACCAGCTGTTAAATTTTCTCCAGGTCTTTCTGTAGCTGGCCTTGGTGTTTGGCTTCCTAGCGCTCAGAAGCATCACCACCACTTTATCCGATAGTCCTTTTTCGATCTCAATATGTCTTCCTTAGTAACCAGGCCGCCCATTTGAAGCTCTTGTCAAAGGCCTGTTAGGGGTCCCTTTGAGGAATTGGCCACAGTTCTGCTGAGAGACTGAGGAGCTGAGATAACCAGGCTCTCTTGGGCCAATATGGTGCCATCAGTATGATCTTTGCTTGCTCTTGTATGAATTTCTTCACCACCTGAGGAATCAGATGTACTGAGGGAAGGCATAGCACATCTTGAAATTCCATGGGTTTTGGAGTGCTGCTATCCCTAGAGGCTGGTTTAGCGAGAAGAAACAATTTACCGAAGTGCATTTCCGGGATGCAAACAGATTTGGTACTCCCAGGGGGCTGTAAAATCCCTGAACACCTCTGGATGTAATACCCATTCCTCTTAACAGCGGAGGAAGTCTGCCACTTGATTGTTCCCCCTTTAGATGGACCGCTCAAAAGAAAATAGGTTCCCCCTTCTGCTCATCGACATATCTGGTTGGAGATGTGGCTTAAGGAGTGGCTCCTCGTGCCCCCTTGTTTGTTTACATAAGCCACTGATGTGGTGTTGTCCGACAGGATCAGGGTGTGACGATTCCGTAGTTGGTCTTTGAAGTGATCTATGGCTTTGGCCATTGCCATAAGCTCCCTCTAATTTTAAGATGCTTGGGCTTCTTCTGGGGACTCTCTCCTGAGCAGGTTGCCCTGCTAGGTGAGCTCCCCAACTGCTTGCTTCTGGTCAACTTCCATGAGGTTGGGAAAGTCCACGCCAGACCCTTGTTTAAATGTGTGTGTCAGGTGGCCCAGGTACCTATACCCTTGGACCCTTTGGTGTACCTGCTTGGGGCGATTGAATCTGAAAAGTTCCCACAAGGAAGGTACTATATGATAACAAGACTGATGTACCTGGCTAGAAAGCCAATAGCGCGATACTGTATGGCAGAGACGGTTTCCACAGGGAAGCAGTGGATTGCATATGTCAATTCCTTGCTTTTCAGAGAACGTCTCGCCTACAGATGTAGAAAGGCAGTGGATAAATTCAATCTTATATGGCAACCATGGCTGGAGGATCCTAGCCTTGTGTCATTACAACTGGTAAAGGATAGGCTCCTGATGTAGAAACCTATGGGGCGGTTGGGGGAGGGGGAAATTATAAGTTAAATGCGCCAATGACAATGCACTAGATTTGGGAGAGTTTGCGAACAGGAGAAAAGACCCAGGTTAAGATTCAAAGGGTTGGGAGGGGGGGGGGGGGGGGGGGAGTAAAAAGGAGAGATTTAAATGTCACTGTTGTACTGTAAATTGAGTAGGTTTTTTTGTATGGACAGGAATTTTAATATGCTTTTGTTTATATATCAATGTGTAAGATACAATGCACAAATCACATGTATTGATTGAGAGAATGAAAAATAAAAAGATTAAAAAAAAAAAAAAAAAGTGTGGGTCCTTTACCACCAGAGCAACCTCTTCATGGGAGGTTGGAAATGAGAGCATCCTGTCCAGATCCTCTTGATTTCTTAAGAGAAAGACTTGCAGGGGCCTTTGACATTAGGCCCATTGTACTGCTGGTATCATTGAGGTCAGACCCAGAACCAACATCAGCTCCCTGATGATATCGGGAGGTTGTTCTGTACAGAACTTACCCATAACAAGGCTTTGTCTCTTCTCCAGTAGGGATGTCTTCTGCTCTGTGGAGTTGAGCAGATATCCCAGAAACTGAATGTTCCGAGTGGGACACAGGTTGAAATTTTAAAATCCAGCCTAGTGACTTCAGCCATAGTTGAGCTTCTGCCAGCTGTACTTCCGACGGTACATCAGGTCAAGTTTTGATGGAAGTTCTTTTTTGTCCTCAATCTCCAAGGTCTCATATGGCCCCAAGTAAGTCCTCTACATCTTCTAGGGACAATTTGTACTTGTGCCCTTTTTCTCCGCTTCCCCCATCCTCCTGCTCCAAATCTGAGCAGTCGGTGGCCATTTCGCCAACTGCGCTGCTACCCGCTCATTCCCTTGCCATCTTATGTGACTCCCAATGCAACTGATCTTGGTGAGGCTATGGGAGAGGAACTTCCAGAGGGAGCTGTTGGAGGTTGGAAACTTTTTTTTTTTAAGGAAGTAGAAGCCATGTTACCCGCATGGATTTTGTGTAGACTGCATTTGACTGTTTAACTTGTTTGTCAATGCACACTTGGCATAGCGGTTAACGTGCACACTTAATGACACTAGTAACCCCCCCCTGCTGAGCCCCAGCTAGCTAGTGACCACCACCACTTAGCTGCTGTCCCACTTTACTGGACACAAATGACACTCCGGGTGCCTACCTGTGTCCTGCTGGTGTCTTTGCCTCCCGGAGCCTGGGCAGATGGGATGTCATTCTCTTTAATTCTGGTATCCTGTGGCATCTCCTGCAGCCTTGCCACGTGTAAAATGGCACCACCCAACCTCCCTGCGCCTTTAAGAGGTCGAAACAGTTCCCTGGCGCTTGTCGATTGCATCATTTCCAGGGCAGGATGACGTCCTGCGTCTTCTGGGACAAGCTAGCCTCCAGCCGCGGGTACATGCCCCCCGGCCTCTCCACACCTGGGCTCAGAGGGAGGAAGGGATCCAGGACACCTGCTGCCAAGTAGGGTTGCCCGCAGCCAGATACCCGACGACTTCGGTAAGGCCCACTGACCCGATGCCGCTCAGAGGCTCATTCCACCTGATATGGCTGCTGCACCTGCTGAACACCAGGTCATTGTAACACCTAAACCCTTCCTCTGATTTGGTTGTACATATTTTTAAGTTGCACAGGTAGTAAATAGGAGCTTAGGCTGTAGGTGTGCTTTAAAAACAATTACATTTTAGTGATACAGTAAAAGGTAAAACCAGTCAGTTAATTGCTGCAGTGTCCCTGGATAGGTCTTCGCTTCCTGCCCCAGCGATGCACCAGGAAGTGAAATAAAGAAATTTGATTTTGTAAAATTTTCACTCATTCACTACTGCCTCCATTCCAAATAAGGTTAATCACTCAACTGGGTAGAAAGAAAACAAAATTTTGGGTATACAGCGACCAACATAAATGTGGATTATAAAAAAGGAAAAATAAAATTGTGTAATCCCTCACCCCTTCCTCAGCATATATTTAGTTTTTCTTCCCACCACCACCACTCCATTTAAGCCAAAAAAGAGATAACCAGCAATTCCATGAGGAGAAAGCTTTCACAAGGGGGATCCATAGCCCTGTGTAAGCTATGACCACTCCTACAGAGCATTGCTGTCACTTCCAAATGAACCGATTGGTTGAGGAGTAAAAAAGCCAGGTACGTTTGAGGTCTGCATTAAGGTGAACTTGTTGCTTTAGTCTGCCTAGCCATAATCACAAGTTTCCTTTTGCAAGGAAAAATGAAGGCTGATTTTTTTTATAAAAGAAAACCCATTACCCTAATGCACTGGAGGCAACCCAACAGTTGCCTCCAGTCTTCTTATAAACCCAAGTATTACAAGCCACAAAAAGAAAAGCTTGTTGCTAGGCAATTCACAAGCTGCAGTTTATGAATTTTCATGCCATCCTAAAAGCAGTGGTCTCCATGAGGCTAGGAAATGCAGTCATGTATAGGGACTATCCAAAGAGTCCTTTAACCACTTAAGCCCCGGACCATTTTGGCTAGTTAATGACCAGGCCACTTTTTGCGATTCGGCACTGCGTCGCTGTAACCGACAATTGCACGGTCGTGCGACGTGGCTCCCAAACAAAATTGACATCCTTTTTTCCCTACAAATGGAGCTCTTTTGGTGGTATTTGATCACCTCTGCGGTTTATTTTTTGCGCTATAAACAAAAATAGAGCGACAATTTTGAAAAATAATTCCATTTTTTACTATAATACATATCCCCAAAAAATAAAATTCTCAGTTTAGGCCAGTACGTATTCTACATTTTTTTTTTAACCAAAAATAGCGCAAGCGTTTGATTGGTTTGCGCAAAAGTTATAGCGTTTACCAAATAGGGGATAGTTATGGCATTAATTATTTTTTTTACTAGTAATGGCGGCGATCAGCATTTGTGACTGCGACATTATGGCGGACACATCGTACACACACATTTTGGGACCAGCTATAAAAAAAAATGCACTGGTTACTGTAAAAATGACACCAGCAGTGAAGGGGTTAACCACTAGGGGCGCTGAAGGGGTTAAGTGCGCCTAAGGGAGTGATTACTACTGTGTGGGGGCGTGGCTATGAGTGACACGTCATTGATCTCCGCTCTTAATACACAGAGCGGAAATCAGTGTCAGTAGGCGAGCGGGGAGATGTGTTTACACCAACCTCCCCGCTCCATCCCTCTGAGACGATCGCGGGGATCCCCGCGGCGATAGGGTCCGCGGGACCCAAGGTCCGACTCACGGGGATGGCGGCAGGGTCGCGAGCGGCGCGCGACCACACGGCAGGCAAAGGGGACGTACAGGTATGCAATTGTACGTGCCATTCTGCCGACATATATATATGCCGTGGCCAGTCAAGTGTTTAAAGTACCCAAATGTTAGAAACCATGTGAAAAGCCCCACAAAAAAAACATTTGTCAGAAAAAGGACATTTGCGATATATTCACCTGTGTCTTTGTCTGGGTCTCTTCCCTGCTGAATAGCCACCAGCTTCTCACTGACCATTTTGTGCAAACTCCCAGGAATCTAAAAAATAAAATCCACATCATTAGCCTAGAATGTTGCATTATTAAACACACAGCTCTGGTGAATCAGACTGGCTGACACAAATCTGGTTTGCGACCAAATAGTAAACAATTGTCTAAGAGGTAGTGCTGGACTAATTGAAGGGCTCCTTAATGTGTCCAACAATTTACCTGATCAACTAATCGTGCATGTGAAGGCTTGACAACCAAGATTCATCACCTGCCCAATTCACTGATGATTCACTTTACTCACACGTCATAAAGCACTTGGGAACAAGGACATTCTTTAAAATTAAGGGCGGCTATAGACTGAGCAAATTTCTTTCCTGCAGACAGACAGTGTTGACAGGGGAATCCTTCCTGCCGAGTCATTGTATTCTACTGGAGGGGGAAGCTGTCCCCACTGGGAAAAGACCGTGATTGATAGCAACTATACTAACCACTAGCCATAATTGCATACAAACACCCAGCAGGCTGGTTGTACCCAAGTTGATCAAAATCAACTTGGGCACATTCCGCCTGCCCATACATGGATCAAATCTTCCAGTTTCTGCTGCACTGGTAAAATAAAAACCCAAGCAGTCTATGACTGCTCAAGTATCCCCAATTGTATCCCAATTATTTAGGAATTATGCACCACAAACCTTAAACTCTTGCAGGGTTTTACCACTGACAACCCCCCGTTTCTTCCCCCCCCTCCCCCCCCAAAGGCCCTACAGCCATTGCCTATTTTTTTGACCAAGAGCAAAATGGAAGTTGAGCCAAATCACTCAAGAAAAAAAAAAAAATAATAATAATAATAATAATAATAATAATAATAATAATAATAATAATAATAATAATAATAAGTGTTGGAATGTTACTGCACTTGGTATGGTGTCACAGAATGGAGCATGGACATGTTGTGGGGTCAAACATATCAACCTAGTTACCTTGAACACATCCTTGTGGTGGTCCAGCAAGAACAGAACCAGCATGTCAGACTTTCCCTTGGACAGATTCTTGTGGTCGACAATGGCTCGAGAGAACTTTCTCTTTACAGTCATTCGGTTGTCACACTAACAAAAAAAAAAAAAAAAAAAAAAAACATTTTTACACAAATTCGAGCTGCACGATTAATCGTTAGAAAAAGTCTGACCTCAAACCACCCCACCACGATCTTAATCCAGCATTTCCATGATTCTATGTAACAAGTGCAGAGCCGTTCTCTGCACAGAGCCGTCAAATGTTTAACATTCCTCAGCACTGAGAACTATAAACAATGCATCATTTGTTTTTTTCTGACACTTGTGGCTTACAAATTGAGCTATTTCTTGGTTGAAATTAAACCCCCTGTGACAGGGGGGGGTCACGTTGGACACAGGGTGAGCCAGGAAACCATGGACATTAAGAATATGGCTTGGATTGCTTGAAATTGAAATAGTAATATTAGTCCACAATATGTACTGGATGTTTTACCCTGAACTCACAGGTTAATTGGGAGATGTGTTACCTGCCTGTGTGATGTAAATGAATTTAGGATGGCGTCTAAGGATCTTTCATTGTGTTAATTAAGTCTGTACTTGTGTGTATTGTAAAGTATCAGACAGTCTGGTGAATATAAAGGTCATGCATAGTCATTTAAACATAAAGGGGATTAGAACCTGGTGTCTCCTAGCAGATGTCAAAATAATGTGTATTGGGGCTTGTTATGGTGGGTGGAGCTGGACCATTGTTCATTCAGGTTAATGCAGTATTGGATGTGTATAAGAGTTTCAATGTTTTTGGCAATAAAGGCAGTCTATTTTTTGGAAGGATACAGAGCGTGTTGTCTCGTTCTTCCAGAAGGATTAATTCCGATGGAAAGGGGTCATCTGACTGTGGAGGATGGGCAGCGAATGTGTGTCCAGGAGAGGGAAGATATCTAAACGGCATTACCCCCTTTCATATTTGGGCAGTCGTTACACCCCCAAAATAGCTATAGCCATTTTGGGGGTTTGAAGTAATTTCAAGCCATTTGAATTTCGGTCCATTCTAAAACCTGAGCAGTGCCGAGGATTAATGTTATGCCTAGGGGTTGATGCTATTGCAAACATTAGAGCTGCACGATTCTGGCCAAAATGAGAATCAATTTTTGCTTAAAAGAAAGATCACGATTCTTAGCGCAACACATTTCACATTACATTTAAAAAAATTAGGCTAACTTTACTGTTTAGTTTTAATTTAATTGAAGTGCCTCCCCCCCCCCCCAAAAAAAAAAAAAAAAAACTTGCTTTTGAATACTCGCTGCGCAAATAGTGTGACAAAATATTGCAACAACTGCCATTTTATTCTCTATTGCATCTGCTAAAAATCTATACCTATATCTATAGATTAACAGTAAAGTTAGTCCAATTTTTTTAATATGTGAAAGATGTTACGCCGATAATCCTCTATTTTAAGCAGAAATAAAAATTGTGCTTCTCATTTTAGCCAGAATCGTGCAGCTCCAATGTTAATGACAGTTATTTGCAAGAACATTAACCCCTAGGCATAACATTGCTCAGGTTTTAGAATGGACAGAAATTCAAATAGTTTGATTTAAAAATCTGAACTCTAGCCTTCTAAACAGTTCTCATATTTCTATTGCCTTTAGGCTGCAAATAATTTTTACTTTCAAATGTAAAAGGAGGATCAAAGTCTACACTCATGTAAGTTTATTTCTAGATTGGAGTCACTAGGGTTGAACAAAAACAAGCAGATACAGAAGAGCACATAAGCTTAAAAGTGATGGAAAAACAGCTGGAGTGCATAAAGGAGCCATTTTTCCTGCCAAGATTTATTTTAATCCTGCCCATCCAGTCCTGTCACAGCTTTGTCTGGCAGGACAGTAGACCTGACTTTTCTCTGGGGCAGTAACACTTATAGGTCTTGTTCCTCTCCCCAGTCCAACTGGACAGTAAAAGGGGAGCAGACTAACTCACATCCGTCACTCTGTTCTCTCCTTTTAACAGCATGCCCCTTTAACACACCAGTACTGCAGCACAACTGGCTCCTTGTGTTGCTTTTTCTCCCTTGCCCAAACTGAGCTCTGCTGACAGGGATTTAAAGCGGAGGTCCACACAAAAAGTGAATCTCCGCTTTCACATTTGGCACCTTTCAGGGGGAGGGGGGGGGTGCAGATACCTGTTCAATACAGGCATTTGCACCCACTTCCGGGCATAGACTCCTGCGGGAGTCAAGCCTCTTCCCCCGCTGTCTTCTGGGAAAGTTCCCAGAACACAGCGGGGACCAGTGAAGACGCGCAGCGCGACTCACGCATGCGCAGTAGTGAACCGGGCAGTGAAGCCGCAACACTTCACGATTCCCTCACCGAGAATGGTGGTGGGGCAGCCAAGCGATTGCTTGTCTTCTGCTGCCAACATTGCAGGCACCCTGGACAGGCAAGTGTCCATTTATTAAAAGTCAGCAGCTGCAGTATTTGTAGCTGCTGGCTTTTAATTTTTTTTTGTGGAACTCCACTTTAAGAGGCCAATATTAAGTCAAAGTTTAGGCACTTGCAAAATATATTATGTTATATTATATATATGACAGAGGGGTCACTTTGGACACAAGGTGAGCCAGGAAACAATGGACATTAAGAATATGGCTTGGATTGCTTGAAATAGAAATAGTAATATTAGTCCACAATATGTACTGCTTGTTTTACCCTGAACTCAACAGGTTAATTGGGAGATGTGTTACCTGCCTGTGCGATGTAAATGAATCTAGGATGGCATCTAAGGATCTTTCATTGTGTTAATTAAGTCTGTACTTGTGTGTATTGTAAAGTATCAGACAGTCTGGTGAATATAAAGGTCATGCATAGTCATTTAAACATAAAAGGGGATTAGAACCTGTTGTCTCCTAGCAGACGTCAAAATAATGTGTATTGGGGCTTGTTATGTTGTGGGTGGAGCTGGACCATTGTTCATTCAGGTTAATGCAGTATTGGATGTGTATAAGAGTTTCAATGTTTTTGGCAATAAAGGCAGTCTATTTTTTGGAAAGACAGAGCGTGTTGTCTCGTTCTTCCAGAAGGATTAATCCCTATGGGAAGGGGTCGGCTGGCTGTAAAGTATCGGCAGTGAATTTGTGTCCAGGAGAGGGAAAAGATCTAAACGGCCTTTAAACCCCTTTCGTATTTGGGGTGCCGTTACACATACATATAAATGACAATGAATGTTGTCTTAGGGCTTATGTACATATAATGCTGCATTAAAGTCCATACTGCATCATTTTGAATGACTTAAGGCAGAAGGTCATTCTGTGCTGCCACTGTCATCTAGTGAAGGACCCATGTCAAGCACTTCTACCATAAAATGGCTGAAAAGGTTGGGTGCCAGCCACAATGGCACATTAACTTCCAAGAAAAAAAAAAAATCCCCACTTCACATAGCCGGTACCTCTTCTTGAAGTCTAAACTCTGAGGGCTCCGCAGCAACAGCCATGAAATAGAGCAGACGCCTGAACTCCTCCCGGCTGTGAGAATCCAGGAGCTTTAAACACAACTGTGAGGCCTCCAGTGCTTGTTCTGTCTTTCCATTAACTAAAAGAAAAAAAAAAAAAAAAAAAAAGTACAAAAATGGGGTTAAATGAAAGGAAGATCAGAAAAAAGCATGCTTACAAGACACTAAACCAAATCAAAGTGGCGCAATTGCCTAAAGATGAACTCCAACTTTACCGCCAGACTCCTTTGTATTGAAATGGCTTATTCTATCTAGAGCTGGAGTCTCAAACTGGTGGCCCTCCAGCTGTTGCAGAGCTACAAGTCCCAAGAGGCATTGCAAGGCTGACAGTTACAAAAACATGACTCCCACAGGCAGAGGCATGATGGGACTTGTAGTTTCACCACAGCTGGAGGGCCACCAGTTTGAGACCCCTGATCTAGAGCCTTCCTTATTCCTTGGCTGGAGGACATCAGCATCTAGTCTTTCCTCAACCTTAGGCAAGTCAGATTTGAGTTTTGCCTTCCACCACGAGTGGTTGCTTGATTTCCCCATCACTGTGTGCCGATGGGGAAACCCCTCCCATGGAGCCATTGTGTTCTGCAGACGAGGAGCCTTCCCGGCCAGAACACGATTACTGCTAGCTGCTATAGCCAGCAGCAGTAAATCACATGTAAGAAATACGACAGGCTAGGTTTTACCCAAGTTGATAGATGGATCAGTTTGGGTACATAATCAGCCTGCCCACAAATGGATCAAAATCTTGGCCAAGATTCGATCCATCTATAGCCAGCTTTACCACCCCTGGCTCAACTCTTTACCTTACTGAAATTAAAAAATTTTAATCAAGAAACCTGACCACCACCGAGTTGCATACAAATGAAGGCTGCCTAGGAGCATTTACTGCTACAAACTGACATCCACCCATGGGCATTTTTATATTGGCCCAACTCTTAAGTCAGCTCACTGCTTGCATCAGGGCTGATGGCTCTTGAGGCAGAGTGTCATGTTTTCAAAAGACCATGAACAGTGTCCTGCTCATCTTAGTCATTGCATAGGGAAGCACAGAGACCCAGTGAGGACATCAGTAGGTCTAAAATAAGGTATATAGTAAAAAGTGCACATAGTGAACTGTTCACATATTGATTCATCTTCTGCAAAGGAATCTTTATTCGGATATTTGATTCATTGACACAAGAGTTAATAACTTTGTCGGAACTCATTTGAAATTTTCAGGAATTTATTCAACACTTTGTTCATTTTAGGTTTACTTGCATGTTTATTTAATTTAGCGCGCAACCATTTTGTTTACTTTTTTTTATATAGTAAAAAGTAGTTTAAACACCATTAGCATGTTGGTAGAAAGGAAGGCAAAATATAAAATTAAATCTGAGGACTTGTGAAAGCTACCCATTTTCTTTTAATATTCACACCCATGTCATAATACTCATCCTTCACAAGTACAGTAATGAGGAATTCTGACTCGGCATGCTTGTTCCAGGTATTGAAGCCAAACAAGGCAACTAGCATTTTCAGAAGTCAAACCATAAAGTCACCCCCCATACTTGTCCCATGACAGGTAGACTTTGAAGGAAACCAACGCAATAGAGATTATGCACCACTCTGAAAATGCTAGTGGCTGGCTGCCTCTGGCATTGATGCCATCAAACATTGATCTGAACTAACATGCAAGTTGTAAAGTCAGAACTACCGGTAAGCATATGTTATCCAAGCCATTGACCCCCATTGAATTACCATGGCAGCCAGAAAACTAGTATATTGGGGGGGGGGGGGGGGTCATCAATTGGAGCCTCTAGCCTGAAAAAGCTAAAATATGTATAGTTACAAGGTCTGATTTTGAACACAAAGCCACGACAGCCAGGGAACTAGCATTTTAAATCAGCAGTAGCCTCCACACAGCAATACAGCTTTTTTTTTTTTTTTTTTTAAGTATAGGTAACGCAGCTAGGTTATTTTTAACTGAAGGCATGAATGTTAATTAGCTGGTGGCAGTTTCTGCATTTTTCACTTTGCCGTGCATGGAAACTATTCATCAGCTGAACATTCATCAAAAAAATGTAAGATGACAGAAAACAGCACGCCGGGATGAAACATGTTACATCATGCGGGACTTTCAATGCTCATCCTTCAGATCTGCCATACAAGGCAAATGCGAACCAAGAACGCAACAATCCTCAAAGCAGTTCTTGTTTTTACAAGCAGAAACCAGGGGGGAGCTTTTCGGTTTCAGTAGGTTGTCAACCTATAGAGTTGCCCAGTTGAAATCTACATGAGCAGACTGTTGGCCTTTTACAACAGCAAGGGCCATCTAAACTAGTAGGGCTGTTAAACCATCATGGCTGACTGCATGCTTTCCCTGTGCACCCCAATCCCAACAATTCTTTATGCAAGAGAATTTGGCCACAAAGCAACCAAGTCCACAACAAACTCAAGTCAGAGACCCACACATCCTAGGAGGGGTCTACCATATTGGATTCAGTGATAAACAGCGCACTGTTTCCAAACAGCAGAGCCCATTTTGCCAAGAAGCCTGCTGAGTAATACTCCATGAGACCTGGGTATGTCAGACAAGACCTCTGTCTATGGGTTAGAGAAAAAAAAAAAAAAAAAAAAAAAGCTGCCATTACCAAAATGGTTCCAAAAAAAATAAATAAAAATTCCATCTGGGTCTGGGGCTGTCATCTCACCTCTGGCTTCACTAGTTAAGGGGTTGACCTAAAATTTGATCATGCAGACAGCAAAAAAGCTCAGCCTGGTCATTTAGAAAAAAAAAAAACTAAATCAGAGGTTCGCCTAAAAATTATTAAAAGCCAGCAGCTACAAAGACTGCAGCTGCTGACTCAATATATTGACACTCGCCTGTCCAGGGCACCCATGATGTCAGCAGCCGAAGCCGATCAGTCGCTCGGCTCTCGGCTACTGCCATCCTTGGTGAGGGAATCAGGAAGTGAAGCCTTGCGGCTTCACTTCCTGGTTGGTCACGCTGCGAGTCCTCACTGGTCCCTGCTGTCTTCTGGGACCTGCGAGTCTTCGCAGAAGATAGCTGGGGGGAGGACAGTGTAGGCGCAGGTCACCGGGATGATCTTTGCCAGGAAGTGGGAGCAAATACCTGTATTACACAGGTATCTGCTCCCTCCTCCCCCTGAAAGTTTTCCAAAAAGCAGAAGTTCAATTTTTGGGTGGAACTCCGCTTTAACAGCAGCTCCCATGTTTGTCCTCACAGGTTATGTACTTTTTTTAAATTCCTTTATTTAAATAGAAAGTGTGTTCAACAATTAGCATATATAGCGGAGATACATAAAAATCAGACAATAAGATCAATCGTGGTCAGGAAATTAGGTAAATATATCAGACACCCCGGCTTTACACGGTAAGTAAAGCACATGAAGAAAGTACAGAATAGGGATAAAGTTGGTGTGCGAAGCCGGGGAGGCAATCAAATACTTGTGCGTCGTGGAGCCGATAACATATGCCAAGCTATATAATACAGCAACATTTTTTTAAAGTTTTAACAGTTGTTTGGGATGCGAAACCACCCAATGGCCAGATGGGCCCAAGCACGGGACACATAGAATAGGTAATGCACCATAGGATATTCACAGTATCTGATCACGATAGCCCGTGATTGTGTAAGAGGTAAGGGGAGGGTGTAAATACCAAAAGGGGAAAAGGGAGAGGAGAAATGGAGGCTTAGTAGAATATAAGAGCAGAAAGTAGAAGAGTAGAGTAAAGAGGGGTAGCGCCCCCCCGACTGGGAAGTGGGACAAGCCCAATGGGTTAGTCAGACTGCGCAACCTCACGGAGATAAGCGTCTGTGTATATAAAGTGTTGCCAGGGTCTCCAGGAAGGTCTCCTCCCTGTTGTGCAAGGTGGCGGTAAGATCCTCCATGTCTTAGTTCGTTCACTTTAGAAAACCATAGGGACTTCGCCGGCGGGTTCCCCGACCTCCAACAGAGGGGTATGCAGGCCTTGGCAGCATTCAGTAGCTGAATGGTGAGAGGCCTTGTGTTTGATGGGTCGTTCTGTAAGGTGGAGCAGGCAGGCAGTGGGGTTCCCCTCCAGGGAGACACCAGTCAGGTGGTTGATCGCGCGAGCCACCTCGAGCCAAAAAGTAGAGAGTGTGGGACAGGCCCAAAAACATGCAGCATAGTTCCCTCTGCAGTGCCACAACGCCAACAAAGGTTGGAGACCTGCGGAAAGAAATGGTGCAGAGTGGTGGGTACCCTACACCATCGGGTCATAATTTTGTAGCATGTCTCTTGAACTCTGGTGGCTATCGAGGATTTCAGAGCAAAGTAGAGAATCTTCTCTCTGGGGGGGTCGGTGAATTGAATGCAGAGTTCCGCTTCCCACTTAGAGAGGAATGGGGGAACGAACCCCTCCGCTGGTCGAATCAAGGAGGAGTAGATAAGTGAGAGACTGCTGCACTGGCTCCCCGCGACGGCATATGTTTTCAAATTCAGTAAGTTGACGGGAGATGCCCAGCACCCGCAGGCATCTGCGCAAAAAATTGCGCAGCTGTAGACCGCACCAGAAGTCTAAAGGGGGCTCTGTAGCAGACACCCCGGCTTCAGGGGAGAGTTGGCCGTTAGGCCCCAAAAAGTCACACAAACGGAGCCGTCCGCCTGCCACCAATCGCTTGAAATGAGGACTCTGAAAGCCAGGTGTAAATTCTGGATTACCCAAAACCGGCGCCATAGGGGAGGGTATTGGGGACACAGGAGTGACGAAAGGCATCTCTGGCCACAGACAGTGTGCTGCCTAGTGTAGGATGATCAGCGAGGTCCCTCGGCAGAGGCATGGTGATCCAGGGCCAGCTCTTGGCCATCTCAGAGGAAAGGCCGATCGCAGATGAACAATGTCCCTACCTACCGTTATATTAAGAATGGAAGATTGACAGATTGATTTGAAAGAGGGAGAGAGCGCCATATTCCTGAAGAGATTGGAGCAGATTGGGGAGGGAGGTAAGCGGTTCTGTTAGGAAGAAGATTAGATCGTCCGCAAATGCGGCCACCTTGTGGGACCCTGAGGATTTCTGGTAACCAATGATGCCTGCGTCCGCCCTTATTCTGCACAGAAGAGGCTGCAAGGAAAGTATGAAAATCAGAGGAGATAGGGGGCAGCCCTGCCGTGTGCCATTGCTGATATTAAAGTCTGACCTAGTCTTTCACCTTGACCGCTGCAGTGGGGTGAGAGAGTAGAGATAAAATCCATCCTAGCATAGATGACCGGAGGCCAATGTGCTCTAAAGTGGCCCGTATAAAGGCCCAGTCCACGCGGTCAAAGGCCTTCTCCGCGTCAGTGGACAGCAGGAGAAGGGCCCGTTTGGATGTCCTGGCCGCGTGGATCAAGTTCACTCGGATAGTGTTGTCTCGGGGCTCCTGCAGCCGTACAAAGCCTGCCTGATCTCTATGGACGAGACTCGGTATATGAGACAACAATCTGTTGGCCAGAATTTTGGCAAACAGTTTTAAGTCTGTATTTAAAAGTGCTATTGGGCGATAATTCCCACATCGTAGCGGATCTTTCCCTTCCTTCGGGATAAGGGAGATATAGGCTCTCAGAGTGTCCACCGGGAAAAAATTACCCACAGTAATAGAGTTGAGAGCAGTGACTAGAGGCCGCGATAGCGTATCAAAAAAGGTCTTGTAATACGTCTGAGTCAGGCCATCGAGGCCGGGAGCCTTCCTCGGCTTTGAATTAGTCAGAGCAACACCCAGCTCCGCCGCCGTGATGGGCTCCTCCAGCTCCTCCCGTACCTCCATAGGAAGCGTTGGCATGCCAGATGTGACCACATACGACAGGGGGGTAGAGTTAGCAGGGGAGGGCTTGTCGAGATTATAGAGACCTTCATAGAAGGAACGAAACTCCGTCGCCATGTCTGACGACGTATTCAACTTTTGTCCGGAGGAGGCCAGAATATGAGAAATATACGTTTTCGTGCGCGGGCCACGCAGAGCCCTAGCCAGTAGCGACCCTGGAGAATTCGTACATGGTGCGGTGCGCCCAAGCCAGTCTTTGCTTTGTTTTGTGGAATAAAAGCGAACGTAGTTCCTCACGGGCCTTGAGGAGATCCTGAAAGGTTGCACGTGCAAGACTCGCCTTATGCGAACACTCAAGACTACGTATCAGGGCGAGGAGTTCTTCCGTGCGCTGGGTTCTCTCCCATTTAAGACGGGCCCCTATTTTGATCAGTGTGCCCCTGACTACTGCCTTGTGGGCCTCCCAGACCACCAGGGGGTTGTCAACGGACTCCCCATTAATGGAGAAGTACTCCCGAAGAGTACTCAGTAATTCAGAACAGGTTTCCTCCGATTGAAGCAAAGCTTCATTCAGTCTCCAGGATGGGGGGTCCGGGACATGGGCCCCAATTGGAGTGTCAGGTGGACAGGCGCACGATCCGAGAAGGACATGACATCGATGGAGGTGGACACCACTCCGGCCAGGCTTTTATGCGACAACAGCAGATAATCTAGCCGTGAGTACGTGTGGTGAACCTGGGAGAAGGTGTAATCCCGGTCCTGTGGATTAAGCAACCGCCAGGGGTCCACCAGTTGCAGAGCATGAAGATCTGCCTTCAGGCGGTTCAGACGCGAGTATGAGAGGTGGGAGGCACCGCGCGAGACATCAAGGGACGGATCCATTGCGAAGTTGAGGTCCCCACCAAAAACAAGTATCCCCTCTGCGAACTCCAGAAGTTCAGGAAGAAGTCTCCGCAAAAATTGCGGATGATCTGCGTTAGGGAAGTATACGTTAGCAAACTTGACTCGCACAAACACTGTCCCCTTCAAAAGGAAGAAAACGACCCTGTACATCCGCCCGCTGCGCCTCGAACATCCACGGTACCGATTTGGCCAGCAAGATGCTGACCCCTTTCGATTTAGAGATCGGGGAGACACTGTGGTAAACCGTCGGGAAGGTCCCATTGGTCAGTTTAGGAATACTATCGCCATGAAAATGAGTTTCCTGTAGGAAGGCTACTTGAGTTTTGCCTTTGCGCAAGTCAGCTAGAAGCTGCGAGTGCTTTTCGGGAATGTTCAGGCCACGCACATTAAGGGAGGTGATCTTGAGGAGACCCATGGCGCTTCCTAGCCTGAAGACGGTCACTAATGATCGTGTGACGAGGTCACAACAAAAGGGTCCCCCCCCAGTCAGAGGGCAAATAGTGAGAAAGAGAAAGGGGAAAAAAGAAGAAGAGGGAAAAAAAAGTGGGGGGGGAGAGGGAAAGTGGGGTGTAATTGGTTTAACGAGAATATGTAGTGGACCCCTGTTAGGCACTGAAGGTGTCCTACCAAGGGGCCGCCCTAATGGGGGGTGAAAAAGGCGTTAGTGCCTGCTCACAATCGAGCAGCAATAGGTCAATGGAGAAAATAAACAAAGCACATGGAGATGCACGGGGTGAGAGCATAGAGAACCATACATTAGGTAGCATATGCGCTGACCAAGTGATAACATATAAAAACCCATAACAAATCATAAACAAAGACCTGAGCTAAGAGACTGAGTATCAATAGCTGGGATCGTACCGTGATGGTGCACTGGGGGGTACGAACAGTCCGGCGAAACCCTGAGTGGGCAGCAGACCTAGAGGGGTGAAGCATAAACCAAGACCCTTCACCATGCCCCAGAGCACCAGGACCGAGGACCAACATGTATGCAAGGAAATAATCTGCATAGGTAAGGCATAACAGTGCATAAGACAAAGGCACAAGCAGAGTCCACAGGCAGGGTCCATCTTAATAAAATTTGCTGTAACATCTATAGAAAAACATTGCTGTTGGGCAGGCTCCCCACATTCAGATAGTGGTAGCAAGGACGTGCCAAAAGGGGGGGGGGGGAGCAGGGGGAGGGTCTAGGGATGGTGAGGGCCGCACTGTGTGCAAAAACCCCAAGGAGCAGTACAGGGAGGGTCTGACTGTTAACGGCCATTAGAGGCTGGGAGGGGCCTTGAGGAGTGGAGCCTGCCCGCATATCCCTGTAAATCACTCAAAACTTCCCCATCACAAACCACCTGGTAGGCGAGCAGAGCAAAGTGATAAACAGAATAGAAGCAGTAGTCTGGCCGTGACCCAGGACCATCAACCATCAAATAAGCAACAGAGCACCCTCCTTCTCAAAAAAAAAAAAAAAAAAAAAAAAAGGGGGGGGGAAGAGGGGGGTGAGAATTAAGGGCCCCCCCCCCTATGTGCAATGTCCCGTAAGAGATGGCGGGTCCTGGGGCCTGTAGGAGCAGATGGAAATACCAGCCGGGACAGCCCATGGAGTCAATGGGGGCAAGATTCAGCTGTAACAGGAACTCAGGAAACAAGAGTCAAACAAACAGGTCAGCCCAGGTGAAGTCCACAGGAACATCTACTGCAACGGTTTACCAGTCACTGGGATATAACAAAGGAGATCAGGCCTCGGGGGACAGCGGATGAGACCTAGGAGCCTCACGGCTAGGGGGGGCGGGAGCGGGGTGGCCTCACCCGTTGCGGTCTGGGTAAAGGTGGGCCAAGCACAGCTTGTCATTTGCCATTAAATAGTTTGGTAACCATGTTCTGGATAATGTACTTTAAACTCTGAAACGTCTCCGGAGGTGTAGGCTTGCATGTTAAGGGATTTTTTTTTAAAGCAGGCCTGAAAATGGCAAAAACGTACTTAAGTGCCAATTACCCTCTGTTTTAGTGTGCTGAAGGCACATCCCACCACAAGCTTAGTCACCCAGGGGTCAGCTATTGATGGTAGTCAAACCAGTTAGGAACACTCACAGCAGGCTTGTTGATAAAGCTGAACAGGTCTGGTAGTTGGTCCGGCGAACGGAGACGGAACTCAGATCCCTGCCTTTTCACGATCAGGTGGAAAGGGTGGCCCCAGCGGTATGTGGCTTCAGCTTCACGGATTACCTCAAGGAGGGGACGCATGAGCCCTCTCATGGCCCGTGTTTGTCTGGAGATATCAGGGTAAACCCGTATCTGGGCTCCGTCAAAGTCAATCGGACCTTTCTCCCAAGCCATACGTAGGATCTCCTCCTTGATGGTGAAGAAATGCACCCTGCAGAGAACATCCCGTGGCAGGTCTGCGGTGGTGGGGCCCTGTGACGATGGCAATGGGGCCCTGGGGCCCGGTAAGGTTATGTACTTTTAAGCTTGGCTGCAATAAGAACACTGTACAACATTGATCCAGGGAGATCCGATAGGAATTTCTTCCCTGCTGCAACACATTGGACCAAGTTTTAAAGGTTTTTTGTCTTTTTCTGGATCAGCTCCAGATTTGGGTTTATAAGAATGAAACGTGTTTTCATTCCTGTCTTTTAGTTGGACAGTATAGAGCCTTTTTGCCAACCATACAATTTAAATCCACCAAATGTTGCTATAATACAGGTAAAACAGAAGTGGAAATGTACTGAAAGTTGGCTAGCTGAAGTGACAACATCCTACAATTAGAATCAGTGAAGCCATGCAAGCACTAGAGTACATAAACTGTTTGCTCAACACCTCTACAGAACTAAAGCACTTAATCTGAGTTAACCGTCTTATCTCACGTTCTCTTGTAACTTATTTAAACAGCTTGTCATTTGCCATTAAATAGTTTGGTAACCATGTTCTGGATAATGTACTTTAAACTCTGAAACCTCTCCGGAGGTGTAGGCTTGCATGTTAAGGGTTTTTTTTTTTTTTAAAGCAGGCCTGAAAATGGCAAAAACGTACTTAAGTGCCAATTACCCTCTGTTTTAGTGTGCTGAAGGCACATCCCACCACAAGCTTAGTCACCCAGGGGTTATGGGTTTCCTTAATAATAATAATAATAATATTATTATTTACGGGCAGAGACTTGAAAGTTCACTTAGGCCTCAAAAGCTGATGAACACGTTTTTCCCATAACAATTGGGCTAGCCATCTCTAACATTTACAAACCTGGTTTGAAAGTTAAAACAATGGCAACTTTCCTCAGGACAAATTAGAGATGTTTAAGAAGTCAACACTGCCATTGAAAATACTCTACAGATGTTAACCAAATTACAAACCTTCCAACTAGAGCAAACAAATCCTTGGTAAGAGAAAGACTTTAGTAAACAGAGATGCTAATACTAGCCGTGTAGAGACAAAGGAATGTGTTGTAAGGTATATGGCAACCAAAAAACTGGACAATCAAATGTATGGACATGGCCAGAGCTATATTGACTAAGAAGTATTGATAAGAAGGATCCAGGTGAAGGATTTGTTTATATAGCTGAACTGGTATCTTGTCTTAAGGAAAACCCAGTCCATTATTAACAAGCAACTGAAACTAAAAAAATGACATTACGGTTTATATAAAAATTTACATATATAAATGTATATTACAACATGCCATACATTTTGTATAATGGAGGAAGTTGGGTCAATCGAAATGCCTTCTTACAAACCATAAACAAATCAAACCAGGTATAGCTTTTCCTATATATCTGCCTATATAAATATAGGTCGGGAATAAATGAGGAATGATGTTTAGATTATCAATGACATTTTAGGTCATAGGGAAAAATATGATTTTAGTATCTGTTGACCTAGGGACTTCGTTAGAATATAGATACCAGTGTGATTTTATAGATAGAAATGTTTTAAAGAGTTAATTAGCCTTACGAAATACGTCGAATTATGATTATAGAATACAAAAGGAGTCCACGTTTAGAAATGACCACATATTCAAAAGATAGATAAATATTGAATGTTATATTGATTGACATATAATCTGTACCCTGTTTAGAAAAACCAGCTTCGATATATTTTTAGACAGGAATATAAAATTATGTTATGTGAATGAATCAAGAAGTATATTAGAAGTATGTTATATATACCGGATTACCAGAAGATTAAAATCCATATATTCTTCCCACAATATACAAATTACACACATTCTGAGAATAGAATATATCAACTTAAAGAATTGATGCCCTAGTGGCTGAAAGTGGTATTACTTGAGGTTCCCAAAAATACAGAGAACAGTTAATTATTAAATTACCAACCTATAGAAACCAGAGATTTTTGTAAAGTAACTCCCCTAACTGCAGCCACCAATAAGTGGAAGAAACACCTCCTTTGGGAAGAACTTAGGATAATTTTTATAATCTTATTGTCCAGAGACAATATTTAAGGGAAGAAAAATTAGAAAAGAGGGGGGACGGAGACAGGAGGACTGACCACACACTGACATCACTCACCGAGGACTCCCAGACAGCCAGTCACTCCCACCGGCCAGGGAGAGACACTCAGGGACCCACCCTGAGGGGCACACTGGGAGATCCAGACTCTGAGAGAACTGACACCCATGCACCATGCATGAAGACATCTTCTTTACACTCATGAAGATTCCTAGACACCCGAATCCTGAAAACCACGGCAGCCATCTTAACTCTGGTCAGGAGATTGCCATTATGGAATGGGTAGATATGCCATTTTTGATTTCATCTTGAATTCATTGTTGTTCTCAAAATTGTTGAAGTATTGAATATTCTGCAATCATGATTTATTCTCATTAACCAACAACTGGTAGATGTTTTTTGTAAAGATTCAATTTCATTATATTTTTATTTTTGCATAGTTCCAATCTTAGTGACAAAACAAACGTCCAATTTATTTCATATTGTTAACCACTTACTTACCTGCAGTATAGTAACGGTTGGATGTGTGAAATACAGACGTTCTGTTTCATTGTCAATTATACAAGGTTGTTGAACCTATTGAGAATTCATCATGACAGCATTATGTCTAAGGGACTGTATGCCCATTTTGCGGGTAATTGTATTGATTTTGAAGTCGTTCATGTAACAGAATTGGTATTTTAATTTCATGTAAATATTTACTTTTTGTCAACCAATAAATGTAGCCATTTTGTATGATCACACGTCTCCGTGAATAAGTTTATTATAGACTGTATCATAGATTGACTTGTATTTAAAAATATCCTTCGTTAAAAAGAACTTAAAATTAATATATTGTGCGGACAAAAAAACTGTCCCTTAAAAGCACAACAGGGTCAGCTATTGATGGTGAATGAGAAAACCAGACTTGCAATTTGTGTGCTGGTTCATCCCAATGGCTTTCAATACGGTGGAGTTCAAGGCTCTGTGCGAGACACTCTAGTTCTCAACAGTCTTTATACCCTTCAATGGAAAACAAACTCAACATGGTCTTAGAAAGGATTTGTCAAGCGTGTTGGCCAAGGGTCCAGACTTTTGTCCACACAAGTTTATGAATGTTCAGAAAGATATTCCAAATGGTGGTAACAATCATTGTTGACCATCACCCTTCATAACATCTTTGGCCCTGGGGATCTACATATAGACATTGGCATCAAAGAAATATGAAGTCTAACATCTAAATGTATATGGGGATCTTCAAAACCGTGTATACCTCTCAAAACACTACTTACCTAAAAACTTAGGTCTAGGAGTACCTAATTTTGCCCACTTACTATAGAGCAGCTCACATAGCTAGTTTAGCCAAATATCATGCCACTCAGGAAATACCTTTATGGGTATCGATAGAGGCCTGCGAATGTGATCCTTTATCAAATTCCAATTTATTATGGCTTCATGCCAAAAACCGTCCTGGCCCAAGTAATCCTATAACTAAACATTCCCTATCCATCTGGGATAGATATAAATTTAAACACCAAATTTGCAATCTCCACACAACCCTCTCCTGCCTCAAAAACCCAACCTTTTACCCGGGCTTGGATATATCCTTTAAAGCATGGTCTTCCTTGGATTTACTGAAATTTCACAATTTTGTTAAAGTGGTTGTAAACCCACTTTATAAACAAACACCTACAGGTAAGCCTAGATTAAGGCTTACCTGTAGGTGCATGAAATATCTCCTTAACCTACACGGTTAAGGAGACATTTGCTTTTAAATGCGGCGACGCTGACGTCACGCGCATGGGGTTAACCCCATTCACAAATTCGGCTAGGTCGCAACAATTGACGATGTAGCCGAATGCGACGGCTCACACGCGGAGTGACGTCTTCGCCGCTCTGGCCAATCACAGCGCCGGAGCGGCGCTGCGATTGGCTGGAACAGCGATGGATGCGGCTGAAGAGGGAGACGAGGATGGCTTCGGGGGCCCCGATCTAAGGTAAGTGATGCATAATGAGCTATTATGCCTTTCTCTTACAGGTCGTTTGGGGAAAAAAAAAAAAAATAATGGGTTTACAACCACTTTATCATACTTTATCCCCTTCCCGTCTCTCTGCGAAACGCATGGTATCCCACAATCGGAAATGTTCCGATACTTACAAATTAAAAATGTCTTTACACCCATTACCACTTCAGACACGCCTCTGAACCAATTCACTTGTTTTGAATCCGTTTGCAAAAACGACCCACACGCTAGACTAATCTCCCTTTATTCTCAATTACTAAAAAATGCTGAAACTGATAAATCTACCTACGGAAAATGGGAGGACTTGGAATATGTCCTAAATGAGGCAGAATGGTTAAAAATTTGGTTCACAATTAAATCTTCCTCCCCTAATGTAATAGCTATGGAAACCAACTATAAAGTACTAACTAGATGGTACTTAGTACCAGACAAAAATTGCTAAGTTTACCCCTGACTATCCTGGTCATTGTCTGTGGCTGCACAGAAGGTACATACAAACACATTTGGTGGTCCTGTCCGACAATACAAACATTTTGGAAATATATACATATGCCTCTAAAATGTTTAACGTAACCCTCCAATCCTACTACAACATTACTTAATCTCAAACCACATAGTCTGACTCTTGCCCAATTTTTTTTATATTTTTGCTCACAGCAGCAAAACAAACTGTGGCAAGAGCTTGGAGAACTCCCTCTTTGGCGTTGGCTCAGACAAAACAAAGAATGAACAATGTTATGATACATGCCAAAATGGCCGCTATTTAACAAATCCAAATTCCGTAAATTATGGCAACCTTGGATAGAACATTTACCGACAACATTCAATGACTGTTTTAATGCCATGGTAGATGATTTGAAGTTATACTGATAATACAGGTCTCTGACTGACTACTGGATCGAGCCGGTGGACCCCTCCCCACTACTTTACTCTGTCTCTCCTTATAGCTTATGATTTTGAAGTTCCATAGGTTACGAATATAGTACCAGTTTTGAAAGAATCCATTAACCCAAGTTTGCTCAGGAAATCTTTATTCAGTTACTCATAGCCATTAGAATAATTTACGATTTGGATTTTTACATCTCCTTGTGTTGAACACATAATCGTTAATTTCTTTAACTTTTCACATTTCCTTATATCCTAATCAACTATATTTGTAACCACATAATTAAGGATTCTTAATTGTATAATGTACAGTACTTTATTGTATTTAACTTACTGTACTAAATATTTCTGACAACGAAAAAAATAAATAAAAATCATCCGAAGTCAGTGGTTACCTTTAAGTAAACACGATTGCATAACTAGTGTTTTTTTGGCCACATGTGCATCTGCAAGTCATCCTCTGCAGCCCCAGCTGTTCACCAGGTAAAAGGGGTTGTAAAGCTTTAAAACCTTTTTTTTTTTTAAACACAGGTCATATTAACCTCCACTGCAGCTTGTTTTGCACAGAGTGGCCCCGATCCTCATCTTCTGGGGTCCCTCGGCGGCTGTCTCGGCTACTCCCCGCTTCTGGTAAACCCCCCCCTGGGAAGCGCTCTCCCAAGGGTGTTACCTTGCGGGCACGCCTCTGAGTCCTGTATTCGGCATCCATAGCTGCCAACTTCAGGACTCGGCCCTCGCGTCATTGGAGTTGATTGTCAGCAGCTGAATACTCCAGGAAAACGCTTAAGGGATCCTTAATGTTGCAAGTTGCAATTTTTTTTACAAAAATGTTCATTACTAAAGTGCCACAAAGTTGTTGTTTTCCAGAAAAAAATAAAAGCGTTAACCTGAAGAGGCCCAACCCCATGAAGACTTTTCTTCAACCATGTTCGTCCCAAGGGTTCATTTGAGACATGCCAGCTTTGGACCAACATCTGTGCTACAGCTAATGCATGGCAGGCAAGTCTTCAAAAGGACTTGAACCAATGTGACAGCCAGTCCTTACAGTGAATAGATTTTGCCAACTGGGCACACACACGATTAGCTCACAAGGGAACTTAAGGTGCAAACTCAATATTTCAAGAAGGATTTTTTTTAGTGTAAATACAGTTTTAAGGTTTTGGTTTTTAAAACATACCTAAAAGCTCAGCAATGCCCGAGTGAATGTCAAAAAATGGGTTGGTAACAAGAGGAACCCTGTTCTGGTTGTAGTGCTTGCTGATGGTCTCAAACAGCAGTAGTTTCCACGACCTATCCTTGTCTGGGCATTCAGGGAGGTTACGGCTCACATCCACAACAATCTGGTCTGGGAGGTATTCCAAACAGTCCACTGCAGCTGAAACCCATTCATCGGCCCTGTCAGAGAAATAAGCTTCATATAATAAAAAAATAAAAATAAAAAGCCAACTGGAATTCTTGATTCAAAAGCCTTACGCAAACCTGTGTTTTTCCCCAATGCAGTGTAAAGCAATACGTTTGCTTTAAAGCAGTCTGTCCCCAGTAGCACACATTGTTGCGTGCTGTAGCTGTTCAGGCATTGGCTACAATTACTCTGATCAGAGCTTACACAGGGGTGAGACATTCCCTGCTCAGTGTGAAAACCCTGGAGATGCATTTTAAACTTTGAAAAGTAAAAATATTAAGCTCTAATATTTCTCCCTTTACCCCACCAGAAACTGAACAAGGTTTTACATTAGCATTTAAGCATGACAGTTCAAGACAGTGTTCCAAGCCTGGATGAGGACCAAAGTTGAAGATCTGGTTCTGCTACTGTTTTGTCCAGCTTCATTGAAACACTGCCTTAGGCAATACCTTAAAAATAGTGCAGCACTGCAGGGAGACCTACATAATAAAACCACCACACAAGACAATGACTTAAAGTGTTACAGAGAAGCCAGTTTAGACATTTTGGGACAGATTTAATTACTTGACCAGTTTGCATTGTCACCAGACCGGCATTTTCTACATCTAAAAGGAAACCCCATTTACCTTTATCATAGGTTACAAGGCAAGGAACAAACCTGCCTAGCAATAGCTGCAATTTAGAATCAAAGCAATATAAAGCGTTTTGAGCATAGTAGAAAAGAATGGTCACTTACTGAGAGTCACTGAATGCCTTGAGGATTTCTCTGTCCAGATAGTGGGAGGTGAGAAGCAGCTCCTCCTTTGTTGGCTGTGTTTTAGACCTGGCAGGAGCGCTCTCTAATAAAGAGTCCAGAATTGGGAGGTCCACTAGCTGCAGTAGTCGGCGAATGGTTTGTTCTTGCCAAACTTCACTGAGAACTAAAAAAAAAAAAGGAAAATAAAAAGTGAATGCACGTTTCCTGTCAAGCAAATATCAACGCAAGAAAGTCATATTAAAGATTAGCATTTCTTGCATATAGCTTCCTTTTTTTCAGGCCATATACATTTTGGCAAGTATAGGATTTTCCCTTGAAATTTCAGGGCATTAAACTGATCTCGGGGGGGGGGGGGGTTTGCCTGAGAAATGTATGTTCTCTTCCTGGAAAGTTGCTTCTGTTAGACAGTGATCCGACTTCTGAGGCGACTTCCATTGAAATCAATGGGTACAAGTTGCCTAAAAGTCGGATTGAAGTCATACACTAACCTTTTTTGAAGTTGAAGCGACTGCAGTCGTGTACATTAAGACGACTCCATTCACTTCCATTAGTTTTAAAAACAGCGCGACTTGAAGTTGCCTCCCGAGTCACCCGTGTGAACCGGCTCTTAGAGGCGCCTCCTCTTTTACACTCAGTTGCGACATGACGTTACTCTCATAAAGACATTGCTTGCATATTAAGTCACAATTTATAAAAAAATGTTGCTGGCCTTGCAAAAAAAAAAAAAAAAACACACACACACCTCTCAAACCAAGGTTTTACTGTAGTAGGAACACTGGGTAAAAGGCAAATAAAAAAAAATAAAAATAAAAATAAAAAACAGTATTGCAGTCAAGACATCCCAGAATTGATAAGCTGTAATATACAGTTTATTTTTGGGCTTTGATAAGCTTTAAGGCACTTGTCTCTGCACGAGCCTGTAGAATATACTGCCAACATTTACACCTTTTGTGGGTCTTTGGTAATTTTTAGAATGTCCAAGTTCAAAAAACCCACCATGGAATCGCATGCATTGTAAAACGCCAAGATCTGTTGGAAAAGTCTTGGTGGACTTGGACAGTATATGTAGTGCTGCAGATCAAAATAGAGTGTCTTCTTCCAGTGTACAGACTACAATCACCACCATTGTAATACAAGGGACATTAGAGATTTCCTTCTACAATCTTGAAGCCAAAAACTGACAGCCAAGTGAAATTACATATAAGCCCTTCCTTTCATAGACTTACTGAGCTTGTCATTATACTTTATAATGAATGTGACAAGAACTGAACAATGCTATAAACTGTGCCATAGTCAATAGAAGTGTTTGTTACCCGTCTGGCAGCAGATTTGCCCTAAAGGCAAATATTTCAGGTTTCTTAAATTCTTTATTAAGTGGGTACAATATTCCAACTTAATCGGTGGTTTAATTATAAGTAATCAGTCAAAGCATGGACCTTTGGTATTGATGGGCATCAGGCATTTAGAAATTACTCATGGAGATACTGTAAACACTGAAAAGTGAGTGAAGGTCCTTAATGAAACAATGGACAGTTTTAGGATTACACTTTATAAACCAAAAATTGTATGAAGACAATATAAAAAAATAAAGTGGTTTTAAACCTCAGATATAAAATCTAAACAAGGAATATCCCTCCATAGTGTGTACTTGTCTCAATTAAGAGCATTAAGTGTAATTTCTGTCCGCTGCTTCGTTCGTCTGCACAAGTCACTTGACAAGTTTTCCTGACCCCAAGCGAAAAAATAGTGATAGAGGAGGGAGCTCTGTCTGATTGACAGCCTCAGCTCTGTGCCTGTGTGAAGGGGGGTGTGTCCCTTCCCTCCAATCAGCTCTCAGAGCTCTCCCCACTAAGCTCTGCAGAATAAAGTGTGTTATCCTCCCCTTTTGACAGCTCAAACTCAGACTGCAGATGCAACAGTTACAACCTACGTAGGTTTTTATTTCCATCACCCGAGGCCAGTCACTTCACTGGCTATAATGTAAGGGTTTACAAACCACTTTAAAGGTACTATAAACCTTCCTACATGCACTGAGTTTTTTTAACCTGCATAAGATGTGCAATTGTAGTTTCATGGTGTCATTTGTTGGCCTGTGCACAATATCTAGTAGAGTAAATCTCCACATCCCGATATCAAAAGTCTGTGTTCAAAGAGGCACGGCACAGATTACCTCTTGACCTCTGCGTGTAGTCCAAGAACCGACACTGCCTTTGCAGAAACTATATGTAGCGGGTATGTACTATCCCGGGTGTAAATTTTAACTTGGCAGAGACATCAGTGGTGTGTAATTCCCTGCAGCCCAGTGGGTGGCGCTGTCGCCCTGGGGTTGATTGCTGTGCCTCTTTTGTCCTCCCTCGGCAGCGGTATGGTGGGGCGGGGAACCCGCCGTGCTTGCTGGGAGAGGGTATAAAGGGGCCGGCCATCTTTGTCACGGGGTCGGGGTCCCAAGCACCTTCAGCTTGTGGACGGTGGTTCGCGTTGGTCCTCTGGGTGGCCTAGGCCACCCAGAGGACAATCGGAGGTCGTGTTCCATCCCAGGCACCTTTAGCCTGGGGTGAGGTACTCGAATGGAGCTCCGGAGCTCAGTGCCCAACACTGAGTTCCGCGAGGGAAGGAGATCCTAGGGAACCCTGGGAGTGGGTACCCGAATCCGGAAGGCGCAATGGACCGGGGGGAGCTCCTCATTTGAAGACCCGGTGCAGCATATTGCCGGTGACAGGTGAGCCTCTCGTCGGAGACCGCCTGGAAGGAAATTCCCCCTCGTGCGGAGACCGTAACCCACTTTCAGGAAGGAAAGTGGAGAACTACATTGTGTCTAGGCCTATTCGCATCCACACCTCCTTTCCTGTTCTGTTTCTACCAAGGGAGTTCAACTGATTGTGTTCATTCGAGAAGAATAAAGGAGTGTTGAACTTATGGTGTGGGGCTCATTTCCTGACAGACATTGTTCAAGGTGACTCTTGGAGGGGGGATCCAGGTGCACAGCACTGACCCGAAGGTAATACAAGAACGTTGCTTATACCGCACTGACATGTGGTGGAAGCCAGGCGTGGTGTCCCCGCTCCCTCCCCTCTAAGATACCCCTAGACAAGAGAAAGACGAGACGCGAGAAAGAGGGGAGTGAGGAGGGCGCTACATATATATCCCACAATCACTGGGTCTTGCAATCTAGTACTGGTGCAGGTGAGAGCCAAATCAAAATTAGATCCAATAGAGGCAGAGCATTCTGAGCTCACCATGCTGGAAGATGTGCTTTTAAAATGTTAGCACTCCCACATTTGTGATACAACACATGATTGGACGCTGTGTGACCCTGAAGAAGCTGCTTGCCCCTTTAGCAAACAGGGGCAAACTAGGTGAAGGACTACAACACCGTCATTACAAGGTAATGCAAACACCACATAGGATTAGAACTACACTAAAGCTTAGTTTAAAAGAATGAAAATGCATATTGCCTATAAGGCTCTATAATATAGCCAAGTCCCTTTGGGCACAACTAATTTTTTCTGCTAGAGCTGGGCTTAAAAAGTGTGCCCCAAAGCAGTTTCAGCATCCAATGCATGCTTACCTTTGGGAGGTAGGTCTATGGGCAGATTCATCTGCGTTGGGTCAGCAGGTGTCAGACTGAGGTTATCCCAGAGATCTTCCAGGCTCTGTGACTGCAGAGGAGCGGACTGGAACCGAGCCTGTTCATGCCTGCCAGTGACAGATTACAGGTCAGTCAACAATACAGCAAGGTCACACGGCATTTATACACATAGTCAGGGAGCAAGTTAAGAGTTGCTTGAAATGAACAGTAGGTTACAGTATTTTTGACAGCTGCTATATTCCAGGCACTGAGTCTTTTAGCAGGCTGTGCAATCAAGTCCTACAAGTGCTTGTGTTACGTGGATCTCGAAGTCTAGGCGGGAGTCTAAAAACTGGCTTTAACAAAATCAAAAATCGCAAAGCCCATCTCTGGCCATAAAAATCTGATAAAAATGTACTCATGACTTGAATTAAAGGGGAACTAAAGTCCCAAATTTAAAGACTAAGCAGGCAGCTATTTACTGCAAAAGAGATATGCAATGTCTCTCCTGCAATAATAAAAAAAAAAAAAAAAACTACCTGCAAGTCTTCTTTGGAATGTGCACTGAGCAGCGCAAGTGCAGATCAATGCGTTCTAGCACAGCGTCTATTCCCTGTTACAACCGAACTCCTATACAGGGGTGACATTCCACATCAGCCAATGAAGAGCTACAGCCTGGCACAAGATACTGGAGTGGCACGGACCGTTAAAGTTAAAGCATCAGGACTTTGTTCCGCTTTAAAGTGAGCAGTTCAGCATGGCAGCCAGGAAACTAGCATTTTTAGGAGAGGCCAGCAAAAGTGGCACCTTAATGTTCCAGCATAGGGTTACTTTAAAAAGGGGAAATAACCCCACCAATTTAATCATGCCTTGAGTGAGAATGAACAGTTATTAGTGTGCTTAGGTTAGCCCTTGGAATGGTCAAGCCATCAAATGGCTGGTGTCAGTCTCACATTTGCAGCACCATGGCAACTGCAGATCAAAAAGAGGCCAATATGGCAGCTTCCTTGACTAAAGGATAGTTTTATTTTAAGTTCTCTTTAAATACAATAGAAAAATAAAGCTATGGCCAACTATTATGTTTCAGCTCACAATTAAAAAGGGAGGCAGGTGAAATGCTATGGGGGATCGCTTCCACCATTTCCTTCAAAAACGGGAAAAACCCAATACAGCTTCCGATACAAAAATTACCCTTCCTCGATGAGCGAAATGTTTGACATTTGTTCTACAAAGCAGATGACGACCTTTGCATTGCTTACATGCATTAACTAGTCTGAGTATTTGGTTTCATTTTTAAAGGCTATATAACAAAAAAGTACCAGTTACTTACCGGTAATGGTCTTTCTGGCAAGTCTTCCAGGACGGCACAATGAGAGATGACTAGTCCACCTGACAGGAAACACAATCAAAGAGGTTAAAAACCCCACCCCTCCCTGTGCTCCTCAGTTTGTGAAAAAGTACTCCACACTAGTGCACGAGAGTGAAAAAAAAAACATACCACAACAAATTATATATATATATATATATATATATATATATATACACACACACACACACACACACACACACACACACACACACACACACACACACACACACACACACACACACACACTTAACCAGAGCGGTGGGAAGTAGGCCTGCCGTCCTGGAAGACTTACCAGAAAGACCATTACCGGTAAGTAACTGGTACTTTTCTCAAGACGTCTTCCAGGACGGCACAATGAGAGAGAAGCAAGTAATTTGCAGGCCTACCTTAGGGTGGGACGACCGCTTGCAGGACCTTCCTACCAAATGAGGTCCTGAGGCGACCGCAACTCCACTCTGTAATGCTTCAAAAAAGTGTTCTGGCTTAACCATGTCGCAGCTTGGCAGATTTGTTCGACCGAAGCTCCGGCCCTTTCTGCCTAGGAGGTCGCCAGAGACCGAATGGAATGTGCTTTAACCTTCGGGGCTGTCTTAGCAGCCTGGTCATAAGCTAGGGAGATTGCTTGTTTTATCCACCTAGCTATGGTTACTCTAGAAGCCTGTTGGCCCTTTTTCTGACCAGAAAAATAAATAAGTGGCTGGATTTTCTGAAAATGCTAACTATCCAAATAAGAAAGCAGACATCGTCTGACATCCAAACAATGAAAGGAAGCCTCCCTTTCATTCTGGGGATTGGAACAAAAAGGAGTATTATTTCCTGCGTTCTATGAAATTTTGATACTACCTTGGGAAGGTACAGGGGGTCCTGCCTGAGAACAACCCTGTCCTCAAATAAACGAAAAAACGGCTCTTTAATTGACAGCCTGCATATCACCTACTCTTTTGGCTGTCGTTATCGCCAGCAGAAAGGTAAACTTAACTGTGAGAAGTTTAATAGAAATACTGTCTAAAGGCTCGAACGAAGCCTTAGTTAACTGTTCTAGAACCAAGGAGAGATCCCAGGGTGGAACCCTAGAGATCTGTACTGGAGACATTCTGTCCCTAGCCGACAAGAATCTTTTAATCAACGGGTCCTGGGACAATCTTCTGTCCAGGAAGTAAGATAAGGCTGCTACCTGAACTCTTAGTGTCTTGGTAGCCAGCCCCAGATCAACTCCATCCTGGAGAAATTCCAGAATGACCGAAGTTTCCTGTTGGGAAACCTCTCTCTGAACACCAGTGAGAGAAGACCCCCCACACCTTAGCATAAATCCGCCTGGTGACCTCCTTTCTACTAGGAGAGTGGTAATCACTCTGAACAGCCCTTCTCCCGCAGGTTCTGCCTTTCAAGCACCAGGCCGTCAGTTTGAAGAAGCTGGGCTCTGGGTGGAAGACCGGACCCTGAAGAAGAAGGTCTGACCGAACTGGTAGATGGAGAGGGGGAGCTACCGACCAGTTCTCCAGAGTGGGAAACCAGGCTCTCTTGGGCCACCAGGGGGTGACCAAAATGAGACAGCATTCTGAGAGGTCCAGCTTCTGCAGGATCCTCGGAATCAGACTCAGAGGAGGAAAGGCATAGGCCAGATGAAAACTCCACACCTGGGCCAGCGCATCCACTCCCTCTGAGCCCCATTCCCGGGTCAGGGAAAAGAACCTCTTTAGCTTTTTGTTTTCCCTGCGGGCGAAGAGGTCTATCTCCGGATTGCCGAACCGTTGGCACACCAGATCGAACACCTGTGTTCAACTCCCATTCTCCCTGGAGAATCGGGTGGCGACTTAAAAAGTCCACCTCTACGTTGTGAACCCCTTTTATAGAGGGAATCCGGAGCTCTGCCCAGCTCAGGATCTCCAGAGACAAAGCCAGAAGGGTACGCGACCTGGTGCCTCCCTGATGGTTCAGGAATGCCACTGTGGTGGTATTGTCGGATAGAATCTGGACCTCTCGGCCCCTCTCTCCTCGAAGGCCTTTAGAGCCTCCCGGACCGCCAACAATTCCCGGAGGTTTGAGGAGGCGCCCCTCTGACCTCGGTTCCAGGAACCCTGAGCTCGTCTAAGTGAGCCCCCCAACCCCAGGCGCTTGCGTCTGTGGTTATCCTGAGAGGGTTGGACTGACTCCACAGACGACCCACCAGTAAATTCTGAGGAAGGAGCCACCACCTCAGAGATTCCTTTGCCACAACTGGGATGGGGACCCTGTAGTCTAGAGATTCCCTTGATCCGTCCCAAGAGGATAGAAGGAATTCTTGGAGAGGTCTGGAGTGGAGCTGAGACCACGGCACCGCTGGGATGCAAGAGGTCATTAGACCCAGCACCCGCATGATGCTTCTGAAGGAGGATTCCTCTGCCTCCAACATAGACCTGACCGTTTGTCATAAGACCTTGGACCTTGTCCTGGGGTAAAACAAGTTTTCTTTCTAAGGAATCCACTAGGAATCCCAAGTAAACTTTCTTCTGTTCTGGGACCATCGAGGATTTTTCTTTGTTGATGATCCACCCCAGGCTTTCCAAGGTGCTCACGACCCTGGCCAGGTCTGCAAGAAGGAGATCTCGACTGATTGTAGAGAAGCAGATCGTCGAGGTAGGGGACTACTGCTATACCCTGCAGGTGCAGGTAAGCAATCACCTCCGCCATGATCTTTGTAAAGACTCTTGGACTGGATGACTGCCAATGCTGCACTCCCTGGGCGGAAGTGATTGCAAACCTGAGGAAGGCCTGATGTGCTGGGAATATGTGTAGATAGGCGTCCTTTAGGTCTATGGTCACCATGAACACCCCCCTCAGAAGAAGCTTCCTGAGGGTGTACACGCTCTCCATCCGAAACCTCTTGCGATGCAGATAAGCGTTCAAGGGTCTCAAGTTTATTATAAGTCGATGCTTCCCTGACGGCTTTGGAACAACGAAAACGTGGGAATAGACGCCCAAACCTTGCTGTTCCGTAGGTACCGGGATAACTACTCCCTGCCTTTCCAGATCTGAGACATTCTGTACCAGACCTGCAGCTTTTAAGGGGTCCCTGGGTAGATGCGTTACCAGAAACTTCGGGGAGGGGAGTGAAGGAACTCTAGCTTGTAGCCCTCTTAAAATTTGGAGGACATTGGGGCTCTGAGATATGCTTTCCCATCTGGGGAGAAACTGGGAAAGCCTTCCTCCTACCCTTACGTCACTTAGAGTTCTTGTCATTAGGCTTTTGGCTGGAGAAAAGGATACCTCCCTTCTGTTTGTCCTTGCCAGCACTCCACCTCCTAGTATTGATAGGTCTTTTGTCTGAAGACCGGTTCTTACCCTGGGGGCCACGAAAAAAAATCTCTTTTTTTCCTTTTTAGGTTTGGTAGGAAATTTTACCCTTTTCGGTGGACCTGGACAAGGCTTGGTCAAGTCCTGTACCGAAAAGAAGGGAGCCCTCAAATGGGAGACCACATAAACGGGTCTTGGATGCACTATCACCATCCCAGGTTTTAACCCATACAGCTCTTCTAGCAGAGTTTAAGAGGGCTCCAGTCTTTGCGGTGGTTCTTACGGTTTCTACCGCTAGGTACGCCACCGCGTTACCTATTAGCTGCAACGACTCCAAGACTTCCTTGGATTTGGAAGTGCCTGAAACATGGTCCGTTAATTTTGAGATCCATGCATCTGCATTCCTGGCTACGCATGCTGAAGCCAGCGCCGGGCTCATGGCTGCCGCATTGGCTTTCCAGGCCCTCCGCAAGGTGGTTTCAGCACGCCGATCCATCTCATCTTTGAGGTTACCAGTATCCTCAAAGGAGAAGTCAGACTGTTTGGATACCTGGGCTAAGGAAGCATCCAATCTGGGTGTTTTGAAGAACCTATCTTAATCTTCCTCCTTGAAAGGGCACCTACGTTTCCACGTTTTTTGTCTAAAAGCTTCCTTTCAGGATCCTTCCATTCTTGAAGGATAATGTCCTTCAGTGCCTGGTGGACGGGGAAGGTTTTGGGTTGAGACTAACAAACCCTGATACATTCTATCCTGTGCGGAAACCTGTTCCGCAGGCTCCTGGATCTCTTCAGAAGCATAAATTGCCCCAAGGAGGCCCTCCATATCATCGGCCGAGAAGATGTGCCTTCCTGGCCTGGAGCCCTCTTCCTCGTCCTCTGCCTGACTATCCACCAGACCCTCATCAGATACTTCTCGATCGGAGATATCTGAATCCTCCTCCGGCTCCGAACCCTGTGAAGGTAGGGATTTTAGAGGCTGCGGGCGTCTTAACTACCCTGGGAGTCAAAGAACTCTCCTGAGAGGAAGAGCCCCCCCACTTGTCTGAGGTTCTGGTTCCCTAGACCTGAGTGAGGATTGAAATTCCTTAAGCGTAGTCAGCATCTGGGTCTGGACAGACAAGAAGTCTTTCATGACCTGAGATGTTTCTTTTCCAGCCAATTTCTGAATGCATTTAAAACAGAAAGGTCTGGAATAGTCTGGAGGCAACCTATCGTTGCAGTAGCCACATCTTTTGATGCGAGCAGGGGCTTTAGAGGGACGGCTGGTAGACCCCTGGGCAGTGACGTCCCCTCCTGCAGAAAAAACAAATATACACAGGGAATTTTTTAGTACCAAAACACCCTTGTGCAGAGCAAAAGGGGGAAGAGTCGGGGTACCTCCCCCATCATAACCCCTGCTGGCTGGGTAGGACTCACCTCCTGTGGCCTCCTCTGTAGCCTTGGCCGTACTGGGCCTTTCCTCATGCTCCATGCGCTGTCCGGGCTCGAACCTTGTCGCTAAGAGCAAACAGGAGGAATGGGCGCCTCTTTTCCTGGCATCTTTATAGAGGAAGCTGGCTGAAAAGACGGCGGCCGTCGCCATCTTGCCGTAGACCGGAAACCGGAAGTGGCGCGACGCACGGTGACGTCATTCCGGGCGCTAGAGGAGGAAATCAATGAGTCCTCCAGGCCATGGGAAAATGGCGCCGCACATGCCTGAGCGGCGCCAATAGCCAGAACAGCGCTTCACCGCTGGGTTCACCACCGCATCTGCGGGAGACCTGCCAGCCCCCCCTCTGAAGTGGACACCCACCAGGTAGGGAGAAAAAAGAGGAAACATTTGGCCCCTGAAGCTTCCAGGTACCCTGTACCTTAGGGCTTCAGAAAACTCAGGGGGTTCTTCAAGGCTATTCCTTCCCCCCTGAGTATGTTACAACAAAAGGGGGACCCCCCAGGAAGGATGAGCCCGTCCTGCTAGGTCCAGAGGCTTCCTAAGCGTTCGACCTAGGTCCCAGGGGGAGACCTCCAGCACCAGGCCTTTAGAAAATAACAAACGGTTTCGCTGTGGGGAAACAATCAAAAACTGAGGAGCACAGGGAGGGGTGGGGTTTTTAACCTCTTTGATTGTGTTTCCTGTCAGGTGGACTAGTCATCTCTCATTGTGCCGTCCTGGAAGACGTCTTGAGAAAAAACATTCTTAAAAAAAAAAAAAAAAAAAAAAAAAAAAAATTCCCTCCTGAGCTAGTACCAGTCCATGTTAGAGAACACCCAGCGTCATTTACCACACTGTTTGCGAGTGCCGGGCAATACTGACACATACTTGCACAGATGAGCATCACAGTACCCTTCACCCTCCCTTTAAGTCAAAGCTCACATTTTGCAAATAAAAAAAATATTAAATATGCAAACGATTTTGCAGGTAAAGAGTGCAATTCTTTTTACCATGAAGCCAGCAAAGCATTGCAGTGTCATGTGCCTGCAAAAAAACTCCCCAGACCTATCGCTCTGCAACTCCATGGGGTAGACAGTGAAGTTAGACAAGCCATAAATTAATTGATTCTTCCCCCCCCCCCACCCACTATGTGAGGAAGTAAACATTGATTCATTTTAATATGGAAAATCGAATCTCAGGCAGTCCCTGCTGAATTGGCCGAGATGCAAGCCATCTATGGTGGGCTGCAGGAAGTGTTAGTGAACTATGAGCGTGCCAATAACCCTATTTCATTGAGCACTACAAGCCGCCTGTCATGGTAGCAGGCGGGATTAGTAGTTCATTCAGATTGAAGCAATTGCACAGGCAGTTTTTAAAATCCAACAGCAGGTACAGAGAGGATTCCTCTGCCCTCCATCACAGTGGGAGATCAGGGGGGCACGATGGGGAGTAATGTGCCACACCCTAAATAAGGGAGTTGAACTTGCCCTTTGGGTAATCTACCATATTTTAAATCTCAAGATATAAAAAAAAAAAAACAAAAAAAAAAAAAAAAAAAACACTGGATAGAGTGAGGAAGGTTCTAATACAGTGGTCAACTTTTTATGCAGGGGGCCTCAGGTAACATCAAAGGGCCGCTCAATGTTCAGTAAATGTAATGCTACAGAAAGCCGTCAGACTGCAGTCAAACGGAGATGGTAATAGACTGGACATGTTCCTGAAATTTCTCATTCTTGACGGTGGGGGGAACCCCCACAACATCTGCAAGGTTCCAAAGGGCTACAGAAGTGAAAAGGGTTGATTAACAAGGATTTTAGAATGGTCAAGGATTGTATTGTGGTCCATGTTCACAGTGAGGAAACGTACCTTCTCGGTTTGGCCTAGTAACCATTGACATCAGAGCTAAAAGTGAGGGAAAACCCAAAATTTTGGAGTTGCCAGACCAGTAATAAAAAGGGAAGTCTTTTAATTGGAATAACAGTCCAGTGACAAGAGAAACTTGTGGTTGCCTCCACAGGCCAGGAAGTGAAGGCACCTCATCCATTTCAAATTGGGGGCTTGTAGTCCAACTTCACATAAGATTGGCAATATCAGAAACCGGTTTTGCATACCATCTGATGTCACAATGGAATAAAAACAAAGTGCGTTTTGTTTACACTACACAAAAACCGTACAGCTCGTTACCAAGAATTTAAGCCTCTGACAAATTGTCCAACTTAGAGAGAAGCCATCATTCAACATACCTAGAATTATCCAGTTTGTACAACATGAATACCAACAAACCTTAGGCTACAAGCCTACCAGTAGAACTGGCTAGATCAATACAAGACAGGACAGCCCAAAATACAAGTCTAGCTGTGAGCGTCACAGCTCAGGAGTCATGTGGTTCGGTTTTATAAAAGTCAAGTGGTGAAAAACACAGTAAAAAAAAGGTCAGTTAAACAGTGAGGTCTTTACAAAAAGCAGACATAGGATGCATGCCATTACTTGTATTTTAGGGCTGAAACTAGTCGACATAATCGATGAATAGTGCGGCACACCGGCCATACCGGACAGTCTACAGTGCGGCACACCGGCCATACCGGACAGTATACACATTGAAGCACGAGTGTGAGCAGCAATGCCTTGCGATACAGTCCTGACAGGAGAAGGCAGCGATTTCAGTGGTTCTAAAGGCAGAAATCTTTACCCTAATGCATGAAGGTAAAAACCTTCTGGGAGCAGCACCGCACCCCCATCTCAATCAAGCAGCTTTACCAGGTCTCTCCTCCGCTCACACCGCAGCAGGGGCCACTGGCTCTTGCTGCCATCACAGTCAGTGAGCCAAGCCACGCTCTGTGTGAATGGACGATGGCCATTCACAGAAGTATGGCTTCGGAGTGAGCCTGCTCAAGTGCCCCCATAGCAAGAGGCTAGGTATTGGGGGCACACCGCTTTAGTTGGGGGGGGGATCTAAAAAAATAAAATAAAAAAAACGGGGCTGCTCTGTGCAAAACCAGTCAAGTACATTGCAATTTAATCAAGATAAAAAAAAAAAAAAAAAAAAATTGTATTTTTAAAGGGATTCTAAAAAGGCAGAAGTTTTTTTACCTTGCTATAGGGGCCCTATAAAGGCAGGAGGAGCCAGAAGCACCAGTGGAGGACCTCAGAAGAGGATTGGGGCTGCTCTGTACCAGATTCAACCTCCATTTTGTTCTCCAACCATACAGCTGGCTGTTTATATTTACCACTGCATAAAGATATTGAATACATTTTTTTTTTTTTTTTTTTTTTTTATATAAAAACCTTAAAAGTGCCAACGAATCGATTATGAAAATAGTTTGTTGCAGCCCTACTTTTATTAGCCTGAAAAGTAATCTGTGCTCCTCCGATTTAGTTTGACTTTGTTAACAGTAAGCAATTTCTCCCAATTCATGGCTAAACCTAACCGCCTGCCATACTCCTGCCCAACAAGTGACCTAGATGGCCAGAGAGACATGCTCACTGAATACAATGGAGGCAGCACTAGGAAAAACATGATTTAATCAAAAGGACACAGAAGGAACTTCTGGCTCTGTACAAAGAATGGCTGGCCTCTTTATGCCTGCAGGAAAAATTTGAATTGTAATTATGACATTTGCGGTAGCAGTCACCAACCTTGTAAAGTAAATATAATAAAGCTTCATTATGGAACCAAAAGCATCATGTGACTGGCTGACTGCCAATTTACATACAACTCAATGAAAATTTTGATTTGAAATCTGGAGACCGTAAAAAAGGTTTGCATCGTTTCATAACAATTAGGAAAATGTAACTATTTTAGGAGCTCATCAAGGCAGATCTTTAAAACGTAAAGCCAAACATTAAGATTGATGGCCTAGGAATGAATTATTAGCCATTAAGTTTTTATTTGCTTATTTGGGTGTACTTTCCAGGTAGAGACACCCTCTATTTGTCCTGTGACCATCACCAAAACAGGAAAATGGGATATATGCATAATCTGAGCTGTCACCAGGAAGGGCGAGAAGAAAAAAATTAAATAAAAAAAATCTTGAGACCTCTTCAGGTGAGAGCTGTCAGAGGGGAAGTCACTCACAAATAAGTTTTCTCTAGGACAAGTGAAAGGAAATCCACCCCCCCCCCCCCATACATAGGGGGTAGGCAACCTTGGCACTGCACCAGTGGTGAAACTACATGTCTGAAAAATTCCTGGAGGTTTCAGTTCATCATGGGACTTGTAGTTCTACAAAAGCTAGAGTGCCAAGGTTGCCTACCTGTGCTACACAGAAACCGGCCAAACTGCAAAAATGCATTTTCCTGCATTTTTAGCTGCATAGTTAAATTACATAAATATTTATGTAAACTCATTAATGACCTGCTCATATTTTCTCCATTATATACCATTGAAAGGGTCATTCTATGTGTTCTTTCGAGCTGATAAAATCCCATGCTGCACTGGTATCAGTTACATTGATCCAAGCTGTTAACTCCAAAAACACATCCCAGTGTTATAAAAGACGGAGCTTTATTGTAGTCATATCAGTGTGACAAAATTGTTGCTCCATAGATTTAGAACAGTGAGCAATGTTTAAGGGTCGTCACCCCAAGTAAGGAAATTCTGGGCAGGACCACCAGGTGGAAGGAAAAAATTGCCGCCACTAAATCCAATGATTGTACGCTGCAAATTTTATGTTTTTAGGATTAAATGCACTTTGGTAGAGAAATCACATTTGACATTAACCACTTCCCTACCGCTGGACGTCATATGACGGCCTGGACTTTTGGGGAAGATATCTGAATGATGCTTGCAGTAAGGGGCATCATTCAGATATCATTCTTTGCAGCCAGCGATTCTGTGCACCATGAGAATGATCATAGCGGCATGGTGCACAGGATCATAGCGGCATGGTTCTGGGAGGAGACAGGAGGAGACGCCCCCCTCCTGCCACCATCCGGTGCTTCTCCAGGCTCTCTTGTGCCATCGGGGGCCCAGAGAATGAATCAGCCGGCGCACGACTATAGAGATTTGCAGTGACCAATCATGTCTTTGACCGTCGAAGGCCTAGGCGCGACGTTATGTCACGCCCAGGTTCCTGAAGGTAAACAAAGCTGCGATCGGGGAAAAAAAAATTCACCAATCTCATGCTTTCCAGCCTGGAGAGATGTGGGGTCTTATTGACCCCGCATGTCTCCATATAGAGGACCTGTCACAATAGATTCCCATTACAAGGGATGTTTACATTCCTTGTAATAGGAATAAAAGCGATCAAAAAAAAAATATTTTAACGCCCCTGTCCCCGGTAGCTCACGCTCAGAAGCGCACACGCAAGTCCCGCCCACATATGTAAACGCTGTTCAAAACACGTGAGGTATCGCTGCGTGCATTAGAGCATGTGCAACCATTCTAGCACTAGACCTGCAACTCTAAACTGGTAACCTGTAAAAAAAAAATTAAAGCGTCTATGGAGATTTTTAAGTACCGAAATTTGGCGCCATTCCATGAGTGTGCAATTTTAAAGCGTCACATGTTAGGTATTTACTCTGCGTATCTTTCACATTATAAAGAAAAAAAAATTGGGCTAACTTTACTGTTTAATTCATGAAACAGTTTTCCAAAAAAAGCATTTGAAAAATTGCGCAAATACAGTGCAAGATAAAAAGTTGCAATGACCACCACTTTATTCCCTAGGGTGTCTGCTAAAAAAAAACAACTATATAATGTTTGGGGTTCTGAACACACTGGTCCTTGGTTTCAATTCGATTCGCCCAGACGGAAGGGGGCAGATCCCTTTCTATTTTTTTTTTTAGGTAGGCGGGTGTAAACCGACAAGTCCATTTACATCTGCTGCTCTATAGAGGTTAGGGTAAATCAATGGGACAAGCACCCTGAAAGATGTTTAGCCATTCCCTACCATTTTAAGCAGAAATTTACCCAGAACATGAAAAAAAAGGTACCTACATTGATAATTATGCTACAAAATTATTGAGAGTGAATAACTTATATCGCGCTACAAATGCAAACTAAATCGCCTCAAGGCGATTGTATGATGTAAACTGCCTCCAGCATTATTAGTTTCTTCTTGCTGGGGGCTGCCATTTTATTGAAGCCCAGAGCAGCAGTAAATCTAGGCTGTCGGAACATAGTCCTCTACATTTTAGAGAAAAGCAAAAAAAAAAAAAAAAAAAAAAAAGAAGTGCAGAGCAGGTTGAGGTTGGATTTTAAACCCCAAAAAGCACGTTCAGGGGAACAGAAAAACATGGAATGTGTCTAGTGGTTGAGCGTTAATACATTCCAATGGCCAGAAAAAGGTTATACTAGACAATGGAATCTATTAGGCTCCGTGTACACAGAAGCTGATAAACTGCAGTTTATTGGCGCTTTGGCGTTTTTTTTAAAAAGCCCATTAACTGCACTCTATGTTAGTCTATGTGTTCATGTACACAACGTTTTTTACCTTTAATGAGCAGTGGAGTTAATGGGCTTTTTTCTAAACGCAAGAAATTCGCGTTCAAAGTGCAGTTTTTCGTCAAGAAAAAAAACGCAAAACGCCAAAAAACGATGGCCGAGAGCGTTTAGTCCATTAAAGAAAAAAAATGAAAATTTTCTCAAACGAAAAAACGCTACATTGAAAAACGCTAATAAAAGCTAGCTTTTTCTGCTGCTTTAAAAACGACCGTTTTTTGAGCTTCTGTGTACATGGAGCCTTAATACTCAAATGCTTGATACATCTAAACGCATGTAGGCGCTTGATGCAGCTTTTCTCCTGACAGAAGTTCCAGCATTCAGAAGGGCTAAACGGATGCTTTGAGTGCATGAGGCCCAAATGGTCCCTCAGCCCAATACCACCTTACTCTCACGTACCTCTGCGGTGTACATCGGCCATTGCCCTTTTCAATCTGCCCAGTAGTGCGATGTTGTACATTGAGGAATCTGTACAGGCTGCAGCTGCTGTCTTCAAACACTGAGCGTTTCTTTTCTTTGCCAAACACACAGGTGCTCAATACCGATTCAAACACCTTACAGTCCATAAGAGCCTGGCACACCCGCACAACCTTCGAACGTGGGATGTCGGCATCGCCAAAGTACTTGTGCTGCACCAGATGAGCAAATACAACATCCACAGCGTCTGAGCCAATGAAACAATCCGGGTGGGACTTCAAGCGGTGCCGCCGCTTCTTCACCTCCACCTGAGTGTGCAGAGCATGGATGATGCTGCTCCAGATGTAGGTGGCTCGGAAAGGTTTGTTATTTAGGTTGGGACCTGGAAAGAAGAAGAAAGTCAGTTTGTTGCATTTGTCAGATAAAGTTCCCACATTTTTTGGACTATTGTAGTTGGGTTTTTGGTTATAAATATAAATTGTCAGTTTATGCAACCCTTAAATTGATAAAATGCATTTTTTTTTATAAAAAAAAAAAAAAGTACATGTTTCTTATGCCTCTACACCACTAGGAAATACTTTGTGAACATGCCAGTTCCCTTGGTACGCTTGGTATCCTAGCATGGTCAGCTTAAGTCCTGCAGTCAGACTGCTGGCCCACACCCCCATGCAGCTGTTGCAAGCTGCATGTGTCCATAGATCAAACTTTTAGCCCCACCTACAGCAGAGGACATCACTGCTGCTCCTTGGATATGAGGCACATTTTTTATATTTTATTTTTAAGTCATATATAGATGCTATACAATATGGAACAGCAAACAGTTTTCAAAGTTACAAAAAGTCTGCAGTTCTCAACTCCGAGCAAGATAAAATAAAAACTTAAGTTTATTCTAAAGCCATACAAAACTCAATGTACTCCTTGGATAGCAGATTGATCTACCAGTTTTGTTTTGGACAGTTGGATAAAATCCATGTACTTAGCCCTGGTTCACATTGATGCTACTTTGAAATTGCGCTACTTCACTTAAAGTAGTGCGATTTTTAAGTAGCAAGGTCAGCACAATTTCAGGTGCTACTTGAGACATGTGTGGTTTCATGCAGATGTCTATTGAAGTCGCACCGGAAATCGGCTAAAGTAGTGCAGGAACTATTTTTGCAAATCGATGCCACAAAAACTCTTCCCCTTTAATGCCCTGAGGAATATTGGCAGTATCAAGTTGGCAGAGGGGAATGCCGAGCCTCCTTATAGCCATGGAAGGTTTCACCAACTAAACCTACAGAATGCGTTTTAGCCTGCAGTTTAGGAGTTCTCATTATATGCCTTGCTATGAAATATTACTAGCTTAACCATTGTACTTCTGAAAACCACAACTATATTTTACCAGTTGACATTTTTACTGGCAGAAATACTAAAGTTCCCTGTTCTTTGGAGAACAGCAGTCAATTCACACACAGCAGTAAATCTCAAAGCGATTATACCAGTATTACGGCCGTGGCAAAACTTGTGGTATTTAGGAGACTGAATTAACTACTACAGGCTAAAAAGACTAGAAATAAATACTTAATCCAGGGGACCACCATGAAAAGGTCTGCACAGGACAGGCAAGCTGCAGACTCAAGGTATCTATGCAAGAAATGGGCTATATTACTGGATGGCTGGATACCTTTCCAGTGGAGTAATGGACCTGCAAGTTGGCACACCTCCATTGATACTTCCTCCAGTCCTGTAGCTTAAAGTGGCCGCAAAGTCTAAAGTTTACCTTAATGCATTCTCAGCATGAAGGTAAAAAAACTTTGTGCAGCTCCCCTACCTTCACCCAACCACTTACCTGAGCCTGATCGATTAAGCAATGGTTCCGCTGCTCTCGCATCTTACTGGACTCAACAGGAGCCATTGGTTCCTGCTGCTGTCAAACCCAGTGATGGAGTAGAGAGCAGTGCCAAGCTGCACTCTGGAATCAAACCTGCATGGAGTGCCCCCATAGCAAGGCAAGAAGACCCCAGAAGAGAAGGATCAGGGCTGCTTTGTGCAAAATCATTGCACAGAGCAGGCAAGTAGAACTTTTTTTTAACAAAGAACCTTGACCATCACTTTAAAGGTATATACACACCTCTGAAGAGGCTGTAGGAGCCAGAGCATTGCACACATGATCTACTAGAGGGCGCACCGACCTAGTGCATTACCACTTACAGGTTTATTAAAATATAATTAAAAAGCAATAGTCCTACTCACAGACAGAGCTTATATACAAGCTTATCGGAAACAATGGCTGGTTCTTTTAGCCATATGAACACCCATTGTTCTGAGGAGGGCTGCAAGATTATAGACTGCCTCTAGACAGAACCACGCCACCTATGTTGACGATAGACCAAGAGCGCAGGAGATTTTTCTTTTACACACACGATTTACTGACTGCAGTTCCAATACTCTGCAGTGTCAAAAGCAAAAAAAAAAAAAATTGTTTTTGCAAAAAGGCGGAATTCTTTAATCACCCGCAATACTGGATCACCCCATACTTTACAATAAACTAACTTTACTAGAGACATGGACCTACTATACAATTTGGCAGCCGATAGAAGGTTGTAAAATCAGATTGTAACGTGTGGTGAGCTTAAAGGGGTTGTAAAGGTTTTTTATATTCTAAATGGGCTCCTTTATCTAGTGCATTGTTGGTTCACTTATCTTTCCTTAGTTTCCCTTCTAAATGTTTTTCTTTCTGAATTTCTCACTTCCTGTTCCTCCTCAGTAAGCTTGCCCCCATCATCCGAGCCGTTCTGGCTGGGGGTCACCCCTCCCTTGGGAACACAGCGTCTCCTCACAGGATACATTTTTCCTTTCCCGATGAGCGAGCCAGCTTTGCGTGGGCTCCCGCGACGGAGCTCGCAGGTGTCAATCTCGCCGAGAACAGAGGCGAGATTAAACACAATATCGCGGCCACGTATTGTAGAAGGGAAATCGAAGGAAAGGGTGAGCAAACCAACAATGCACCAGCTTAAAAAAAGGAACCCATTTAGAAAATAAACAAACCTTTACAACCCCTTTAAGGGATCTGAACCAGGACAACTGCCAACTTCTAGCTTTTAGAACCCAGATTGCAGAGGACAAAAAAAAAAAAAAGTAATAGAACAGACTTGGGAAACTGCAGCGCCGCGAGAGCCCCCCCCCCCCCCAAAATCTGTTATTTTGGCTGTCCGTCTGGTCTGTGATGCCTCCGTCAGCACACCTCTCTGCTTCCTCAGTGAGGGAGCCAACGGGCTCAAATAGGCATGCCGACAGATTTCTGTATGGAGATCTGCAAGAACTGGACAGAGAGCCTGAGGAGCTGATCAGTCCAGTGGGAAGGCTCAGTTCCAGCAGATGAGCAATGCCTTGGAGATTTCCTGATGCTCTGCTGCCACTCTACCTGGCCAAGTTCTTCCTGTGTTAGCAGCTACAAGCTGCAACCCCCAGGAGCCATGTACCTGTTCTTCACTCCAGATGAGGATCTGCAGACATACCCGCTGTACCAATCTCAGGCTCTCCCCTTCCAGTCACAGTGCTTGCAGCACTGCCAGTTATTCCATGAGCCTCTCATTCACACATTGGCACCAAGAACAGCAGATCAGGTCATTAACTCATGAGTTTACCAGCTGGCCCTACATCAACTGACCAGCAGAGGACATTTCTTCACTAGTGTTTCTAATATTTGTAAATGTGTACACACCATATCAACAGTTGTACCCATTATTCCTAGCACCAGGTCTTGAACGCTATAGGATTACATACGAACGAACCTTCCCAGTACAGTTCACCGGAGGCTGCAATTGAATCAATATGTCTTACTATACAATTGTGGCTTGGCACCCAAAAGTCTGTTTCTCAGGTGGCTCCTTGGGAAAATTGGCAACCCCTGCTAGAGAAGGTTTGAGACCCCATGAACACGATGATCTAATCATGCAAGACTAGATTAAAAATTAAGTCATCAAGCATGAAAAAAAGTGGTGATCCTCATGACAAAAATTTTGCATTCATCCAGTAGTTCTCTGGGTACACGGAAGCATAAAAATAAATTCAAGATATCAAGAATGTAGATAAAATGTCAAAACCTAATTTATTTTCCATATGGATGGTAAAAAAAAAAAAAAAAAAAATGCCCCAACTTTTGGCAAATACAACAAAGAGCAAATTTGTGCAACCAACCACTCAGAATGCTGAATTTCCAATATTGGTAAAAAGGTCAGATCCCTAGAGGATGTCGATCAATGTATGGACAATCCTCTTCCAACATAGGTCCACTGAATGTTTGCCATCATTATACTGGACACAAATATGCAACTATTTGCTACTTTGTAGTTCGATGCCAAAAGAGTTAGTCAGCGCTGGATATAAGGCCACTAAGATTCCAAAGCGGACAGATTTGGTACATTGGACTTCCACATTTAACAAGGTCACATTCAGATCATACAATAAATACCGGAGCATTCCTCAGCCTTATCTCTATACGCCTGTAACCTGCTGTCACCCAGCAAACAAACTGCAATCAGCAACAATGAGCTGAACAAGGTTTACTCCAGGGCTGACCGATTATTGCAGAATCCAATATAAAGATTAATAGGAAAATGAACCAACTGTCTTAGTAAAAGGCCAATCCATTCATTAGGATGGCCATACACTGGTAGTATTCCATATGAAAGTTTATACAAAAATTCTCATCAGAACAGGCATAGAACGTTCTTACTTGCCATCATAGAGTCAACCAATTTAATAAGTCAAAAGCTCCTAAAGCAGAAGTCACTCCCACGCATGCACGGGGTGCTTATCCTGGCATACAGGCAGTGTACCGAAATGTAAACAAAGCTACACATGTGCAGCTCCGTGTATATTCTACAGGTGAACAGGCAAGTATGTTTTTTTATTGCATGTCTCTTCAATAAGAAGCCTACATGGAAACCTTACTGATGCCCTATGGGAGCAGGAAAGGGTTAGCATACAGCAGGAAGCCCAGGACTGAAAAGTCTTTGCCTATCCCCATGTGACAGATAATTTTAGATTGTAAGCTCCAACAAGCAGAGCCCTCCAATTCCTCTTGTAATATTGTAACTATGGTCTACTTTTTTTTTTTTTTTTTAAAAGGCTTTGCTGACACTATATAAATCCTGTATAATAATCATGAGCACTCACATGGGGGGGGGGGGGGGGAGCGAGTCCTGCCTCCATACCCAGAAGTACTGCATGTATTTATTCACCCCCAGAAATTGAACAGGGCAAATTGGAAAACAGTTTGCGACAGGTCTTATTTGCTCACTTTTGGTCAGTTATATTGTTTTGCTTGGTTTGACAAAAAAAAAAAATATATATAATAACATATCCGTCACAAATTCAGCATTGTCTTGTGTTCTCCCCACTCTGCTGGTGTTCTTTATTTCAAGCAGCCCTGCCAAGTTGTTGTCAAGGACTTCAAAAAAATTCGACCACTGCGCCCCCCCCAATCACCATTCTGGGACAAGTCCTAGATCCCAGAAGGCTGCAGGACCAAAGCACAGCAGAGCTCGTACATGCGCAATGAGAAGCCAGCTGTGAAGCCGCAAGGCATCACAGCTGGCTTCCAAAAGTAAAAACATGCCGGTGCCAGGGACCCGAGGATTGAAGAACTGGCTTGGGTGAGGATAGCGCTTGATGCCTGGACACGTAAATGTTTTTTTTTTTAACAAAAAAAGTCAGCAGCTACAGTATGTGCAGCCTGTTAGAAGCTAAATACAGAGCAGCCAGTTTAAATACAAGCTGGCACTGTTTGCAGCAGACAGGATGAGCTCACAGTGCCTCTTCTCACTTGTCAGAGGCACTGAGCTCAATGGACAGCTTGGATTCTTGGACCAATGGTAAAGTACCATTAGCCCCAGATGTCCAATAAAAATGCTGCAGTGGAGGCACGCCTCTCACTGCAGTGTCATAGAAGGGGCATGTGTCTAAGACAAATACCCCCACCCAGCCCTCTTAATTACAAGGAAAAACATGCGTTTATGTCCAAGACTTACCCATAATGCCACGTTTTAGTTGAGGGAGAATGAGAATTTGCTGCTGCTGAAAAGATACAAGCTAAAATCATTAAGCTATGTTAAAATACTTTCATCCATTTACTGTGAAATTACTGGTTGGAAGTAATAACTTCAAACTTCAGTAATTTGTCCGTTAAGCCACCTGCTTGAGTGCAATTTTTGAAAATATAGTAAAGCACCTTAAAAATTATATACAATTTGTATATTACTTATGGTAATTAACCCCTTGCCACCCAGGCCTGACACTTCTCCCCTACATGTAAAAAAAAAAAAAAAAAAAAAAAAAAAACCTAGAAAACTCAGAACCCCCAAACATATTTTAGCAGACACCCTAAAGAATAAAATGGTGGTCATGGCAACTTTATGTTGCATGGTATTTGCGCAGCAATTTTTCAAGCACACTTTTTTGGGAAAGAAATGTGAATATAAAAAGTAAGTTGGCTCGATATTTGTATGCTATGCCAAGTAAATATATACCCAACATATCATGCTTTAAAATTGCGCACACTCGTGGAATGGTGCCAAACCTCACTACTTAACATCCATAGGTGATTTTTTTTTTTTTTTACAGGTTACATGTTTACAGTTACAGAGGAGATCTAGTGCTAGAATTCTTGTTCTCGCTCTTTCGCAGCATATGTAACCTGTGTGTATCTGGCTCTGATACTAGGCAGTGCTTCAGACACTGACCTCACACCCCTACAATATATAGTATATGCTCAGTGTACCAGCATTAGGAGCTGTGTGCATTGAGAAGGCATACAGATAGTTTAGCCAGTATTGCGCAGTACATTGTCCGACCACCATGCATTTCAGCCTGCGCTTCCCAGGTACCCGAAAACAGGGATTTGATGCAGACGAGCCAAACCACCCACGTGCACGAGGACCTAACAAATCACACATGAACAAGCAGACTGCACAGAGCACAGCCTAAAGCCAACCACACCACATTACATTACATGGACTCTTGATCTCCACCCAGGATTCTCCTGATCCCACAGCCTCATCCACAGAAATTCAGGTATACAACAATCCGTAGACTCTCCCTGACAGGAAGACACAGCCCGTTCAAAGGAAATGAGCAAATACAAAATTTCAAATCAGACGGCTAAGCTGCCCCGTCCACATTCCCTGTGCTGAGACATCACATACCTTCACATGTAACACGGCAAAGGACAGCCCGTCCAACTGTCATATGTTATGTGCATTACCCAACAACTGTTCTCCGAAAGCACCAGAATCCCATACCACTGACTAATAGGATAATAAGCTACTACACCACACAAACCACAACGTGCGCATAAACTAACTAATAAAACAGAAACATGTATACAATGCTGAACACAAAGCAGCATAGGACACTGGTAAAAGGTAAAAAAACTCAATCACAATGTTACACAATGCACATACAACACCTATACAGACAGTGCACAAACACACCAATTTATACAGAGCACACCACAATACCACACAACGCACATACAAACTAAGGTAGCTAGTGTATGGTGTGTGTGCACGCTCTAAGGTAGAAAGTGAAAAAACACACACGTGTGAGTGTGTAGAGGCAGCGGCTGAGGGGCACACATCACATACACCACACTAAGGTAGACCGCGTAACATGCAAACAGCTATTGACAGCAGAGCGCGTGCACACACACCCCACACCAAGATAGACAGCACACATACACCAGAAGGCATACAAACACTATAATACACATCCTACATACAACTTGTTACACATACAACACTACAAGCTTTATATAGCGCCAACAGTTTACGCAGCGCTTTACACATACACAATACATGCAGCACTCTGAGGAGCAATCCATGTTTAAATCACTTTTCAGAGATTGACAGGCAGTGAGGAGGCATTGCACCACCTGTTTTAATCCCATGAACCCCTATAACAAGACGCACCAGCATGCATTGCAAGTGGTAGCAGGGTGCTTGCAGAGTGGCCCCATTGACTTGAATGGGTTGCATTTGGTAGGCGCTTTGGCTGCTAAAAGCAAGGAGTGCAATTCCTGCCGAGGCTGTGAAGCAAAGCAGTGTGGCTGAAGCATGTGCACCCCCCCAGCTAAAGGGGGTGTAAGTGAGTTAACTGCAGGGGTTTTAACCCCCCCCCTAAATGGTGTGAACATGTGGACAAGCCCTTCGAACTCCTGAAAACCTTTCTAGTAAAATTACCCATTATATAAGGCCAGCATTTACACAGGCAAAACACAATATTTCAATTACTCACAGTTTTGCAAACATCCCCTTATATATTTTTTGTTTCTTCGTCGAGGTTAGGAAGGAGGGAAGGGCAAGGAAGATGAAATCTATGCGGGACATAGCTGAGCGGAAGGGGAGTAGAGCAGGAAAAGCGTGACTGTAACGGGTATTTATGTCTCCATGTGTCGGTGAGGGCAAATTCTGCGAGAAACTTCCAGAACCTGGTAGGTAATAGGTGAAGAGGCATAGGGGGCAGCAGGGCTTAATCTAGGCTCGGGGTAAAGACCATGTTAAAATCACCTGCCCAGATGGCCGGCACTGAGCCATGAAAGCTACTCCCAGCTGCAGCATAGTGAATTGGGGGGGGGGGGGGGGGGGGGGGGGAGTAGAAAGCCAGGACAACCTCCAGGCGGCCAATGGTAGCATGCAGAAACAGTGACCGGCCCTGGGGGTCCGACTGCAATGTGTGAAGCTGGAATTGCACAGACTTGGAGATGAGAATCGCAACCCCCATGGGAATTGGTGGTATGCAGGGCTTGGCAAAGCCATCCCACCAGGGCTTTTTGAGACTCATCTGCTTTTGGCCTGTCAGGTGGGTCTCCACAAGACCCGAGATGTCTGCCCATTGGGATTTAAGGTGGGAGAGGACCGCTACACGCTTTACCCTCTCGCCGAGACCCCTGACATTCCAGGTTTACAATTTTGAGGGAAGCCATAGTGTGTGGAGGGGGGCTATTGTGTACAGTCAGACTCCCAGGGGGCAGCAGGCAGCGTAAAACTGAAAGACATTTCATGGTGAAATAAACATGCATACGGGGCACCTGGGGGCTGGAGGAGCCAGCCAGGGGACGTCGAGCCAACACTGAATCTCTTATGAGCTTGTATCAGGCACACACTGGTGGGGGGCATATCAGACCCATTCAAAAAGAGAATGCATAGATTAAAAAAAAAAAAAAAAAAAGAAACGCTGGAGTACATGTGGTTAATGTAGAATCAAAAAAAAAAAAAAAAATAGCAAACAAAAAGTCTGCAAAAGCACTGGACCAGCAGAGTTAACACTACAATTAGAGGGGCAAAGGCTGGCCAGGGAAACCGTGGTGGGGAGGTGGTAGTCAAGGGTGGCATGGGTGCCACGTTCTTGGGGGTGACTGGCAAGGTCAGGGGGGGCGATCAAACGGAAGAGCGCACAACGGTGCAGCGGGAGAGGTATCCAGTCTTGGGGTATGTGGGTGCAGGTGAGCCGCCCGAGGCATACAGGAGCATGGTGATGCGGGAGAAGCAGTAGCTTGCGTTATGGGTACAGGAGGAGCCAGACAAGCATGGGGCCTCAGCGAATGGTGGAGGGAGGGGGAAGAAGACAATAAAATATACAGAGTGTAGGGCCAACTCACGGTTCCAGGAGAGATGAGGGGGGAGTTAGGCCAGGCAGTTTGAGCAGACCTCCAGTGGTGGCGGTGCACGGAGGGTGAAAATCTAGGCGTGGGCTGGCAGTGCCAGCCAGGAGAGAACAGCCTGCGGGTCTTTGAAGAACTGTGCTTTGCCGTCGCTCACCACAGAGCCGTGCTGTGAAAAGCATTGCATAAGGCAGATGATGCACATGTAGTTGCTGCTTCGCCTCGGTAAAGCGTGCCCTTTTCTTCTGGACCTCGGCCGAGAAATCCAGAAAACACCGCCACAGTCACGGTGCCGATTGGGATATTACCTCGTTCCCGGGTGAGCCCGAGGATGGGGTCGCAGTAGTTTAGGAACTTGGCAATAAAAAAGCACGGTGGGGCACCAGCAGGTGGGGGTTTCACGGCAAGGCAGTGGGCGCGCTCCACCACAAATGGAGAGAAGGCCTCCCTGCCATAGGTCTTGACGAGCAGATTCTCCAGATAGATCTGGGGGGCAGACCCCCCGCCTCCCAGGGAGCCCCACGAAGCACAGATCCCCTTTATATTTAATAGCCAGTTATAAATTCTAATCGGTTTTATACATGGGTCATTTTCTAAACTGCAGTCCTTTTCCACCCCCCCCCCCACCAGGCCATGTTTTATGACAACTGAACAAAAAAAAAAAAAAAAAAAAAGCACACCAGCTTGTGCATTACCATAAAAGCAATTTATTGGGAAATAAATCCAATATATGCACAAAGGATTATACAAGCACACAACAGGTCCAAGGTGCTCAAGTGATCCCCAACAATAGGGAGCAAGGCCAACACGTTACAGAGCAGTATCCTCTTCAGAGCTCTATGGAGCCGGGACATACTTTCCTTTCTCAATAAATCATTTTTATAGTAATGCACAAGGCTGGTGCATTCTGTTTTTGTTACCAGTTCTCTTGAAGATTTCCCCAGCCTGAAGGGGGCAGCAAGGCTCACATATGACCTTTGATGGAAGACCTGCTTTTAGGGATGACATGAAGACTCGCAGTCTATAATTGACTGCACCACTTAGGCAGGACTTGGGTTTCCTTTGTCCTTCAGGCTCGGTTCACACTATTCCAATTTATCGTGCGATTTGTGATATAAAGTTGCATGACAAGTTGAAACCAACTTATTTCAATAACACCCGTCCCAATCTATGCGACTGAACTTGCGTTTCCTGCACTGTTTTGATGCCACTTTCTAGCAACGTATAAGTCGCACTAGGGTGAACTGAGTCTTTGGGTGATGCTTTTGTTTTTAGGACACCCATTAGATGGAATACCTATAATTACCAGGTCATTGGAATTGGGTAACCCTTGAGGTAGATTGGAAATATGATCTGCTGGGGGTACTTTACGTAAACCTGATCCCAGGCCATGGACCACTGACCTAATCCCAGACCCCGAGACAGACATGGCACTGAAAGAGGACCTGTACTCCAGGTAAGAGCTGCAGATCTACTACACCCCCCTAGACCAGCGTTTCTCAACTCCGGTCCTCAAGGTGCACCAACAGGTCATGTTTTCAGGATTTCCCTCCGATGAAACAGCTGTGGTAATTACTAAGGCAGTGGAACTGATTAAATCACCTGTGCAAAATAATGGAAAGCCTGAAAACATGACCTGTTGTGGCACCTTGAGGACTGGAGTTACGAAACATTGCTCTAGACTCCTCCTGATTAAAATATATGAGAAGGAGTTAGACCCAAGGGCTCGTTCACACTGGCCTCAATAAGAAACGTTGGCCAACGCAGCGACCCAATACTGCCCCCTCCCCCGGCTTCAATTTATACCAACAAGCTGCACTGATGTGCGCCATCAAAAAAAAAAAAAAAGACAGAAAAAAACATTAAGCTGCACATCACACCGACACGCCATCTCTCAGTTAAATGTTAAAGTATAAGAAAAGTAAATGAAGGCAAAAGTATCGCAGCAGGCTTGTTAAATGGAAAGCAGCAGTTGTGTAATTTGTAATAATAATAATAATAATAATAATAATAATAACACACCTATTGGTGCTACAATGTAATGCATGAGCAAGTCACATTAACAACCAGAGAATAGAAGGTACCACAAATGTAACATACGTATGTCAGCACATGTACATTCCGGGCACACAAAACATGTGCTATAGTGTGAGAGCTCATAGCAGATAAAATCAAAAAACACACAAAGCAATTGGCTTACCCAAGAAGCTAATGAGAGAGTCACTAATGAAATCATCACCTGCAACCAGACATGGGGGGGTCTCCGCCTGATCACCGACCCTTCATTATACAGAGAAGGAACAGGACCCCCCCCCAACATGGATCAGATATACACTGGTGGGCAATACCTCTCACTACAATACCCCTCCAATACATCCCCCTCCATATACACCACCCAGACACCTCCCCCCCCCCCATAATACACAGCCAAAGATACCCCTCCAATACATCCCCCTCCATATACACCACCCAGACACCTTCCCCCCACAATACACAGCCAAAGATACCCCTCCAACAATACATCCCCCTCCATATACACCACCCAGACACCTTCCCCCCATAATACACAGCCAATCACCCCCCCCCAATACACCACCCAGACAACCCCCCAAACACACCCCTCCAATACTTCACCCTCCCCCCATAATACACAACCAAATATACCCCAATACAATTCCCTCTCCACCCCCCCAATACACCGCACTCTCCTCCCAACCCCCCCCCCCCAATACACAGCCTAAGACACCCCTCCAATACACCCCCCATAATACACAGCCAAATATACCCCTCCAATACAATTCCCTCTCCACCCCCCAATACACCGCACTCTCCTCCCAACCCCCCCCCCCAATACACCTCCCCCCATAATACACAGCCAAAGACACCCCTCCAATACGTCACCCTCCCCCCCCCAAATACACCACCCAGACACCCCCCCCCCCAATACACAGCCAAAGATACCCCTCCAATACACAGCCCTCTCGCCCACCCACCCAAAATACACTGACCAAAGATAACAGCCCCCCAACATGGATCAGATATACAGTGGTGGGCAATCCACCTCACTACATTCAACCCAACAAGGATATCCCAATTCCCCCCCAATACACAGCCAAAGATAACACCCCCCCCCCCCCAAAATAAAAAAGGGAAAACATACCGACCTCATGGATAGAACATCCAAGGATACTCCCAATATATTATGACAGTATATCTCCTCCCCCCCCATATCCACAGCACAGGTGATGTACACAGGGGACGGTCAATGTGTGATCAGAGAACAGGAGAGAATCACCTACAAGTTTCCAATCATCCCCTCCATGTACATCTACCATCTGTACAGACACACCGCTCTCTACACGGGATAGATCTGAGCAGTACCTGGCGGTCGGTGTACCGGGCTGTACTCCACACACAGACCGAGACTCAGCGCCTTCTCCCGGACTGTGGCCATCCTCCTCTCCCCGAGATCCTGGACTGAGCCTAGGGGCGGGGCTCTGCTCCTCTTCTACTACACACGGGGCGGAGCCACACCACGTACCGCCCCCAATGTCAGGAGAAGCCGAGGAGCTCCGCTAATATGTATACATCCAGTGTGATCATCGGATCGGAGCATTACCGACACCGGGGGGGGACACTGTGTGCCCATTCTACAACCACTCACAGAGAATGGTCACCCCCCTTCTCTTGTATCATGTTCCCCCCTCCCCATCATCCCTTGTATTCCAACCGCTCTCTCTGACCATCAATTGTATCATGTCTGCAGCCTCTGACCATCTCTTCTAGCATGTCTGCGGTCTCTGACCGTCTCTTCTATCATGTCTGCACTCTCTGACCATCTCTTCTATCATGTCTGCACTCTCTAACCATCTCTTCTATCATGTCTGCACTCTCTGACCATCTGTTCTATCATGTCTGCACTCTCTGACCATCTGTTCTATCATGTCTGCACTCTCTGACCATCTCTTCTATCATGTCTGCACTCTCTGACCATCTCTTCTATTATGTCTGCACTCTCTGACCATTTCTACTATCATGTCTGCAGTCTCTGACCATCTCTTCTATTATGTCTGCACTCTCTGACCATTTCTACTATCATGTCTGCACTCTCTGACCATCTGTTCTATCATGTCTGCACTCTCTGACCATCTCTTCTATTATGTCTGCACTCTCTGACTGTCTCTTCTATCATGTCTGCACTCTCTGACCATCTCTTCTATTATGTCTGCACTCTCTGACCATTTCTACTATCATGTCTGCACTCTCTGACCATCTCTTCTATCATGTCTGCACTCTCTGACCATCTCTTCTATCATGTCTGCACTCTCTGACCATCTCTTCTATCATGTCTGCACTCTCTGACCATCTCTTCTATCATGTCTGCACTCTCTGACCATCTGTTCTATCATGTCTGCACTCTCTGACCATTTCTACTATCATGTCTGCACTCTCTGACCATCTCTTCTATCATGTCTGCACTCTCTGACCATCTGTTCTATCATGTCTGCACTCTCTGACCATCTGTTCTATCATGTCTGCACTCTCTGACCATCTCTTCTATTATGTCTGCACTCTCTGACCATCTCTTCTATCATGTCTGCACTCTCTGACCATCTCTTCTATTATGTCTGCACTCTCTGACTGTCTCTTCTATCATGTCTGCACTCTCTGACCATCTCTTCTATTATGTCTGCACTCTCTGACCATTTCTACTATCATGTCTGCACTCTCTGACCATCTCTTCTATCATGTCTGCACTCTCTGACCATCTCTTCTATCATGTCTGCACTCTCTGACCATCTCTTCTATCATGTCTGCACTCTCTGACCATCTCTTCTATCATGTCTGCACTCTCTGACCATCTGTTCTATCATGTCTGCACTCTCTGACCATTTCTACTATCATGTCTGCACTCTCTGACCATCTCTTCTATCATGTCTGCACTCTCTGACCATCTGTTCTATCATGTCTGCACTCTCTGACCATCTGTTCTATCATGTCTGCACTCTCTGACCATCTCTTCTATTATGTCTGCACTCTCTGACCATCTCTTCTATCATGTCTGCACTCTCTGACCATCTCTTCTATTATGTCTGCACTCTCTGACCATTTCTACTATCATGTCTGCAATCTCTGACTATATTCTGTTGTGTGTCTAAGCCCAGGTTCACGCTTGTCAGTCCCAATTTCGGCCGCGATTACAGAGACATCTGTGCAGTTTTTGCACAGATGTTAATGTAAATCGCAGGCTGAAATTGCAAAAAGTAGTACAGAATCTACTTTTTGAAATCAGTGCGGCGCCACAGGTGCGGCGTCACACCGATTAGGACGGTGCCATTTCCGACAATTGCCGCCGATTTGACATGTCAAATCGCACCAGTGTGAACCAGGGCTTAAGCTGGGTACACACATACATAAGAGATTCCTGCATCAACACAACGATGTGTGATGTGGGGATCTCTCCCGCTGTGCTATTGTATTCTGGAAGGGCATCAGAGAGCTTTGACTTTGAAACTTCTTTGATACTTTGTTCCCATGTCTGTGTGTAAAAGTCAGCCTGACCTACTATGTGGGATTCGTGGTCCTCCAGCTCTTATGATCACATGACTGTATTACACGATCATTAGTGACAATCACATGGACCTATGACCTGTGCGTCTGGACAGACTGACGTCTACCTGTTACAATGACCGGTGTAGTAGTACAATGTAAGAAAGCCCCCGGATAGTGTCATCTACACAAGGACTGACACCACAACGTAATTAAATGTGATCAATCAGTGTTGTCCTGATTAAGTAATAATGCCCACATTGTCCTGCTGAATATCACCTTCCAGGGCTTTACCTGTTACTGTGACTGAATGAGGAAGGAAGAATCACCACCGTATTTTTCTCCATGCCCCATCTCCATGTCTGTAGCAATAACCCCTTTGCCTAAGTAGCGCTACCACTCTAGGAGCCATTGGTGAATGTTGGTTATCTCCCACCCTGCACAGCCAGGCACATGAATTTCCCATACACTCTGGAGTCAAGAAACAGTCCTTGCAGCTCTGTTTTTTATCTTTTATTTAGGGAGATTGAACTTGGCTGGGGAAGGGTTAAAGTGACACTATGAGTTCGTTTTTTTTTTTTTAAATAACAAACATATCATACTTACCTCCACTGTGCAGTTCGTTTTGCAGAGTGGTCCTGAACGTCCTCTTCTGGGGTCCCGCGGTGGCTGTCTTAGCTCCTCCCTGCAAGAGCTAACCCCCTCAGGGAAGCTCTCTCCCGAGGGGGTTACCTTGCGGTTGCGCTCCCATGTTAAACACTCATCGTGCATAGCCGCCGAGTTTATGACTCGGCCCCACCCCCCGGCGGCCGCGTTATTGGATTTAATTGACAGCAGCGGGAGCCAATGGCTGCGCTGCTATCAATCTATCCAATGAGGAGCCGATCAGCCATGGAATAGACAACGCGGGATCGCGCCCTCGGAAATTCGGGGCTCAGGTAAGTAAAACGGGGGCTCAGGGGGGGGGGGTGCGGACACAGCCAGGTGTTTTTTCACCTTAATGCATTGGATTCATTAAAGTGAAAAAACACCAAGGTTTACAACCCCTTTAATATGGGAGGCCCATTTGATCAGCAGAACTCTGCAGGGACTCAACCAATATAGATGCGGTATGTACACACTCCTCTTCTACCTCCAGCACACTTGCTTGTAGAACTACTACTCCCAGGACCAGCCAGCACTGTAAGGATGATCTAACGCAGACTCAGTTAGATCCTAGAGAATGCCCTTCGCAGGCAGGGACCGCAGGCCCCTTTTGGTGTATCAAAAATAGAGAGGTCTTTGGTGCTGGTTGTCTTCTGTGGCTTCTGCTCCCAGTACCACCTCTTCAGGCACTGCCGGACCGCCTGGCTGCAGCTACCCCATTCACTAGCCCTCCTGGCTACTTCTCCACAGTCCTCCCAGACTGACTCTGCATCCATCTCAGACTGCTTGCACCCAGTCCCTTCAGGCATGCCTCCCAGTCCTCTGACTGTATCACTCACCAGCCCACGTGGCTGTCTTCCACCCTGGAGATCTGCCTGGCAGTGTTCTCTTGCTGTCCTCTCCTTGCTTCCTTGCCTACTGGTCAGTATCCCTCCGTGTGTCATGAAGAGGGGTCCCTTCCGCACCCGAGCCTAGGCCTGAGTTCACCCCCCCCCCCCAGACTAGGGGGGCTACTCTCAAAGGCCTCTGACAGCCTAACGCCCCATCTCCATCTTCCAACCAAATTCCACACTGCCCCAGCTGGTCTGACCCAGAGTATTTGAGGGGGCCTGCTGTTGGGGATTTATCAGGGGTAAGGATGAGCCGAACAGCCCCCAGTTCGGTTTGCATCAGAACATGCGAACAGGCAATAAATTTGTTCGAAAATCCGAACACCGTTAAAGTCTATGGGACACGAACATGAAAAATCTAAAGTGCTAATTTTCAAGGCTTATATGCAAGTTATTGTCATAAAAAGTGTTTGGGGACCCGGGTCCTGCCCCAGGGGACATGTATCAATGCAAAAAAAAGTCATTTAAAAGTACTCGCGGCTGTAATGAATTGTCGGCTCCCAGGAATATAGAGAAAAGTCATTGAAAGTCATTGATAAAAAAATAAAAAATGCATGGGGTCCCCCCAAAATCAATTACCAGGCCCTTCAGGTCTGGTATGGATATTAAGGGGAACCCTGCGCCAATTTAAAAAAAAATGACGTGGGGGTTCCCCCCCCCCCAAATATCCATACCAGACTGGTCTGGTTTGGATTTTAAGGGGAACTCCGCGGCAAATAAAAAAAAAATGCCGTGGAGTTTCCCCAAAAATCCATACCAGACCCTTATCCAAGCACGTAACCTGGCAGGCTGCAGGAAAAGAGGGGGGACGAGAGAGCACCCCCCCCCTCCTGAACCGTACCAGGCCACATGCCCTCAACATGGGGAGGATGCTTTGGGGTCTGGACCCCAAAGCATCATGTCCCCATGTTGATGGGGACAAGGGCCTCATCCCCACAACCCTTGCCCGGTGGTTATGGGGATCTGCAGGCGGGGGGCTTATCGGAATCTGGAAGACCCCTTTAACAAAGGGGACTCCCAGATCCCGGCCCCCCCCCCTATGTGAATTGGTAAGGGGTACATTGTACCCTTACCATTTCACAAACAAAGTGTAAAAAATTGTAAAAAAACACAGACACAGTTGGCATGAGTCCTTTATTAAAAAAAAAAATAAAAAAAAAAGATTCCAGCGGTGGTAATCCACTCTCGATCTCCCCTCCAGTGATATCGGTATCCAGCGACAGATGATATCCAGCAAGGAACAGCACACGGTCCTGTCTCCACCGGAGACACCCCGGGAATGACGTTGCGGCAGCCTGACAGGTCTTATGTAGCTGAGGACGGGGCCACCCGTCACGTGACCCCGTCCCCCTCTGACGCAAGGGGAAACCCGGGCTTTCCCAGTGACGTGCGGGTGACCCAGCCCCCCTCTGATGCAATGGGAAACCTGTGTTACATCAGAGGGGGGCGGGGTCATTGATACATGTCCCCTGGGGCAGGACCCGGGTCCCCAAACACTTTTTATGACAATAACTTGCATATAAGCCTTTAAAATTAGCACTTTAGATTCCTCCCATAGACTTTTACAGGGTGTTCCGCGGCTTTTCGAATTTGCCGCGAACACCCCAAATAGTTTGCTGTTCAATGAACGGGCGAACAGGCAATGTTTGAGTCGAACATGAGTTTGACTCGAACCCGAAGCAGGGGCGGATCCAGAGTCTTTTCTCGGGAGGGGCACTGCCAAAAAAAGATTTTTTGTGGGAAATTTATCGGGGAAATGGTTGGTGTCGGCGCTTCAATCATCCCAGCACCATGGTTGTTATGGTGTCAGGATGATTGAAGCGCATTATTTCTATTATTACATTGTAATATGAAATTAAATAGTTCAATGCAGAATCAGTGGGAGCCCCGAGTGTGTCACTTGCCACCGTCGCCTGCAATTAGTGGGAGCCCTGAGCGTGTCACTTGCCACACGTGGATTTTCACTTGCCACGTCACCTGCCACATCTTGTGGATTGTCACTTGCCACACCTTGCGGATTGTCACTTGCCACGTCACCTGCCACACCTTGCTGATTGTCACTTGCCTGCCACCAGATGCAGATTGTCATTTGCCACGTCGCCTGCCACACCTTGTGGATTGTCACTAACTTGCCTGCTAAGGTGTAGTTTTGGTTGTCTCTTGCTGTGTCCCAGACTCCCAGAGTCAGGCAGCAGAGAGATAATGTAATCTCTCTGCTGTCTGCACAGTGAGGGCGGAAGTCACTGCAGGAATGCAGGGCAGGCACGGGCGGTGAGAGATAATCTCATCTCTCTGCTCCCCCGCTCCCGGCTAGCTGATTGGCCAGCTGCCACACTGAGCCTGCTCTCTCACTCTCACCTGCGCTGCCAACACACTGAGCAGAATGGTCTGCCCACGAACCGCGCCGCCCCGACAACAAACCGCGCCGCAAGCGGAGCCGCCCACTTTCTTACCCGTTTGTGGAGCCGCACGCTATTGCACCTGCCCGCAGAGCGGCCCGACGTGACTCACTGACGTCACTCGTTGCTAGACGCCAAGCGGCCCAGGCGTTAGCAGCGAGTGCAGGGAAGAGGCTCCACCCACCTCCTTCTCCGCTCCTGGTATCATGTCAGTGCGCCACGTAACTACATTAGACGAGTCTCTCTCTCAGTGCCGCTGATCGACTGATGTGAGAAACTGAGAGAGAGACTCAGAGAGGCAGTGGCAGCCGCAGAACAAGTACTGTATATACTCGAGTATAAGCCAACCCGAATATAAGCCGAGGCACCTAATTTTACCCCAAAAAACTGGGAAAATGTATTGACTCAAGTATAAGCCTATGGTGTCCTAGGCTTATACTTGCCTCACTATGCCTCACTGTGCCCATGCCTCACTGTGCCCATGACTAGACTGATGTTTAACATGGAAGTCTATGGAAGGAGTGCCCGGCTTTGAAAAATCGGTTCTCCCAGACACCAAACTTTTCAAACTTATAGAGGAGACATGGGGCTACATGTGTGCCAAGTTTGGGGTCCAGAGGACCTACGACCGGCCGGTACCGGGTCCGCAAAATCACTGGAGAAATGACCGTTTAACATTGGAGTCTATGGAAGGGGTGCCCGGTTTTAAAAAATCAGTGCTCCCCGGCCGTAGGTCCCCCAGACACCAAACATTGCACACTTGTAGAGAAGACATGGGGCTACATGTGTGCTAAGTTTGAGGTCAAGGGGTCCTACGGCCGGCCAGTACCGGGTCCCCAAAGTTCGGGAGATCAGGCGCAAAAAAAAAAAAACAGAGCAAGCAAGTGAGTGTGACAGATGGTCTCGGGGGGGGGGGAATTGCCCTGTTGCCCCCCCCTGGATCCGCCACTGACCCGAAGATCATCCCTAGTCAGGGGATTCAGAATACTCCAGGCAGCGCCACCTTACATCCCCTCCCATTCTTCTAGAAGGTCCCAGTACATAGAAGTAGGGAGAAGGTCTCAGTGATGCTGCCAGTGAGTCATCCAGCTTTCCCTGGATCTCTGCCCAACCCAGGAAACACACAGGCTTGGCTGCCAGCCAAGCCTAAAAATGTACCTACACTAGCACAAAAACTCTAGCACTCTAGCAACACAGCTAGGGGGTGCAATACCTATTATTGCTACATCTGCAATATGTACTAGAAAAGTACAGAATCAAAAAAAAAGAAGCAGGGCAAGCTCACGGGTGGGATGACAGCTTGGTATACTATACACACAGATTGTTCCACCTGACCCAAATCTGGCAAATACTTTTGTCTATAGAGCAGGATGAGAGCAACACAGCTTGATTCAATCCAGAATTTTATTTTTATTTTTCACAAAACAGAATTTAAAAGCCAACACATTTTGGATGCTCAGAACTCCTCCTTCATCAAGGCTTGTGTGCTGGCAGTAAATTCAGGATTGCACTGGATAATTGCACACTTATACAGATAGCATGAGATCCGGTTCACCAACTGACAGCCCAACTGTTAGGTGAGGACCCAGCTCTCACGCTGTCTATATCAGTTTTCATAGCAAAATCAGAACTTACTGCCAGCACACAAGCCCTAATGGGAGGAAGCTCTGAGCCCCCGAAATGCATTGAATGTTTGATTACATGTCCTGAAAATTAAGAATTCTTACTGGACTGAATCTAGTGGTGGGCGCTCTCATTTTTCTAATGCTCTACAGCAGTGGTTCTCAACCACCAGTCCATGGCCTACTAATGGACCACAGACACCCATCTCCTGGGCCTCCAGCCAACTGCGGTTCACTTAGGGCTCATTTACACTTGCTTCGACTTCAACACACTTTAAAGCGTCACCGTATCAACATGCTTTTTTGATGTGTTTTTGATGCTTCGGTGGTGCTTTGATGATGCTTATGTGGTGCTTCGGTGATGCCCTGTGTATGTGTGTGGATATCTCATACCTGCAATTTCTCCAGAAGAAAGCAAAGCTAAATCTCAATTAAAGCCTCTCAAAAGCTGCATGTGCTTGAAGCGAGCTTTGCCATAGACTTCTATGGAGGCTTTGAAAACGTTGAAAGCGCTTTAAAGAACCACTAAAGCCACATGGGGTATCATTTTTTAAGCATAGCCAAAGCAAACACAAGGTGTTAAAGGGTTTGTAAGCTAACCATTTTATTTCATGACAGGAGCTTTGACTGGTGTTCAGAGAGCTTTAACAAAGCCTGTCTGAAGCCATGTTTTGAAGCAAGTGTAAATGAGCCCTAAAAGTGTCACTAAACCTACATCATAAAAAACGAATGTAGCGACCTCACCCCTCTCACCCCTTCTTATTCTCGGCTTGTTGGTCTTGTCTAGGGGTTTAGTACTGGGGGGAGGGATGCGATACACCATGGCCCATGTCCTCCAGAGGGACTGGAGGTGAAAGCCAGAACTATCGGGTTTTGTGTGTGTGTCCCAGAGTCAAATCCTTTCTTCGAAGTGACTCCCTTTGCTCCCAGTAACCAGAGTTCCACACACTGAAAAGGTCCAACTCATATTTATTTCTCTTCCAGCAATAAACAGTCATACAGCACAGACAGGTTGAAAACCATAGAACACTTCAGTATTTGTGGGGAGTAGGTCAAGGCACAATTCTTGTAGTAGAGCTAACCACTGTGGTGTCACCAATGGTTATGATGTATAGTCACTGCCACCGACTATATAGAACAAGAGCATGAATTACCTTCGCTATCACAGCCCCTGTCAGAGGGAAAACATCCATCCAAGAGAGTTACCGGAGGCCTCTCCGTCACCGGCAAATGCTGCGCCAGACTTTCCGGAGAAGTTCCGCTCACCGGCCTCCTCAATCTCAGACACGGGCACCCAGGCATTAGGGCCCCCTTCGGATTCCTCCACCCTCGCGGAACTCAGTCGAAGGTACTGAGCCCCAGGCCTCCGCATTAGTACCTCACCCCAGGCTAAAGGTGCCTGGGATGGACTCCATCTCCCGCTCCGGCCAGGTCAAGGGCACCTGGGCCCGGAACTCCGGAACGCCAGCACCCAGGCTGAAGGTGCCTGGGTGTGGCTGCGTCCTCCGACTCTGAACCCCAAGGTCAGGGCGTCCACCCCTTTTATCTCCTCTCCCTTTGCCTCACAGCAGGTTCTCCGCCCCGCTGTACCAGCGCCAGGAAAGGACAAAAAGGGATGCAGTCTTGCGGTGAGTGTTCAGCTCCGGCCAGGGCGACAGCCCCACCCGCAGGCCGCAGGGAACCTCACACCACCAGAGTCCTCCAAGAACCATAAAAGGGTCTCAGATTCCCTAACAATCAGTGCATCTGGGTTACACTACCACCCAGATGCCTCCCCTAATTCAAATACCAGCTACACTATCAAAAAATGTTGTATTACATGCTGCTTATACTCACTCAGTCACTATGGGAATCGTTTTCTTTATTTTGCAAAAAACCTGCTGTACTCTATCTCCACCTTCTGTTCATGTCCCTAATTCAGCTAGGGATTTTGCAGCTGTGGTGGCAACTCTGCACATGCTCAGTTTTCAGTGAGTTTCTATGCTGAGCATTTTTTCCCTATCACATCTGAGCAGCCCATGTGACTATAGAGTCACACATGTGGGTGTATACACAGTGGTAAATGACAGCCCACGCCTTCCCTCCTCCTCCATGCCCACTAAGCGGCTAAACACATCAGGGGTGGGATATTACATGCAGATTAACCACTTCAGCCCCGGAAGGATTTACCCACTTCCTGACCAGGCCATTTTATGCGATATGGCACTGCGTCGCTTTAACTGACAATTGCGTGGTCGTGCGACGCTGTACCCAAACAAAATTGATGTAAATTTTTTCTCACAAATAGAGCTTTCTTTTGGTGGTAGTTGATTACCTCTGCGGTCTTTATTTTTTGCGCTATAAACAAAAAAACTACGACAATTTTGAAGACAAAAATTTTTATTTTTACTTTCTGCTATAAATCCTCTCCAAAAAAACAATGTAAAAAAACAAATGTATTCATCAGTTTAGGCCGATATGTATTCTGCTACATATTTTTGGTAACAAAATTTGCAATAAGCCTATAATGATTGGTTTGCGCAAAAGTTACTGTGTCTACAAAATAGGGGATAGATTAACCACTTAACGACCGCTCACTGTATATATATGTCGGCACAATGGCACCGACAGGCACAATCACGTAGAGCATACGTGATTGCCTTTGTACAGTTGGGGGGTCCAATCGGACCCCCCTTCTGTACAGTGAGCGGTCGGAATTCGTTGGGGAGCGATCCGACATGAGGGGACGGTCGTTCGATTCCGGCCACCCCCCCCCCCCCGCGATCGCTCCCGGCGAATGGAAATGCCCCCTCTGTCTGTGGAATGTTTACACAGGCAGAGGAAGCAGGAGGAAGTGATGTCATCTCTTGTGCGGCACTCACATATACCGAGCGCCGTACAAGAGAAGACATCAAGGTTAGTGCACAAACACTACACTAACACCAGCACACATAGGCACATAAATCGCCCCCCCCCCCCAGATCACCCCCCAGCCCCCAGTCACAGTGTCACTGATTGCAGTGACCATTTATTTACTGATCACTGCAATCAGTGACATTTGTGACTGTAAAAGTGTCAGTACATTTAGTTTTAGGTCCAGTGTAGCCCCCTAACCCCCCCTAATAAAGGTTTAACCCCTTGATCACCCCCCAGATAACCCTTTCACCCCCTAGCACCGCCGTCGCTAAGCGATAATTTTTCTGATTGCTATCTTAGCGTCGGTGATGCAGATCGGTAGCCAGTAATTTTTTTTAGGTTCGCCGCAGGTTTTTATAGCGTCAGGTACCCCCATAAATGATCTAATAAAGGTTTAACCCCCTTGATCGCCCCCCAGGTAACCCTTTCACCCCCTATCACCACTGTCGCTAAGCGATCATTTTTCTGATCGATGTCTTAGCGTCGGTGATGCAGATCGGTAGCCAGTATTTTTTTTTTAGGTTCGCCGCAGGTTTTTATAGCGTCAGGTACCCCCATGAATTATATAATAAAGGTTTAACCCCCTTGATCGCCCCCCCCAGGTAACCCTTTCACCCCTATCACCACTGTCGCTAAGCGATCATTTTTCTGATCGCTGTCTTAGCGTCGGTGATGCAGATCGGTAGCCAGTAATTTTTTTTAGGTTCGCCGCAGGTTTTTATAGCGTCAGGTACCCCCATAAATGATCTAATAAAGGTTTAACCCCTTGATCGCCCCCCAGGTAACCCTTTCACCCCCTATCACCACTGTCGCTAAGCGATAATTTTTCTGATCGCTGTCTTAGCGTCGGTGATGCAGATCGGTAGCCAGTAATTTTTTTTAGGTTCGCCGCAGGTTTTTATAGCGTCAGGTACCCCCATATATTATCTAATAAAGGTTTTAACCCCCTAATTGCCCCTAGTTAACCCTTTCACCACTGATCATCATATAAGTGTTACGGGTGACGCTGGTTAGTTAGTTTGCTTTTTATAGTGTCAGGGCACCCGCCGTATATAACCCAATAAAGGTTTAACCCCCTGATCGCCCGGCGGGTGATATCAATCAGGTTTTAGCGTCAGTGAGGGTCTGCGTCACACCCCAGGCAGCGTCAGGTTAGTGCCAGTAACGCTAACACCCACGCGTGAAGCATACACCTCCCTTAGTGGTATAGTATCTGAACAGATCAATATCTGATCTGATCAGATCTATACTAGCGTCCCCAGCAGTTTAGGGTTCCCAAAAACGCAGTGTTAGCGGGATCAGCCCAGATACCTGCTAGCACCTGCGTTTTGCCCCTCTGTCCAGCCCAGGCCACCCAAGTGCAGTATCGATCGATCACTGTCACTTACAAAACACAACACACATAACTGCAGCGTTCACAGAGACAGGCCTGATCCCTGCGACTCCAGTGCTGTAGGAGGTGATTTCACCACCACAGTTAAAAAAAAAAGCAAATATGCCGAAGCATTGGGGCAGCAGGAGCGGAGGAGCGATTTTGCTCCTAATGCCGCGTACATACGGTCGAAATTCCGACGGAGGCTTGCCCGTGGAAAAGTCCGACCATGTGTGTGCGGCATAACTTTTTTGCGGGAGGATGCCCCCATGCTTCAGAATATATAAATGGTGCATGTATGCCCATCATTAGAAGTGGGTGGATGAAGGGCAGTATTCTAATGGTGGGCATACCCACCCATCAATCTCTTTTTTCGTTCAGCCACCTGGCTGCATGAAAAAAAAAGATTACAATACATGTCCAACAAGGACCAGCAACGTACTGGTATGTTGCTGGACTTTGAATGGTTATACCAGATTGATGCCTGCGGGTTTAGGTATCATCTTGGTATCATTCTTTTCAGCCAGCGGCCGGCTTTCATGTAAAAGCAATCCTAGTGGCTAATTAGCCTCTGGACTGCTTTTACAAGCAGTGGGAGGGAATGTCCCCCCCCCGGACATAAAAAGCGCCATTGGGAAATTGGGAAAGCATTTTATCACACCAATCTTGGTGTGGTCAGATGCTTTGAGGGCAGAGGAAAGATCTAGGGTCTAGACCCCAGTTTTTTCAAAAAAAGAGTACCTGTCACTACCTATTGCTATCATAGGGGATATTTACATTCCCTGAGATAACAATAAAAATGATAAAAATAAATAAATATGGAAGGAACAATTTAAAAATAAAATATAAAAGCAAAATTAATAATAAAAAAATAAAAAAAAAGCACCCCTGTCCTGCCCTGCTCTTGCCCAATGGCGAACGCAAGCGTCGGTCTGGCGTCATATGTAAACAGCAATTGCACCATGCATGTGAGGTATCACCGCGAAGGTCAGATCGAGGGCAGTAATTTTAGCAGTAGACCTCCTCTGTAAATCTAACGGGGTAACCTGTAAAGGCTTTTAAAGGCTTTTAAAAATGTATGTAGTTTGTCGCCAATGCGCGTTTGTGCGAAATTTTAAAGCATGTCATGTTTGGTATCTATGTACTCGGCCTAAGATCATCTTTTTTATTTCATCAAACATTTGGGCAATATAGTGTGTTTTAGTGCATTAAAATGAAAAAAAGTGTATTTTTTCCCCAAAAAATGCGTTTGAAAAATCGCTGCGCAAATACTGTGTAGAAAAAAAAAATGCAGCACCCACCATTTTATTCTGTAGGGCCTTTGCTTTAAAAATATATATAATGTTTGGGGGTTCAACATAATTTTCTTGCAAAAAAAAATATGTTTTCATGTAAACAAAAAGTGTCAAAAAGGGCTTTGTCTTCAAGTGGTTAGAAGAGTGGATGTAAGCTTCCTAATGTTGTGTATAAAATGCCAGAACAGTTCAAAACCCCCCCAAATGACCCCATTTTGGAAAGTAGACACCCCAAGCTATATACTGAGAGGCATGTCGAGTCCATGGAATATTTTATATGTTGACACAAGTTGCGGAAAAAAGACAATTTTTTATTTATTTTTTATTTTTTTGCACAAAGTTGTCACTAAATGATATATTGCTCAAACATGCCATGGGCATATGTGGAATTACACCCCAAAATACATTCTGTTGCTTCTCCTGAGTACGGGGATACCACATGTGTGAGACTTTTTGGGAGCCTAGCCCCGTACGGGACCCCAAAAACCAATCACCGCCTTCAGGCTTTCTAAGGGTGTAAATTTTTGATTTCACTTCTCACTGCCTATCACAGTTTCGGAGGCCATGGAATGCCCAGATGGCACAAAACCCCCCCAAATGACCCCATTTTGGAAAGTAGACACCCCAAGCTATTTGCTGAGAGGTATTGTGAGTATTTTGCAGATCTCGCTTTTTGTCACAAAGTTTTGAAAATTGAAAAAAAAAAAAAATTTTTCTTTCTTCATTTTCAAAAACAAATGAGAGCTGTAAAATACTCACCATGCCTCTCAGCAAACAGCTTGGGGTGTCTACTTTCCAAAATGGGGTCATTTGGGGGGGTTTTGTGCTATTTTGGCATTTTATGGCCTTCGAAACTGATAGGTAGTGAGGAGTCAAATCAAAAATTTGTGCCTAGAAATCCTGAAGGCGGTGATTGGTTTTCGGGGTCCCGTACGCGGCTAGGCTCCTAAAAAGTCCCACACATGTGGTATCCCCGTACTCAGGAGAAGCAGCAAAATTTATTTTGGGGTGCAATTCCACATATAACCATGGCATGTGTGAGCAATATATCATTTAGTGACAACTTTTTGTAATTTTTTTTGTCATTATTCAATCACTTGGGACAAAAAATAATAATATTCAATGGGCTCAACAGGCCTCTCAGCAATTTCCTAGGGGTGTCTACTTTCTAAAATAGGGTCATTTGGGGGGGTTTTGTGCTATTTTGGCATTTTATGGCCTTCAAAACTGTGATAGGTAGTGAGGAGTGAAATCAAAAATTTGCGCCCTTAGAAATCCTGAAGGCGGTGCTTGGTTTCCGGGGTCCCGTACGTGGCTAGGCTCCTAAAAAGTCCCACACATGTGGTATCCCCGTACTCAGGAGAAGCAGCAGAATGTATTTTGGGGTGCAATTCCACATATAACCATGGCATGTGTGAGCAATATATCATTTAGTGACAACTTTTTGTAATTTTTTTTTTTTTTTGTCATTATTCAATCACTTGGGACAAAAAAAAATATTCAATGGGCTCAACATGCCTCTCAGCAATTTCCTTGGGGTGTCTACTTTCCAAAATGGGGTCATTTGGGGGGGTTTTGTACTGCCCTGTCATTTTAGCACCTCAAGAAATGAGATAGGCAGTCATAAATTTAAAGCTGTGTAAATTCCAGAAAATGTACCCTAGTTTGTAGACGCTATAACTTTTGCGCAAACCAATAAATATACACTTATTGACATTTTTTTTACTAAAAACATGTGGCTGAATACATTTTGGCCTAAATGTATGACTAAAATTGAGTTTATTCGATTTTTCTTATAACAAAAAGTAGAAAATATCATTTTTTTTCAAAATTTTCGGTCTTTTTCCGTTTATATCGCAAAAAATAAAAATCGCAGAGGCAATCAAATACCATTAAAAGAAAGCTCTATTTGTGGGAAGAAAAGGACGCAAATTTTGTTTGGGTACAACATTGCATGTCCGCACAATTTACAGTTAAAGCAGCGCAGTGCAAAATTCTGAATTCACCTCTGGTCCTTTAGCTACCAAATGGTCCGGGGCTTAAGTGGTTAATGGTATTTTTATTATTATAATTTTTATACTAGTAATGGCAGCGATCAGTGATTTTTAGTGGGATTGCGGCGGACACATCGGATACCTAACTGACATTTTTGACACTTTTTTTGGGAACCAGTGACATTATTACAGTAAACAGTGCTAAAAATATGCACTGTTATTGTACTAATGACACTGGCAGGGAAGGGGTTCACATCAGGGGCGATCAAGGGGTTAAATGTGTTCCCTGTTTGTGTCTTCTAACTGTATGGGGGACTGTGTGACTGGGGAAACACACAGATCCGTCTTCCTGCTTAGCAGAAAGACAGAATCTGTGTGATCTCCCCTGTCAGAACAGAGATCTGCCTTGTTTACACAGGCAGATCCCCGTTCTGTCACTGCATTGAACGATCGCGGGTAACCAATGGGAGCACGGGCATGCCTCCGGCAGCGTGTGCGCACACAAAATTAAGTTTTACGAGCCAATGTACACCTACGGCGATTGGTGAAAACGAGCCAACCTGCCGCAGTATAGTGACAGGGGCTGGTCGGCAAGCGGTTAATGGTGGCTTCACCTCCCTCTTATTCTAAAACACAGGTGTGACACAGCCAGTGACTGGCAGATATACGCCCACAACATGTTATTTCCACAAAATAATAAAGATTTGATTTCAAATATAAATTTGTATGACAAGTTAAAACAGTTTATTGATATCGTTTATTTATTTCTGCTCTGTATTCCAAAGGCTATTTTTTTGGTTTGTTTTTTGACCATGTGACCAGCAGTAGAGGACTAGAAGCTCCTCCTGCTTATGTTTCCCTGCAATCAGGCTGGGAAACATCTGGGTCATGTGACAGCTATAAATCAATTAGGAAAAAGTTATTTAGATGTTTTATTTTTTAATTGAAATAATTACAGTGCCATCATCCACATACAGAAATAGAAGGGACAATGTCAATTAAACAGTGTGTGCTTAGTATCACTTTAAACTCCCATAGTGCTTTCCAACCTCCCATAGTAGTACACAATGCCCACACGCTCCCAAAGGCCCCCAGTTTCCATAGTGCCCCCCACCTCTTACAAGGCCACCCAGCCTCCCACAGAGCCCTAATCCCATCAAGAGCCTTCCAACATTTTAACGCATGAGTTGCATTACCATAATTTCATTGTGTAAATATACATTTTATGTTTTACTGTTGGGTTATGGAAAGTTTTGGATGAATTTACCAGGCCCTGGTCTCAAAAAGCTTAAGAATCAATGCTCTATAGAGCTCTACAGACTACTGCAAGGATCCTCTGGGATAATGTGGTTGATAGAGAGCTGCCTTTAAAAGTTTTTATTTATTTTTTTACTCCTACTCTACCAGTGCTCCCCCCATTACATACATAAATGCTTTATATGGTAGGATATCTATGGAAATCAAGGATGTCACATACAATATATACTGTAATTAGAAGCCTAGCTTATGGTCGCCTTGAGTTTGGGTCAGCCTGGAACTGGGCATTTTCTAAAGTCTATAACTGACCATAGACATATGATGATGTGCTTTCTTGATCTGACCACTAGGGCATTTATCAGCCAGCTGTCCCACAAATCTATTCTTGTCTTCTCAAGTATACATATGAATGTGACTACAGAAGGGAGGAGGCAGTGTTGGTAGACAACTATGTCTAATGACTTTTTCTTTTAATTTTTAGAGTGGTGAAGGGCTAGAACCCTTGTTCTAACTTGTGACTACTGTGTAAGAATGATTCTTCCACCTATAATGCCTGCTACTACCTTTATTAGCGTTCCTCTCTGATTTAGTTCTATGTTGGAAATTTTACTCCACCCTAACCCCCTGCCCCCATGCTTTTTATTCCCCCCTCTTACCTTGATCACTGGATTAGCTACAAAAAAAAGAAGAAAACTCAAACTCAGCAAATCCAGTGGTTTTCTGCAAGCATTTCCTGCTCCACTGCTGCCATTTCTTGGGAGCAGGCTGTTCCTTCTGGGCTCCTACAGCTGACCCCCTGATAATGTGCATGTGTTGCAGACGGTCACTAGGGGACCAGCTACAAAAGACAGGAAAAGACAGCTGGCTCCCTGTTGCACTGTGGCTCACGCTCTGTAGAGTACCGCAAGGCCTCTTGGAATGCATGATGTGAGTATCCCAGGAAGATGAATATTTTATACTAGTCTGGTTGAGAATCCAGGAAGTGCAGGGGTGTGGTCCCCACAAAGGGTTTAAAAAAAGTCTGATTGTGAGAGAGGAGGGGTGTAGGAGTAAGAAGACTGAAAGTGGTGAGGAGGGGAAAGGTCTCCTTTAATGTCCCTAAAGCTGACCATATATGGTTCGAATCTTGGCCAGTTCAGCAGGGACCAGCCGAGATTTCAACCATCTATGAGCAGGCCAATTGTACCCAAGTCGATCCATCAATCGACTTGGGTGCAACCAGCATGTTGGATGTTTACATGTGATTATTGCTAGCGGCTATAGTCTCTAACAATAATCATTGTGTTCTCCCGGGCAAGGATGGCTCCCCATGCCCCCTGCCACTGACTGTGTTGATGGGGGAATCAAGCGTTTTTCTTTCCTTTCACCCCTGAGACACTCCCAGCTGGGTGGGGTGGGCATAACGCGCGTCAAAGCACCTGGAAGTTCCCAAATGTCTCAGAGTTCCCCAGGAAGCGCTGGGAGCCCCCAGCGCCCCCGCACCTCTGTCCACCTACAGTACTGCATACACTAGCTCCCCCGCACCGCTGGCCACATACAGTACTTGTGACAGCAGGAAGGTAAAGTCACCTGGTTGCATCCAGGGGGGTAGATATATTTCGCCCAGATTCAGGCTTTACGCCGACTTATACAACTAGGTGGAGAGTTGTATAAGGCTAGTGGGCTCATGGATGACTCATACCTCTAGGGAGAGTGTGGGGCGTCGTGCAGACAGAGATGAGGAGACCAGCTGAACCTTGTCAGCTCATTTAGGCCTCTATAAGAACTCCCAGCTTCATTAGATGTTAGCTCATGCCTGGAACCAGACCTGTGTGGACTGTCTAGGGAGAGTGAACCCCTGTGCGGTGAGGCAAAGCCTGTGTGGCTATTTGTTTGGACTTTTACTAAACCAGGGACTTAGGGACTAGGACAGCACTAGGCTGATCCCAGTTGTTAGTTAGGAAACCTGTATGTTTAGTCAGAGGTCAACTTGACCAGGATTTATTTTGGTTATGTTTCTTTTGCTTTGCTGTGTTTTGTCACTGTAAATAGAAAATAAACCGCACCTTTTTTTGATTTTGAAAACCACAACCTCCGTTTGCTGGGCCTGTTTTGTGTGGGGAGCCCATCCCGGGGGTCACACACACCCGCTGCCGAGCTAACCCCCTCACAGTTGGTGGAGAATGCGGGCAGTTTTTTTAAGCCAGCATGGAGGAGATACTGAAGCAGCTGGCTCTAGCAAATGCCAATCAACAGCAGACAAATGCAGGTTTGCAAAGGAGCCTTGCAGCCCAGCAGCAGACAAACGCAACTTTGCAACAGAGTCTGGAGGCTCAGCAACGAGCCCAGCAGCAATCTGAGGCCCGCTTCATAGACCTGTTGCAGAAGCAAGAGCAGAGACTACAACAACAGATGGAAGCAGTAATGCAGCAACGTCCGCAGACCAGTGAGGAAAGCCGTCCCACTAATACCGCGTTCCTTTGGGGTGAGTCGTTTATTGACAAAAATGACTGGAGAGGATGATCCAGAGGTATTTTTGACCACATTTGAAAGGACCGCTGAAAGAGAAAAGTGGCCTGAGGAGCAGTGGGCTGGACTGGTGGCTCCTCTGTTAACTGGTGAATCGCAGAAAGCTTACTATGACCTAGAGCCTAACCAAGCAAAAGACTATGTGATGCTAAAAGCTGAAATATTGGCAAGGCTGGGTGTCACCCAGGCTGTCCGGGCTCAGCGTGTGCATAACTGGACTTTCCAGCTTGGAAAACCCCCCAGGTCTCAAATGTATGATCTCATTCACCTGAGCAGAAAGTGGCTACAGCCAGAGACTTTGTCCGCACCAAAGATTGTGGAACGTGTTGTAATGGATCGGTTTTTGAGAGCTCTTCCTACTGCCATCCAAAAGTGGGTAAGCCATGGAGACCCAGAGACGGCCGATGGTCTTGTGGATCGTGTGGAGAAATACTTGGCTACAGAGAACCTGACGGCCTCTTCCAGAGACACTCGGACTTTCCACCCTAAGACCAGACCATCCCCAGGGGCGGATAAGAGGATTCCAAGGGGTGAGGGTGGAGAGAGTGAGAGGGTGGGAGCTCTACCCCAAGTTTGGCGAGAACAGCCTGGGAAATCAGCGGCTCAAGAGGCGGCAAGAAGGATCGTTTGCTACCGCTGCCGGCAAGCGGGACATATTGCAGCCAATTGCCCGGTTGTGGAGGAACCCATGCAGTGTGACTTTCTGACGGGCAGACGTCAGTCGCTGTGTGCGACAGTCGCATGCACTGCCATTCGAGGAACTGAGAAACATTTATGCAAAATGTGTGTTAATGGTAGAAATGTTGTGGTATTGCTGGATTCAGGTAGCCTTGTGACCCTGATAAAGGCTGAGTTAGTTAAAACAGAGGTCTCTGGGAATAGCAAGGTAGCTGTTATTTGTGTGCATGGGGACACCCGAGAGTATCCAGTGACTACAGTGTGTTTCGAGACCCCCAAAGGTACCCTCTCTCATCCAGTGGGCTTAGTATCTCAGTTACCGCATGACGCCATTGTGGGAAGGGATTTTCCGAAGTTCTGGGAACTGTGGGATGATCCTGAGCCCCTCACTGGTGCCCCTATGTACCAGGAATGTGATAGCCAGAACTCCCCTGAGAGTGGTGAGGACTCTCCGGAATTTCCCTTATCAGTATTGGCAGGGGAGACTCAAGAAACTGGAGAGGAGCCCACCTCCTCAGACGAAAACCTACCGTCTGTGGAGTTTTCTGATCTTGAGGTTCACAGGGAAAACTTTGCCACAGAACAGTTGAAAGACCCCGCCCTAATAAAGGCACGGGAAAACGTAGTGAAAATAGATGGTGAGTTAGTGAACCCAGATAATACCTGCACTTACCCATACTTCAGCGTAGAGAAGGACCTACTGTATCGGGTGGCAAAAAGGGCAGAAGAAACCGTTGAGCAGCTTGTGGTGCCCAAACCTTACAGGAAGTTGGTGTTGGAGTTGGCCCATGGGCACATTCTTGGAGGTCATCTGGGGACAGAGAAAACCCGAGAGAGGGTATTACAGAGATTCTATTGGCCGGGGGTGATGAAGGACGTAGAAAATTATTGTTCCTCCTGCCCTGTGTGTCAGAGGTTGGCCCCGATGCCACATTTCCGTAGCCCGCTGGTCCCTCTACCCATCATTGAGGTCCCGTTTGAGAGGATCGCCATGGATTTGGTAGGTCCTATAATCAAGTCCGCTAGGGGGCACCAGTACATATTAGTTATAATGGACTATGCCACCCGTTATCCAGAAGCGATCCCTCTCCGAAATACCTCGGCCAAAACCATAGCCAAAGAGCTATCTCTTGTTTTTAGCCGGGTGGGTATTTGTAAAGAACTGCTTACGGACCAAGGTACACCCTTTATGTCCCGGGTTATGAAAGAGCTGTGTAAATTGTTCAAAGTGACGCAATTGCGTACGTCTGTGTATCACCCCCAAACCGATGGGCTGGTTGAAAGATTCAACAAAACCCTAAAACAAATGTTGAAGAAAGTGGTGGATAGAGATGGAAAGGATTGGGACTGTTTACTTCCTTATTTGATGTTTGCTATTAGGGAGGTGCCCCAATCCTCTACGGGATTCTCCCCCTTTGAGTTACTGTATGGGAGACACCCAAGAGGGCTGTTGGATATTGCCAAGGAAACTTGGGAAAGTGAGAGTTCTCCCCACAGGAGTGTGATTGAGCATGTCGCCCTGATGCAAGATCGAATTGCACAGGTAATGCCCATCGTGAAGGAACATTTGGCCCAAGCGCAGTTGGCACAGCAGAGAGTGTACAACCGTGGAGCCAAGACCCGTACCTTTTCCCCGGGGGATAGGATATTGGTACTTGTCCCTACGGTTGAAAGTAAATTCCTTGCCAAATGGCAAGGCCCCTACGAGATAATGGAAAAAGTGAGCGAAGTGAATTACAAGGTCAGACAACCAGGAAGGCGAAAGCCCGAACAGATCTATCACGTTAATCTGTTGAAAGCCTGGAGGGATAGAGAGTCCCTAGTCGCAGACACTTGGTCACCAGCTCAAACTGGTTGCGTGATTCCTGAGGTTGGAATAGCAGCCACCTTGTCACAACCCCAACAACAGGAGGTTAAGGAGTTTGTGCTTCGCAACAAGGAGGTATTCTCTGAGCTGCCGGGACAAACATCTGGGGTAGAGCATGACATCATTACCCCGCCCGGTGAAAGGGTGAAGTTAAAACCCTATCGGATCCCAGAGGCTCGACGGGAGGCAATACGGGAGGAAGTACAGAAAATGCTGAACTTAGGGGTGATAGAGGAGTCCCAAAGTGATTGGTCTAGTCCCATCGTGTTGGTGCCTAAACCGGATGGGAGCTGGCGATTTTGTAACGATTTTCGTCAGTTGAACAAAGTTACAAAATTTGACACCTACCCCATGCCACGTATAGATGAGTTGATCGACCGGCTGGGAACAGCCCGATACATGACGACTCTTGACCTCACAAAAGGGTATTGGCAAATCCCCCTGGCCAAGTCGGCCAAAGAGAAAACCGCATTTGTAACCCCAGACGGGGCGTTCCAATATAAAAGAATGCCGTTCGGGTTACAGAATGCGCCGGCCACATTCCAGCGGAAAATGGACCAGATGCTGAGGCCCCATCGGAAGTATGCTGCGGCTTACCTGGATGACGTAATTGTCCATAGCACAGATTGGGCCTCACATCTGCCAAAAGTGCAAGCAGTCCTGGACTCTGTTCGGGAAGCGGGGTTTACGGCTAACCCCAAGAAGTGTACCATTGGGCAGGAGGAGGCCAAATATCTTGGGTACACCATTGGGAGGGGAGTAATAAAACCCCAACTCAACAAAGTCGAGGCCATCCAGAGTTGGCCACGTCCCAACAGCAAGAAGCAGGTACGAGCCTTTCTGGGAATCGCTGGGTATTATCGGCGATTCATTCCCCACTTTGCTTCTAAGGCTGTGCCCCTAACCAACCTGACGAAGGGGAAAGGGTCGGTCATGATTAAATGGACCCCCGAGGCTGAGGCAGCATTCCAATTCTTGAAACAAGCCTTATGTAGCCAGCCAGTGTTGTACTCACCCGACTTCTCTAAAGACTTTGTCGTACAAAGTGATGCGTCAGATGTGGGGTTAGGAGCAGTATTGTCCCAGGTCTGGAACGGGGAAGAGCACCCAGTCATTTACCTCAGCAGGAAGTTGAAGTCCCATGAGGTAAATTACGCCACCGTTGAAAAGGAGTGTTTAGCGGTGAAGTGGGCTCTAGATTCCCTTCGGTACTACCTGCTAGGTAGGCACTTTGACATGGTTACGGATCACGCTCCGTTAAAGTGGATGGCTCAAAACAAGGAAACAAATAGAAGAGTGAATAGGTGGTTCCTGGCCCTCCAGGAATTCAACTTCACAGTAAAGCATCGCCCTGGCGTTCAAATGGGGAATGTGGATGCTTTGTCTCGAGTACATGAATGCCTGATTGCTGGTGTTCCAACCCCGAGGTTAAAACAAGAGGGGGGGGTATGTGACAGCAGGAAGGTAAAGTCACCTGGTTGCATCCAGGGGGGTAGATATATTTCGCCCAGATTCAGGCTTTACGCCGACTTATACAACTAGGTGGAGAGTTGTATAAGGCTAGTGGGCTCATGGATGACTCATACCTCTAGGGAGAGTGTGGGGCGTCGTGCAGACAGAGATGAGGAGACCAGCTGAACCTTGTCAGCTCATTTAGGCCTCTATAAGAACTCCCAGCTTCATTAGATGTTAGCTCATGCCTGGAACCAGACCTGTGTGGACTGTCTAGGGAGAGTGAACCCCTGTGCGGTGAGGCAAAGCCTGTGTGGCTATTTGTTTGGACTTTTACTAAACCAGGGACTTAGGGACTAGGACAGCACTAGGCTGATCCCAGTTGTTAGTTAGGAAACCTGTATGTTTAGTCAGAGGTCAACTTGACCAGGATTTATTTTGGTTATGTTTCTTTTGCTTTGCTGTGTTTTGTCACTGTAAATAGAAAATAAACCGCACCTTTTTTTGATTTTGAAAACCACAACCTCCGTTTGCTGGGCCTGTTTTGTGTGGGGAGCCCATCCCGGGGGTCACACACACCCGCTGCCGAGCTAACCCCCTCACAACTGCATACACCAGCAGTGGTTGTGGAACAAATCATCTGAGTTTCCATTATTTCTTATGGGGAAATTCGCTTTGATATACGAGTGCTTTGGATTACAAGCATGCTTCTGGAAAGAATTATGCTCGTACTCCAAGGTATTTCTGTTGTAGCGCCCTGCTCCCAATGACTGGGCGCTATATTAAATTTAGAGGGTGTCTGAGCCGATAGTTGGGCTCAGACTTAAATGATTGTGCTAAATTAGCCTCTGTTCAGCTGTGGCTGTGCCTGACAGGATTTCCCACTGTTGCCTGTAGGTGGCGATATCACCACAGGCCAGTGTTGGAATATGGGCAAGTCATGGTGGATTGAGTGTGCTTTCCCGGAAACAGCCGAGTGGGAGTGGTGTCCCTGCTGGGCATGCCGGGAAGGTGTGCTTAAGGGGCAGACATAATTTTTTGGGGTCCTTCGCCTCGTGGCCCTCCTGGCGCAAGGAATGTGCTGTGTGATTTCGGCCCTGGGACCATGTTGGTCCGAGGCCGCATCTCTACCAAGTAGGCCCAGTTATGTTGACTGGGGCCTATGATTTAGAGGGGATCCCAAGCTGTCCGTCTAAGCAGAGGAAACTACTTAACGGAGGAAACCAGAGGAGGACCTGCCCTGGATGAGACCAAGCGAAAGGCTAATGTCTCGGGATAGGCCTGGTGACCTTATTAAGGAGGGATCTACCGCTCAAGTTACCTTACAGTCCACCGGGTCAGCTTAAAGGCTCTTTGACTGTTTGGCTGGGAGTTCGGGCGTTAAGTCCTGTGGCAGAGGATTCCGGACTATCCATTTTTGTTCGCAACCAGTCTGTGGCATAGACTGTTCCTGATCATTGTCTGTGCATCATTCCGGCTGCTAGGCCAGGTGAGAGGGGTCTATCCGGGGTGAGCAATACCCACTCGAGGGGGAGTGGTGAATGACTGTGGGGTTGAGAAGTTTTTCCCCAGTGATCTGTACCGCGTACCTGAACCTTCCCCCTTCACCCTTCTCCTTTCTTCCCAAGTTTTGAGCAAAAATAAAACCTAACAGCAAAAAAAGGTTTTACATCTTGTGTGGACATTGGAGTTTCTTACAGATTTTATTTCCCTAGACAATGAATACCGAGGTAACGTGCAAGGCCCAAACAAAAACCAGCAGCTCCTACGGGGTAGTGCTACACTGAAATGGCCAGTAGTTCTGTATATTGGTAATGTAACCAGAGACATGCTTTCTCCTCTACAGCTTCAACTCCTAGTGTGTCTTTTCACTTTGTTAATTGATTTGTGAGACTTTTATCTTATTTTATATTATTGTCATAGCATTGGTACAGGTACAGTATATGTCTTTCTTTGTTTCCATACAACGAATGACAGTGTAATTTATGTACTTAAAATGGATCTGTTGTCCCTATAATATATTGTACGTGTCATCTTGTCTGTTCTATGTAATTACCTGACTTTTCTATTTAGTGTAAATTACAGCATTTGTCGCAAACCTGGCCAGTTCAAACCCAGTATATGATGAAATTATTTATAATTAGAAGTTACCTTCTACGAAAACCTCATGCTAAAACTATAATTAGATCCAAAGATATAGATAGCTGAAGTTATATGCAAATCTTGAATTTTTCTGTACAAGTTGAGTTTGGTCCTGTCTCACCTCCTGAGCCACCCTATTGGTTATTAAGGCCATCCATTTACCAATAAGGAGACACTGGATGGGTTGGATGGGACATTTTAAAGCCAAGATTTGTATAGAACTTCTGCTGACTGAGTCTCCATATTTGCTTGGTTGGTATTACCTGACCATAACCTTACAGTTGCCTTAAATATGCTTGTATTGATAATACTTCTTGAAAATGATCATCTACAAATAAAATATTGCCAACAAACTTAAAATCAGTTTAACCAACATCTTCCGCATACTTGCCAACAGTTCCGATTTTCCCGGGACAATCCTGATTTTGGGACCCTCGTCCCGATCGGCGCTCATCCCAATTAAATTCCCGGGATTTTGCTTTTGTCCTGAGGAAAATCGGAAATGTCTTAGCAAAACAGCTGGTGGGCTACAAAAAGATGGCCACTGCCGTGAGGAATAATCCCTGTGTGTTCAGTGGAGAAGGCAGGGGCAGCCTAGAGCTAGATAATTAGTAGATATTTCTCTTGTACGCTGAAGGCGATTGGTTGCATGGCCCGGAGGCCCCTCCCCGTTTCACTGAACACACGGAGAAAGGCAGTGTTTCGTCAGATATGGCGACCTGTCAGAAAGTGTAAGGGAAGTGACGTTTTGTCGCCACCATCTTGCTACACCCCGCACTCCTCCATAATAAGGATACACTGAGAAGGGGGTAAGCGGACATCTTGTTACACCCACCGGAGTTTAGCATTTTACAAGTTTTTTTTAACAGTAAACTGAGTATATTTCGTGAAATACAGTACTTAGAACTCCTTCTTACTGTTTACATGTTGAATTTTAAAAGCTGCGGCAAGCGTGCTGATCTTACAGGTTTGACAATCTGACAGAAGTTTGCTGCTTTTAAAATTCAACATGTAAACATTCACACCGAGTTCAAAGTACTGTTTACTGTTAAAAAAAACGTGTAAAATGCAAAACTCTGGTGGGTGTAACAAGATGTGCGCTTACCCCTTCTCAGTGTATCCCTACTATGGAGGAGTGTGGGGTGTAGCAAGATGGTGGCGACGGAACGTCACTTCCATTACACTTTCTGTCGGGTCGCCTAATCTGATGAAACACCGGGAACTGACTAGCTGCTGCTGAAGGGGACAGACACGCATGAAGGAGGGCTCTGCTGCCAGGGACACACAGATGGAGGGGCTCCGCTGCTGGGGGACACACAGATGGAGGGGCTCCGCTGCTGGGGGACACACAGATGGAGGGGCTCCGCTGCTGGGGGACACACAGATGGAGGGGCTTTGCCATGCAGGGAAAATCTATACGTCCCTGCAGTAGCTTATACTCACCTTCCATTTGCTGCCCTGCCACACTACATTCACTATTGGAAACAAATAGAATAATAACCCCATATTCATGAGTATGGGGAGCATACGAAACCCTCCCAGGTGGCAGTACTGGAGTTTATTGATTGGCTGACAAATGGGAGTGGAGAGAGTGTCCTGATCTCTGTGTAATCTCTATGTTATGACTCTTCACTACCAGTAGCTGAACGGAGTGGTAAGAAAGGCAAAGAACAGGTTCATTTTAGGCTGGCCATAGATGAGGAACTCTGGCTGGCTTAAGCGCTATGACATACAGTAATACCTTGGATTACGAGCATAATTTGTTCCAGAAGAATGCTTGTAATCCAAAGCACTCGTATTTCAAAGCGAGCTCCCCATAGGAAATAATGGAAACTCAGATAATCTGTTCCACAGCCACTGCTTGTCTATGCAGTACCGCATGTGGCCAGAGGTGCGGGGGCACCATAGAAAATTAGAAACGCTCGGAGACCACTCTGAGAAGCTCGGAGACACTCGGGAAAGGAGTGTTTGAGTGTTTCTGATTGTCTCCGAGCGGCTCCGGCCAAATGCGGTATTGCACACCCCGGAGGCTTGAATCCTGCTCGTCTTGCGAAACATCACTCGCAAAGTGAGTCAGGATTTTTTTTTAGGCTACGTTACTCGCAGTTCGAGGTTCCACTGTACTTACGTAAGTAATCGATAAACATAAAGAAATATAGGCACCCTGTTGATCCTGCTAGTAGATCCATTATTTTCCAATTTCCTGTAATAGGGTGACAACACTGCTTCTGGAGTAAAGAAGTCACACAGTAGCATTGTAACCCACCCAAAAGGGGAAGCTCCGCTTGTTCGCATCCCCCGCCACATTTGCCACTTTTTGGGGGGGAGCGGGCACGTGGTTTTGACAGGCACCCGCTCCCATTTACGGGTAAGATTGCCGCACAGCTATCTACGACATTCCCGGCCCCTCCTCCTTCCCCCTCGCTGCCTTCTGGGACACACAGAGGTCCCAGAAAACAGCCAACCATTCAGAAGGCGCAGCGCAACTCATGCATGCATGGTAGGAGACAGGCTGTGAAGCTGCAAGGTTTCACTTTCTGTTTCTCTTACTACAGATGTCAATGCCTGCCCCCAAAGCCGATTGACGAATCGGCTAGGGGTTGCCGACATCGCGGGATCCCTGCACAGGTAAGTGTCCTTATATTAAAAGTCAGCAGCTACAGTATTTGTAGCTGCTGACTTTTAATAATTTTTTTTTTACAGACTAGAACTCCGCTTTAGGTTGGCCAGACACTGTTAAAGGGGTTGTAAAGGTTCGTTTTTTATTTTCTAAATAGGTTACTTTAAGCTAGTGCATTGTTGGTTCACGTACCTTTTCCTTCGATTTCCCTTCTAAATGTTTTTTTTCTTTGTCTGAATTTCTCACTTCCTGTTTCTCCTCACTAAACTTCACACCATCATCTGAGTGGTGTGGAGTCAGCCAGAACAGCTTACTGAACAGCTTACTGAGGAGGAACAGGAAGTGAGAAATTCAGACAAAGAAAACAAAGAAAAAAAAAACATTTAGAATAAGGTGACCAGATTTTTAAAATGAAATCCGGGGACATATTTTTTTTTTACTAGTAATGGCGCCAATCAGCGACTCTCTGGCCGTCGCCGCCGCCGCCCGACTCACGGCCTGTCAAGTCTTACTCTTCGGGCCCCGGCTACTACTGGGAGGAAGATCACTCCGCCAGGGAAGGCAAGGAGATAAGCAGGCAGGCGGCTGGCCGGGACTGGAGCCAAGGCAGAAGAACATGCGAGCTGAATGGGCACCCGAAACTGAAGAAATATTCCCTCTGCTCCGACCAGCACATAATCATCAGAAAGGGGCACAGATAATGGAAAAAAAATACACCCCCCTAAGCTAGTAGGTGTAATTCAGATTTTTTTTTTTATTCTGCACTGACTGTCTTTGAAATTGCCCCAGCCCCTGTTCAAATCCAATCCGGGGACAAAACTGGGGACAGACTTGGTCCGGGGACAGTGTCCCCAATCCGGGGACTGTCCCTGGAAACCGGGGATGTCTGGTCACCCTAATTTAGAAGGGAAATCTAAGGAAAAGGTAAGTGAACCAACAATGCACTAGCTTAAAGGAACCTATTTAAAAAATAAAAAATGAACCTTTACAACCCCTTTAAGTAAGCCATAGATTATGCAGTTTTCTTTCCTTCAACCACAGGTTGAGGGAAAGAAAAACGCTCAATTATGAAAAAGGTTCCTGCACTACTTTTTACCGATTACATTGCGACTTGCATAGACTTCTGTTAAATGAAGTCGTAAGCTGCAATGAAATCGAGAGTGTAAATCACACTTATGTGCGGCTTTGAAATCTCGCTGAAGTAACGTAATTTCAAAGCCGCACTGGTGTGAACGGGGCTTATTGTCGGGTACTTTCACACTGGGGTGGTGTCAGCGTTGGCAGTAAAGAGCCGCTAGTTTTAGCGGCGCTTTATCGCTGTTATAGCGGCGCTTTTCGGCTGCTAGCGAGGCGCTTTTAACCCCTGCTAGCAGCCAAAGAAAGGATTAAAAGCGCTCGTGTTGCGGCGCTGCCAATGCTTTTTGCAGGCGCTTTGGCAGCACTGCTCATTCATTTCAATGGGCAGGGCGTTTTGGGAGCGCTGTATACACTGCTCCTGCACCGCCCCAAAGATGCTGCTTGCAGGACTTTTTTTCTCGTCCTGCAAGCGCACTGTCCCAGTGGGAAAGCACTCAGGCTTTCACACTGGGGTGGCTTTAGAGGCACTTTTCAGGCTATTTTTAGTGTGAAAGGGGTATAATTGAACAAGCTGAAGTTAGAAGCTGATTGATTATTATGCACAGCTGCACCAGATTCTGTGTCTCTTCTGCAAACACAAACATCTGCCTGCTTGCAGTCTTTTATTGAACGCATGTGCAGCTCAGTGTGCATTCTCGACACACACACTGTGCCGGATGACAGATTCCTGGGCGCATGCGCAGGATGATGTCATTCACTCACCGGCCAATCAAGAGGCACCTGGAAGTAGCCAGGTGAAGATGACAGCAGCCAGCAAGTGATTTAACCACCATATGGCTGGAATGAGGAGGTGAGTATTCCAGGGAGTTTAGATCTGCTTTAAACACACAATCGGATTTCCATCGGACAAAGCGTAGGACTTTTGTCTGAGGGGCGTTGGCCAGGAACTTGTATTGCATACAAACGGCAAAGAATTGTTGGGCAACAAATCCGAAACGACATTGTTTTTCAGCTCTTTAGCGCCACCCTTTGGGCAACTTCTGCTAATGTTGTGTTATGGTGAGCATTGCTTCTGAGCATGCGTGTTTGTACTTTGGAGTTTTGTCCGATGGACTTGTGTACACACGATCAGATAATCCGACAACACACATTTGTTGTGGGAAAATTTGAAAGCATGCTATCCAACATTTGTTGGCGGAAAATCCGACAACAATTGTCCAATGCAGCATACAAACTGTCGGATTTTCTGACAACAGCCTGTCATCACACAATTCCCGATCGTGTGTACAGGCCTTAAGATGGACATGTCGTTTTAAACGTCTTTTAAATAAGAAACAAATTTAGCCCAATTGCAGTAAATACTTTTAAACAAATACAGCAATATTTTTTTTGTCTTTTGGAAAACAGATTTAAATAATATGAATAATAACTACTATGGTAAGCACTCTCTGCAGTGTTATATGGTTTGTCCCAGTGGCGGCCCGTAATGCAGGGCGCAGGGGTGCCGCCCCCCTATCCATGTGGCTGACCCCCTAATCTACATGCGGGTTGCCGGACACATGGATTCCAATAAGGGTTTTTTTTTTTTTTTTAAGCACCTGATTAGAGCCAAAGGCTCCAATAGGCTTTAAAAAGGGTGAGTTTCGGGCACAGAGCACTGTGCCCGCGTCCACACAGTTGTGTGACAATGGCTGTGGGTGCATTATTTGCCGCCACCCCCCCCAAAAAAACCCCCAGCTGACACTGGTTTGTCCCGATTCATGTAACTGTTACTTTTACTAGACAGTTTCATATACTGTACATGTAAAGAACAATTCAAAGTGGAACTAAACCAATCAATTTAAGAGTTTAAAAAAACTGTTATTCCCAGCCTCAAATTTCCTTGTGCGTTCAACCAAACTGTCAAACCATCAAGTGGCTGCAGCCATAATTGATCACATGTGCAGCACCATGGCAGTTGCAGATCAAACAGGCAGCTTTATTGGCTGAAAATAATAGGAGGGTTTAGTTCCGCTTTTAAAAAAAAAAAAGGACAGTTGAGAAAGAAATGAATGTACTGGATAAATCATTACCAGCATTAACCACACAGAGTTACTAGAATAAAATAATGTTCACTCTTACACCCCTTTCACACTGGGGCACTTTTCATGCGTTTTAGCTCTAAAAATAGCGCCTGTAAAGCGCCTGACAAGCGCCTCTCATGCCTCACCAGTGTGAAAGCCCGAGAGCTTTCACACTGGGGCGGTGCGCTTGCAGGACGGGATCGTGTCAACACAAAGATTGTTGTTGTATTATCAGCGTGTGATAGGTGTGAAGTGAGAGACGGAATCCTCTGTTTTTATTTGCTGGCTATTTAACAAAGTTTACAACAAATGTTTGTCCTTTGCATCTGATTCTCAGGATTCTTTACATAAACCAATTAGGATTGTTGTCTCTGCGGGCACCATTTACATTTCTTTAGATGTTTGTATGCACACCAAGTTTACAAGGGGCAGATTAGCACAAGTCCTTGTGCTGATTGTGGGAGATCTAAACAATTGGCGGATATCGTCCCTGAGGGCACACAGACCATGGGCGGGTAATAACTTGTCTGGTTGGTCATGATTTACAAACAATCCAAATGATTTAAGTATCACTCATTCAGGCCATGGGGGCTTAAAACTAAAGCCATAGATGATAGTGGTTGCAGGAAAGAAAATCTCTTGATTTTCCCATCAACACAGTCAGGGTTGATGGGGGAATCCCTCCCACGAAGCTACTGGGTTGATAGAAAGTAATGTCACCAGCACACCATGGATCTCCAAAAATGGGTCCAAAGCTTTAATCAGCGATCACATCGTTACAGCAAAAAGCAACGTTTCAGAGCCACGCAGGACCTCTTAATCAGGCATATAATATGGTACAAATGGTCTCAGGGTTGCTGGCAACCAATGACAGTGGAACGCCATTGGTTGCTAGGAAGCTGGCATCCCAAGGCCCATCTTAGCAGCCAACCATGTGACAAACTCTTCACTCCAGACACAAATCCCTCCAAAATCACATTGCGTGATACCAACCAAAGATATTGTCAATTCCGGTTGCTAGGATATTGGCAGCCTCAGTGCCACCAGATTCCTAGAAACCAATGACATTGTGCAGAGGAATATCATTGGTTGCTAGGAAGCTGGCAGCCCCAGGACCACGGGCATCGGAGCAGCCAGCCATGTGAGGGAGTAAACTCCTCACCCCTAACACAAATCACTCCAAGATGGCAATGGGGTTTATTTACTAAAGGCAAATCGACTTTTCACTGAAAGTGCACTTGGAAGTTCAGTCGCTGTAGATCTGAGGGGGACATGCAAGGAAAAAAAAAAAAACAGCATTTTAGCTTGCACATGATTTGATGATAAAATCAGCAGAGCTTCCCCTCGTTTCAGATCTTTCCCCCAGATCTGCAGCGACTGCACTTCTAAATGCACTTGCAGGGCAGAGTGGATTTGCTTTAGTAAATCAACCCCATTATGTCATAGCAACCAACGACGTTGTAAAGCTAAGTCTGATTGGTTGCAAGGATATCAGCAGCCTCAGGGCTACCAGAGTCCTAGAAACCAATGCTGAGGGCCTTGATGCTGCTAACGTCCTAGCAGTACACAAGGTGGTGGGGAAAAGCTCCTCACTCCCAACACATCGGCCTGTTGATGGCGCTGCCATTGGAGGCTAGGGTTGAACCACTGGTACAGTGCTAAGCCTTGGATGTCCCCTCTCGGCGGTAGTATGGTGGGCGTGTCGGCCTGCTGTGCATCCCGGCAGAGGATATAAAAGGGGCAGACCCTGTCTGTAGGGGGTGAGTTGCCGGGGGTCCGATCCCAGGAGCGTGCGTTTCTTTTCGTGGCCACCTCAGGCACCTTTAGCCCTGGGGTGCAGTTCCTGGCCCGGTACACTGGTGGATCAGTCCCAGGCACCTTTAGCCCTGGGGCTGCAACTGAAGGTCTTGGGTCCAGCACCTTCTGCTGGAACCCACGGAGGGAGGAGGAATCCCAGGGTGCTGCCTTGCGAGGAGACCCGTATCTGGAAGAGGAGGCCGGGGGAGGACCGTTCCAAGGGACTGGTGAGAGATCACAGTAAAGGAAGGGGCCCGGTAACTCTCTGGAGGGATGTCGTCTTCCTGATAGAGGCCTAATACTAGAGACCATCGTTCACCAGGTCTGTGGCAGAGACCATCGTTCACCAGATCTGCGGCAGAGTTTGTGCAGAGACTGTGTGTAATCTAATTCGGCATTATTCCGGCTGCTAGTATCCACTCTAATGGGAGACTATCCGGATGAGCTAAGACTACCTGAAGATATGGGTATTGAATAAGTATTCGTTTGTGCCTGGACCTACTCCAACACCTCTTGCTGTCTTGATCTTCTTCCAACCTTTTCTATCTAAATGACTATGCATAAGAGAAAATAAAACTCTACGTTGGAGTTGCAATTGGTGTGGACCTTGGAGTTATTGGGGAATAGAGACTTGTCTTTATTGCAGTAAAGATGGGAATCATTCTCTGGATAACCTAACCATAGAGACCCAGGTACATTTACACCGCTCAACCTCTTCACACAGGAGGGTACGGGCATGTGGCATGGTGTGCCCCTTTTCCTACAAGTGAGCCAAAGGTGAGGAAGAGGGGTCTGTGTGCTACACCTATACCTTTAATTTGTTTTCCTCTAGATAAACAAGCTGCAGAAAGAAAGCCAAGTTTTTGTAGTCCGCCAACCCCTGGCACCAGACTGTAAGATCCCTTCAGCAGCCCACACCTCCAGTTATGTGATTTATATGAATATTTATGAAAGCTAATCTTTAAATAACAAAAGAACCCATTGGAATGAAAGAGCCAGCTACACAAAAACCTTCTTCTTTGGAAACACGTTCAGCTTCACATTGAACAATAGAGGTATTCATGGTACACCAGCAGATACAAAACAAATATACATACATTTTATTTAAAGGGCTGGTCCACCTAGAACCAATACTTTAATACTACTTTTTTGGAAGATGCTGGATTTTTGAACTACTTGATAGTTTTCACATATTTTCTGGCAATCTATTGGTGAGATTTCTGTGGTGACCATTATTACAAGGGCATGCTCTTCCTGTTGGAATAATATCACTTTTATAATATAACTTTTGGGTACACTGGCAATTGTTTCCCCCCTTGGCTATTCATAACATAGGGTGGATTATAGGTGTGTGCAGCCTATTGCATTAGGGTGTGCACCCCATAGCTCAAACACACGTGGGTGTGTGTATATATGTGTGTGTGTGTGTGTGTGTGTGTGTGTGTGTGTATATATGTGTGTGTGTATATATTGTGAGGGGGTTAGCTCGGCAGCGGGTGTGTGTGACCCCCGGGATGGGCTCCCCACACAAAACAGGCCCAGCAAACGGAGGTTGTGGTTTTCAAAATCAAAAAGGTGCGGTTTATTTTCTATTTACAGTGACAAAACACAGCAAAGCAAAAGAAACATAACCAAAATAAATCCTGGTCAAGTTGACCTCTGACTAAACATACAGGTTTCCTAACTAACAACTGGGATCAGCCTAGTGCTGTCCTAGTCCCTAAGTCCCTGGTTTTGTAAAAGTCCAAACAAATAGCCACACAGGCTTTGCCTCACCGCACAGGGGTTCACTCTCCCTAGACAGTCCACACAGGTCTGGTTCCAGGCATGAGCTGACACCTAATGAATCTGGGAGTTCTTATAGAGGCCTAAATGAGCTGACAAGCTTCAGCTGGCCTCATCAACTCCCTGTCTGTACGACGCCCCACACTCTCCCTAGAGGTATGAGTCATCCATGAGCCCACTAGCCTTATACAACTCTCCACCTAGTTGTACAAGTCGGCGTAAAGCCTGAATCTGGGCGAAATATATCTACCCCCCTGGATGCAACCAGGTGACTTTACCTTCCTGCTGTCACATACCCCCCCCTCTTGTTTTAACCTCGGGGTTGGAACACCAGCAATCAGGCATTCATGTACTCGAGACAAAGCATCCACATTCCCCATTTGAACGCCAGGGCGATGCTTTACTGTGAAGTTGAATTCCTGGAGGGCCAGGAACCACCTATTCACTCTTCTATTTGTTTCCTTGTTTTGAGCCATCCACTTTAACGGAGCGTGATCCGTAACCATGTCAAAGTGCCTACCTAGCAGGTAGTACCGAAGGGAATCTAGAGCCCACTTCACCGCTAAACACTCCTTTTCAACGGTGGCGTAATTTACCTCATGGGACTTCAACTTCCTGCTGAGGTAAATGACTGGGTGCTCTTCCCCGTTCCAGACCTGGGACAATACTGCTCCTAACCCCACATCTGACGCATCACTTTGTACGACAAAGTCTTTAGAGAAGTCGGGTGAGTACAACACTGGCTGGCTACATAAGGCTTGTTTCAAGAATTGGAATGCTGCCTCAGCCTCGGGGGTCCATTTAATCATGACCGACCCTTTCCCCTTCGTCAGGTTGGTTAGGGGCACAGCCTTAGAAGCAAAGTGGGGAATGAATCGCCGATAATACCCAGCGATTCCCAGAAAGGCTCGTACCTGCTTCTTGCTGTTGGGACGTGGCCAACTCTGGATGGCCTCGACTTTGTTGAGTTGGGGTTTTATTACTCCCCTCCCAATGGTGTACCCAAGATATTTGGCCTCCTCCTGCCCAATGGTACACTTCTTGGGGTTAGCCGTAAACCCCGCTTCCCGAACAGAGTCCAGGACTGCTTGCACTTTTGGCAGATGTGAGGCCCAATCTGTGCTATGGACAATTACGTCATCCAGGTAAGCCGCAGCATACTTCCGATGGGGCCTCAGCATCTGGTCCATTTTCCGCTGGAATGTGGCCGGCGCATTCTGTAACCCGAACGGCATTCTTTTATATTGGAACGCCCCGTCTGGGGTTACAAATGCGGTTTTCTCTTTGGCCGACTTGGCCAGGGGGATTTGCCAATACCCTTTTGTGAGGTCAAGAGTCGTCATGTATCGGGCTGTTCCCAGCCGGTCGATCAACTCATCTATACGTGGCATGGGGTAGGTGTCAAATTTTGTAACTTTGTTCAACTGACGAAAATCGTTACAAAATCGCCAGCTCCCATCCGGTTTAGGCACCAACACGATGGGACTAGACCAATCACTTTGGGACTCCTCTATCACCCCTAAGTTCAGCATTTTCTGTACTTCCTCCCGTATTGCCTCCCGTCGAGCCTCTGGGATCCGATAGGGTTTTAACTTCACCCTTTCACCGGGCGGGGTAATGATGTCATGCTCTACCCCAGATGTTTGTCCCGGCAGCTCAGAGAATACCTCCTTATTGCGAAGCACAAACTCCTTAACCTCCTGTTGTTGGGGTTGTGACAAGGTGGCTGCTATTCCAACCTCAGGAATCACGCAACCAGTTTGAGCTGGTGACCAAGTGTCTGCGACTAGGGACTCTCTATCCCTCCAGGCTTTCAACAGATTAACGTGATAGATCTGTTCGGGCTTTCGCCTTCCTGGTTGTCTGACCTTGTAATTCACTTCGCTCACTTTTTCCATTATCTCGTAGGGGCCTTGCCATTTGGCAAGGAATTTACTTTCAACCGTAGGGACAAGTACCAATATCCTATCCCCCGGGGAAAAGGTACGGGTCTTGGCTCCACGGTTGTACACTCTCTGCTGTGCCAACTGCGCTTGGGCCAAATGTTCCTTCACGATGGGCATTACCTGTGCAATTCGATCTTGCATCAGGGCGACATGCTCAATCACACTCCTGTGGGGAGAACTCTCACTTTCCCAAGTTTCCTTGGCAATATCCAACAGCCCTCTTGGGTGTCTCCCATACAGTAACTCAAAGGGGGAGAATCCCGTAGAGGATTGGGGCACCTCCCTAATAGCAAACATCATATAAGGAAGTAAACAGTCCCAATCCTTTCCATCTCTATCCACCACTTTCTTCAACATTTGTTTTAGGGTTTTGTTGAATCTTTCAACCAGCCCATCGGTTTGGGGGTGATACACAGACGTACGCAATTGCGTCACTTTGAACAGTTTACACAGCTCTTTCATAACCCGGGACATAAAGGGTGTACCTTGGTCCGTAAGCAGTTCTTTACAAATACCCACCCGGCTAAAAACAAGAGATAGCTCTTTGGCTATGGTTTTGGCCGAGGTATTTCGGAGAGGGATCGCTTCTGGATAACGGGTGGCATAGTCCATTATAACTAATATGTACTGGTGCCCCCTAGCGGACTTGATTATAGGACCTACCAAATCCATGGCGATCCTCTCAAACGGGACCTCAATGATGGGTAGAGGGACCAGCGGGCTACGGAAATGTGGCATCGGGGCCAACCTCTGACACACAGCAGGGCAGGAGGAACAATAATTTTCTACGTCCTTCATCACCCCCGGCCAATAGAATCTCTGTAATACCCTCTCTCGGGTTTTCTCTGTCCCCAGATGACCTCCAAGAATGTGCCCATGGGCCAACTCCAACACCAACTTCCTGTAAGGTTTGGGCACCACAAGCTGCTCAACGGTTTCTTCTGCCCTTTTTGCCACCCGATACAGTAGGTCCTTCTCTACGCTGAAGTATGGGTAAGTGCAGGTATTATCTGGGTTCACTAACTCGCCATCTATTTTCACTACGTTTTCCCGTGCCTTTATCAGGGCGGGGTCTTTCAACTGTTCTGTGGCAAAGTTTTCCCTGTGAACCTCAAGATCAGAAAACTCCACAGACGGTAGGTTTTCGTCTGAGGAGGTGGGCTCCTCTCCAGTTTCTTGAGTCTCCCCTGCCAATACTGATAAGGGAAATTCCGGAGAGTCCTCACCACTCTCAGGGGAGTTCTGGCTATCACATTCCTGGTACATAGGGGCACCAGTGAGGGGCTCAGGATCATCCCACAGTTCCCAGAACTTCGGAAAATCCCTTCCCACAATGGCGTCATGCGGTAACTGAGATACTAAGCCCACTGGATGAGAGAGGGTACCTTTGGGGGTCTCGAAACACACTGTAGTCACTGGATACTCTCGGGTGTCCCCATGCACACAAATAACAGCTACCTTGTTATTCCCAGAGACCTCTGTTTTAACTAACTCAGCCTTTATCAGGGTCACAAGGCTACCTGAATCCAGCAATACCACAACATTTCTACCATTAACACACATTTTGCATAAATGTTTCTCAGTTCCTCGAATGGCAGTGCATGCGACTGTCGCACACAGCGACTGACGTCTGCCCGTCAGAAAGTCACACTGCATGGGTTCCTCCACAACCGGGCAATTGGCTGCAATATGTCCCGCTTGCCGGCAGCGGTAGCAAACGATCCTTCTTGCCGCCTCTTGAGCCGCTGATTTCCCAGGCTGTTCTCGCCAAACTTGGGGTAGAGCTCCCACCCTCTCACTCTCTCCACCCTCACCCCTTGGAATCCTCTTATCCGCCCCTGGGGATGGTCTGGTCTTAGGGTGGAAAGTCCGAGTGTCTCTGGAAGAGGCCGTCAGGTTCTCTGTAGCCAAGTATTTCTCCACACGATCCACAAGACCATCGGCCGTCTCTGGGTCTCCATGGCTTACCCACTTTTGGATGGCAGTAGGAAGAGCTCTCAAAAACCGATCCATTACAACACGTTCCACAATCTTTGGTGCGGACAAAGTCTCTGGCTGTAGCCACTTTCTGCTCAGGTGAATGAGATCATACATTTGAGACCTGGGGGGTTTTCCAAGCTGGAAAGTCCAGTTATGCACACGCTGAGCCCGGACAGCCTGGGTGACACCCAGCCTTGCCAATATTTCAGCTTTTAGCATCACATAGTCTTTTGCTTGGTTAGGCTCTAGGTCATAGTAAGCTTTCTGCGATTCACCAGTTAACAGAGGAGCCACCAGTCCAGCCCACTGCTCCTCAGGCCACTTTTCTCTTTCAGCGGTCCTTTCAAATGTGGTCAAAAATACCTCTGGATCATCCTCTCCAGTCATTTTTGTCAATAAACGACTCACCCCAAAGGACGCGGTATTAGTGGGACGGCTTTCCTCACTGGTCTGCGGACGTTGCTGCATTACTGCTTCCATCTGTTGTTGTAGTCTCTGCTCTTGCTTCTGCAACAGGTCTATGAAGCGGGCCTCAGATTGCTGCTGGGCTCGTTGCTGAGCCTCCAGACTCTGTTGCAAAGTTGCGTTTGTCTGCTGCTGGGCTGCAAGGCTCTGCTGTTGAGCTGCAAGGCTCTTTTGCAAACCTGCATTTGTCTGCTGTTGATTGGCATTTGCTAGAGCCAGCTGCTTCAGTATCTCCTCCATGCTGGCTTAAAAAAAACTGCCACTGGTTCTCCACCAACTGTGAGGGGGTTAGCTCGGCAGCGGGTGTGTGTGACCCCCGGGATGGGCTCCCCACACAAAACAGGCCCAGCAAACGGAGGTTGTGGTTTTCAAAATCAAAAAGGTGCGGTTTATTTTCTATTTACAGTGACAAAACACAGCAAAGCAAAAGGAACATAACCAAAATAAATCCTGGTCAAGTTGACCTCTGACTAAACATACAGGTTTCCTAACTAACAACTGGGATCAGCCTAGTGCTGTCCTAGTCCCTAAGTCCCTGGTTTTGTAAAAGTCCAAACAAATAGCCACACAGGCTTTGCCTCACCGCACAGGGGTTCACTCTCCCTAGACAGTCCACACAGGTCTGGTTCCAGGCATGAGCTGACACCTAATGAATCTGGGAGTTCTTATAGAGGCCTAAATGAGCTGACAAGCTTCAGCTGGCCTCATCAACTCCCTGTCTGTACGACGCCCCACACTCTCCCTAGAGGTATGAGTCATCCATGAGCCCACTAGCCTTATACAACTCTCCACCTAGTTGTACAAGTCGGCGTAAAGCCTGAATCTGGGCGAAATATATCTACCCCCCTGGATGCAACCAGGTGACTTTACCTTCCTGCTGTCACATAATATATATATATATATATATTGTGAGGGGGTTAGCTCGGCAGCGGGTGTGTGTGACCCCCGGGATGGGCTCCCCACACAAAAACAGGCCCAGCAGACGGAGGTTGTGGTTTTCAAAATCAAAAAGGTGCCGTTTATTTTCTATTTACAGTGACAAAAACACAGCAAAGCAAAAGAAACAAACAAAATAAATCCTGGTCAACTTGACCTCTGACTAAACATACAGGTTTCCTAACTAACAACTGGGATCAGCCTAGTGCTGTCCTAGTCCCTGGTTTTAAATGTCCAAGCAAAATATAGCCACACAGGCTTTCTCTCACCGCACAGGGGTTCACTCTCCCTAGACAGTCCACACAGGTCTGCTTCCAGGCATGAGCTAACATCTAATGAATCTGGGAGTTTTTATAGAGGCCTTAAACGAACTGACAGGCTTCAGCTGGCCTCATCAACTCCCTGCCTGCACGACGCCCAGCCCTCTCCCTAGAGGTATGAGTCATCAATGAGCCCACTAGTCTCAGCTGGGCTTATACAACTCTCCACCTAGCTGTATAAATCGGCGTAAAGCCTGAATCTGGGCGAAATATATCTACCCCCCTGGATGCAACCAGGTGACTTTACCTTCCTGCTGTCACATACCCCCCCCTCTTGTTTTAACCTCGGGGTTGGAACACCAGCAATCAGGCATTCATGTACTCGAGACAAAGCATCCACATTCCCCATTTGAACGCCAGGGCGATGCTTTACTGTGAAGTTGAATTCCTGGAGGGCCAGGAACCACCTATTCACTCTTCTATTTGTTTCCTTGTTTTGAGCCATCCACTTTAACGGAGCGTGATCCGTAACCATGTCAAAGTGCCTACCTAGCAGGTAGTACCGAAGGGAATCTAGAGCCCACTTCACCGCTAAACACTCCTTTTCAACGGTGGCGTAATTTACCTCATGGGACTTCAACTTCCTGCTGAGGTAAATGACTGGGTGCTCTTCCCCGTTCCAGACCTGGGACAATACTGCTCCTAACCCCACATCTGACGCATCACTTTGTACGACAAAGTCTTTAGAGAAGTCGGGTGAGTACAACACTGGCTGGCTACATAAGGCTTGTTTCAAGAATTGGAATGCTGCCTCAGCCTCGGGGGTCCATTTAATCATGACCGACCCTTTCCCCTTCGTCAGGTTGGTTAGGGGCACAGCCTTAGAAGCAAAGTGGGGAATGAATCGCCGATAATACCCAGCGATTCCCAGAAAGGCTCGTACCTGCTTCTTGCTGTTGGGACGTGGCCAACTCTGGATGGCCTCGACTTTGTTGAGTTGGGGTTTTATTACTCCCCTCCCAATGGTGTACCCAAGATATTTGGCCTCCTCCTGCCCAATGGTACACTTCTTGGGGTTAGCCGTAAACCCTGCTTCCCGAACAGAGTCCAGGACTGCTTGCACTTTTGGCAGATGTGAGGCCCAATCTGTGCTATGGACAATTACGTCATCCAGGTAAGCCGCAGCATACTTCCGATGGGGCCTCAGCATCTGGTCCATTTTCCGCTGGAATGTGGCCGGCGCATTCTGTAACCCGAACGGCATTCTTTTATATTGGAACGCCCCGTCTGGGGTTACAAATGCGGTTTTCTCTTTGGCTGACTTGGCCAGGGGGATTTGCCAATACCCTTTTGTGAGGTCAAGAGTCGTCATGTATCGGGCTGTTCCCAGCCGGTCGATCAACTCATCTATACGTGGCATGGGGTAGGTGTCAAATTTTGTAACTTTGTTCAACTGACGAAAATCGTTACAACATCGCCAGCTCCCATCCGGTTTAGGCACCAACACAATGGGACTAGACCAATCACTTTGGGACTCCTCTATCACCCCTAAGTTCAGCATTTTCTGTACTTCCTCCCGTATTGCCTCCCGTCGGGCCTCTGGGATCCGATAGGGTTTTAACTTCACCCTTTCACCGGGCGGGGTAATAATGTCATGCTCTACCCCAGATGTTTGTCCCGGCAGCTCAGAGAATACCTCCTTGTTGCGAAGCACAAACTCCTTAACCTCCTGTTGTTGGGGTTGTGACAAGGTGGCTGCGATTCCAACCTCAGGAATCACGCAACCAGTTTGAGCTGGTGACCAAGTGTCTGCGACTAGGGACTCTCTATCCCTCCAGGCTTTCAACAGATTAACGTGATAGATCTGTTCGGGCTTTCGCCTTCCTGGTTGTCTGACCTTGTAATTCACTTCGCTCACTTTTTCCATTATCTCGTAGGGGCCTTGCCATTTGGCAAGGAATTTACTTTCAACCGTAGGGACAAGTACCAATATCCTATCCCCCGGGGAAAAGGTACGGGTCTTGGCTCCACGGTTGTACACTCTCTGCTGTGCCAACTGCGCTTGGGCCAAATGTTCCTTCACGATGGGCATTACCTGTGCAATTCGATCTTGCATCAGGGCGACATGCTCAATCACACTCCTGTGGGGAGAACTCTCACTTTCCCACGTTTCCTTGGCAATATCCAACAGCCCTCTTGGGTGTCTCCCATACAGTAACTCAAAGGGGGAGAATCCCGTAGAGGATTGGGGCACCTCCCTAATAGCAAACATCAAATAAGGAAGTAGACAGTCCCAATCCTTTCCATCCCTATCCACCACTTTCTTCAACATTTGTTTTAGGGTTTTGTTGAATCTTTCAACCAGCCCATCGGTTTGGGGGTGATACACAGATGTACGTAATTGCGTCACTTTGAACAATTTACACAGCTCCTTCATAACCCGGGACATAAAGGGTGTACCTTGGTCCGTAAGCAGTTCTTTACAAATACCCACCCGGCTAAAAACAAGAGATAGCTCTTTGGCTATGGTTTTGGCCGAGGTATTTCTGAGAGGGATCGCTTCTGGATAACGGGTGGCATAGTCCATTATAACCAATATGTACTGGTGCCCCCTAGCGGACTTGATTATAGGACCTACCAAATCCATTGCGATTCTCTCAAACGGGACCTCAATGATGGGTAGAGGGACCAGCGGGCTACGGAAGTGTGGCATCGGGGCCGACCTCTGACACACAGGGCAGGAGGAACAATAATTTTCTATGTCCTTCATCACCCCAGGCCAATAGAATCTCTGTAATACCCTCTCTCGGGTTTTCTCTGTCCCCAGATGACCTCCAAGAATGTGCCCATGGGCCAACTCCAACACCAACTTCCTGTAAGGTTTGGGCACCACAAGCTGCTCAACGGTTTCTTCTGCCCTTTTTGCCACCCGATACAGTAGGTCCTTCTCTACGCTGAAGTATGGGTAAGTGCAGGTATTATCTGGGTTCACTAACTCGCCATCTATTTTCACTACGTTTTCCCGTGCCTTTATTAGGGCGGGGTCTTTCAACTGTTCTGTGGCAAAGTTTTCCCTGTGAACCTCAAGATCAGAAAACTCCACAGACGGTAGGTTTTCGTCTGAGGAGGTGGGCTCCTCTCCAGTTTCTTGAGTCTCCCCTGCCAATACTGACAAGGGAAATTCGGGAGAGTCCTCACCACTCTCAGAGGAGTTCTGGCTATCATATTCCTGGTACATAGGGGCACCAGTGGGGGGCTCAGGATCATCCCACAGTTCCCAGAACTTCGGAAAATCCCTTCCCACAATGGCGTCATGCGGTAACTGAGACACTAAGCCCACTGGATGAGAAAGGGTACCTTTGGGGGTCTCGAAACACACTGTAGTCACTGGATACTCTCGGGTGTCCCCATGCACACAAATAACAGCTACCTTGCTATTCCCAGAGACCTCTGTTTTAACTAATTCAGCCTTTATCAGGGTCACAAGGCTACCTGAATCCAGCAATACCACAACATTTCTACCATTAATACACATTTTGCATAAATGTTTCTCAGTTCCCCGAATGGCAGTGCATGCGACTGTCGCACACAGCGACTGACGTCTGCCCGTCAGAAAGTCACACTGCATGGGTTCCTCCAAAACCGGGCAATTTGCTGCAATATGTCCCGCTTGCCGGCAGCGGTAGCAAATGATCCTTCTTGCCGCCTCGTGAGCCGCTGATTTCCCAGGCTGTTCTCGCCAAACTTGGGGTAGAGCTCCCACCCTCTCACTCTCTCCACCCTTACCCCTTGGAATCATCTTATCCGCCCCTGGGGATGGTCTGGTCTTAGGGTGGAAAGTCCGAGTGTCTCTGGAAGAGGCCGTCAGGTTCTCTGTAGCCAAGTATTTCTCCACACGATCCACAAGACCATCGGCCGTCTCTGGGTCTCCATGGCTTACCCACTTTTGGATGGCAGTAGGAAGAGCTCTCAAAAACCGATCCATTACAACACGTTCCACAATCTTTGGTGCGGACAAAGTCTCTGGCTGTAGCCACTTTCTGCTCAGGTGAATGAGATCATACATTTGAGACCTGGGGGGTTTTCCAAGCTGGAAAGTCCAGTTATGCACACGCTGAGCCCGGACAGCCAGGGTGACACCCAGCCTTGCCAATATTTCAGCTTTTAGCATCACATAGTCTTTTGCTTGGTCAGGCTCTAGGTCATAGTAAGCTTTCTGCGATTCACCCGTTAACAGAGGAGCCACCAGTCCAGCCCACTGCTCCTCAGGCCACTTTTCTCTTTCAGCAGTCCTTTCAAACGTGGTCAAAAATACCTCTGGATCATCCTCTCCAGTCATTTTTGTCAATAAACGACTCACCCCAAAGGACGCGGTATTAGTGGGACGGCTTTCCTCACTGGTCTGCGGACGTTGCTGCATTACTGCTTCCATTTGTTGTAGTCTCTGCTCTTGCTTCTGTAATAGGTCTATGAAGCGGGCCTCAGATCGTTGCTGGGCTTGTTGCTGAGCTTCCAGACTCTGTTGGTGAGCTTGCTGCTGGGCTGCAAGGCTCTGTTGATGAGCTTGCTGCTGGGCTGCGAAGTTCTGTTGTTGAGCTGCAAGGCTCTTTTGCAAACCTGCATTTGTCTGCTGTTGATTGGCATTTGCTAGAGCCAGCTGTTTCAGTATCTCCTCCATGCTGGCTTAAAAAAAAACTGCCACTGGTTCTCCACCAACTGTGAGGGGGTTAGCTCGGCAGCGGGTGTGTGTGACCCCCGGGATGGGCTCCCCACACAAAAACAGGCCCAGCAGACGGAGGTTGTGGTTTTCAAAATCAAAAAGGTGCCGTTTATTTTCTATTTACAGTGACAAAAACACAGCAAAGCAAAAGAAACAAACAAAATAAATCCTGGTCAACTTGACCTCTGACTAAACATACAGGTTTCCTAACTAACAACTGGGATCAGCCTAGTGCTGTCCTAGTCCCTGGTTTTAAATGTCCAAGCAAAATATAGCCACACAGGCTTTCTCTCACCGCACAGGGGTTCACTCTCCCTAGACAGTCCACACAGGTCTGCTTCCAGGCATGAGCTAACATCTAATGAATCTGGGAGTTTTTATAGAGGCCTTAAACGAACTGACAGGCTTCAGCTGGCCTCATCAACTCCCTGCCTGCACGACGCCCAGCCCTCTCCCTAGAGGTATGAGTCATCAATGAGCCCACTAGTCTCAGCTGGGCTTATACAACTCTCCACCTAGCTGTATAAATCGGCGTAAAGCCTGAATCTGGGCGAAATATATCTACCCCCCTGGATGCAACCAGGTGACTTTACCTTCCTGCTGTCACAATATATATATATATATATATATATATATATATATATATATATATGTGTTTTATTCAGACACTGTGCACAACATAAGATACACAGTGCATATAAAGCATAAAAACTGCAGTTTAAAATTCAAAGTTTAAAAGAACTCGCGGTGGCGTAGATAGCGTCTCTATAAATAATAAAGAATTATTGTAAAAAAAAAAAAAAAAAATATTGTAACAAATAAATAAAAAATACAATTGTAAAAAAGTAATAACAAAAAAATAATAAAAATAAACTACCGACAACAATCTCTGCCCTATTGACATTTTCCATTGCCATATATATATATATATATATATATATATATATATATTTATTTATTTTTTAACCACTTCAGCCCCGGACCATGTAGCTACCCAAAGACCAGAGCACTTTTTGCGATTCCGCGCTGCGTCGCTTTAACTGACAATTGCGCGATCGTGTGACGTGGCTCCCAAGCAAAATTGACGTCCTTTTTTTTCCCACAAATAGAGCTTTCTTTTGGTGGTATTTGATCACCTCTGCAGTTTTTATTTTTTGCGCTATAAACCAAAATAGAGCATCAATTTGGAAAAAAAAAAAGCAATATTTTTTACTTTTTGCTATAATAAATATACCCCCCAAAAAAAAAATTTGGGGACTTTACCATCCATCCACATTTATATTATGTTTACTTAGCACAACTTACTTTGTATTCTACATTATAGGGCAGTGATGGTGAACCTTGGCACCCCAGATGTTTTGGAACTACATTTCCCATGATGCTCATGCATTCTGCAGTGTAGTTGAGCATCATGGGAAATGTAGTTCCAAAACATCTGGGGTGCCAAGGTTCGCGATCACTGTTATAGGGTATTGTTTGTAGAATTTTTAGGAAAATAATGAATTTATTCAATTTTGGAATAAGGCTGTAACATAACAAAATGTGGAAAAAGTGAAGCGCTGTGAATACTTTCCGGATGCACTGTATGCTGTAGTATATATATATTTTTTTGTTCTTGAATTTTAATTATCGTTTAAATACAAGTCTGCAGAGTTGCAAGGCAGCTGTAATAAATACTGTGCCAGGTCTCACTTAATTATCTATTATGTCAATTCCTAAAGCTGGGCTGAGCTTTCTCAGTTTAAAGCCATCGTTATCTCTTGTGTAAAGTATTCATTGTTTGCAGATTAGTGAAGTGACAAGCCATAGAGAATATAGAGGAGAAGCACCAATAAAACAATAGACAGGGAGGGTTTGTACAGTACATACAGTGCGTTCTTTACACAGAAGTGCCAGCGATCACTGTTCTGTACTCCACAAAAGATTCTTTTGAAAAGAAAATTTACAAGCTTTAGAAAGGGGAACTTTCTAGGCAGCCATTGGGTGTTCTCTGGGAGTGAAAATGTGCTGAATAGCCAATACAGATATCTGCATAGTGAAGTGTACGATGTACTGTGTGTTAAATGTATTATATTACCTAGTAGTAGTAGTGTGGTAGAGCCCTCTGACCAATTATAGATATATTTTATTCTATTTCTTTGCTCTACAGCACTGGTCCCCAAACTGTGGCCCTTGCTTGTCTTTCTCTGGCACTAATGTGAGGCACTCTCATTCCTTCCAATGACACCAACAATGAGCCACCATTCCTTCCAATGACACCAACAATGAGCCACCATTCCTTCCACTGACACCAACAATGAGTCACCATTCCTTCCACTGACACCAACAATGAGCCACCATTCCTTCCAATGACACCAACAATGAGCCACCATTCCTTCCACTGACACCAACAATGAGTCACCATTCCTTCCACTGACACCAACAATGAGCCACCATTCCTTCCACTGACACCAACAATGCGGCACCATTCCTTCCAATGACACCAACAATGAGCCACGATTCCTTCCACTGACACCAACAATGCGGCACCATTCCTTCCAATGACACCAACAATGAGCCACCATTCCTTCCAATGACACCAACAATGAGCCACCATTCCTTCCAATGACACCAACAATGAGACACCATTCCTTCCACTGACACCAACATTGAGCCACCATTCCTTCCACTGACACCAACAATGCGGCACCATTCCTTCCAATGACACCAACAATGAGCCACCATTCCTTCCACTGACACCGAGAATGCGGCACCATTCCTTCCACTGACACCAACAATGCGGCACCATTCCTTCCAATGACACCAACAATGCGGCACTATCCCTTCTACTGACACCAACAATGAGCCACCATTCCTTCCACTGACACCAACATTGAGCCACCATTCCTTCCACTGACACCAACATTGAGCCACCATTCCTTCCACTGACACCAACAATGTGGCACCATTCCTTCCAATGACACCAACAATGAGCCACCATTCCTTCCACTGACACCAACAATGCGGCACCATTCCTTCCACTGACACCAACAATGCGGCACCATTCCTTCCAATGACACCAACAATGCGGCACTATCCCTTCTACTGACACCAACAATGAGCCACCATTCCTTCCACTGACACCAACAATGAGCCACCATTCCTTCCACTGACACCAACAACGCGGCACCATTCCTTCCAATGACACCAACAATGAGCCACCATTCCTTCCACTGACACCAACAATGCGCCACCATTCCTTCCACTGACACCAACAATGCGGCACCATTCCTTCCAATGACACCAACAATGCGGCACTATCCCTTCTACTGATGCCATCACTGAGACACTATTGATCTTTTATTGAAAAGAATCAAGCAACCAATTTTATACAAAAGTAAAAAACAAAACCATAGTACAAAACTTCAACAGAAAACAAAGGAATACACATCCATGTTCAGAATATATACAATATATACATAATCCACTACCAAAACATCCCTAGAAAACTATCTACATAAAGCAGCAGAGAGGGCCTAAGAGGCACAACCCATCACCTATGTACGCAGCCATTTATCAAAAATTCATAAAAAATACTGATAATCTAGGGTGATAAGAGACAGACAGCCACACCCGGGAAAGAGACTCCTGGCAGTCAGGGAGGCTTGAAACCCCTCCACGCCTTCAACCAAGTCCCCTGACCCCGCTTGTCTCTCTCAAGCTCCCGAATCTTCCCCACCTCATGCAAAATGTCACACACCACCACCTCAACAGGAAGGATTTTTTGCCGAATGCTGACCTGACACCGTGCGTTCCAGGTGAAATAACGGACTACTAGGCTAACTAAAAAAAGTGTATCCAAACAAAAAACTCCACCGGTATTGAATGCTCCGTACACCCACTCAGCATAACCCAGCCTGGAGAGGAAAGGGACACCGAGGGCCCGCCCCACCTGTTTGTACACCTCTATGTTAAAAGGGCAATGAAGCAGAAAATGGTCCATAGTCTCCTCCTCATCTGCACACTCCTCCCGAGGACAGCTACGATCCATCCCACTGCGGAATTTCAAATTGCCCCGAACATAGAGCTTCCCATGGAAGCACAACCAGGCCAGATCCCTAAATTTAGGGGGTACACTCTCCAAATTAATCAGTCTTAACCCCGCCCTCAAAACTGGGCCCGGGCAATCCCTTAAGGCCAGTGGGTCATGAAAGACTTCGCTCAAGACTCGACTCATAAGGACTTTCCTTGGAACTGATCTGAGATCTTCAGCCGACAATCGCCACTGCCGCAGTAACTTCAGGCACGGAGCGACATAGGCTGGTAGCTGACCACGATGACCCCTGCGATTCTTCACTTGGCCACCTTCTTCCCAAAGTCGTAGAAAAGGCCTAAACCAAGATCTAAATATGCCTACCCATCCAGGAGGTTTCACTGCAAGCATATTACCAATGTTAAACTTTAGAAATAGCAGTGAAAAGAAAAGAACTGGGTTGACCATACCTAAGCCACCCTCCCTCCTGGATAGGTAGGTGACATTCCTCTTGATGGGGTTCAGTCTGTTCCCCCACAGCATCTGGAAGAACACACTACTGACCCTAGCATAGAGAGACACTGGCAAGATGCAGACAAAGCTGACATACAAGAAGATCGGAATCAGGTAAGTCTTAATCAGATCAACCCTTTCCCTCATAGATAACTTCCATCTCTTCCAGCTGACCACCTTAGTATTGGCAATTTCCAGTCTGCCTTCCCAGTTTTTGAGGCCATAATCGCCGGGTCCAAATTCAATGCCTAGTATCTTAATTCTTTCCTGGGGCACTGGAAAGGTGTCCGGGAGATCAAACCCCTCACCTTCCTTTCCCATCCAGAAAACTTCAGTCTTTTCCTGATTGATCTTGGAGCCTGATGCTTCAGAATACCGTGATGTCAGAGAGACCACCTCCTCCGCTTCATCGGTCCCAGTGACAATCACAGACACATCGTCTGCATAGGCAACAACCCTCAATGGCGGCTCACCCGGGAGCCCCACTGGTACCCCACACAACATGCCGCTCTCTAGCCTCCTGATGAAGGGGTCGATTGCAAACACATAGAGCAGGGGACTCAGGGGACAACCCTGGCGCACCCCGGAGCCAACCTCAAAGGACTGTCCAACCCAACCATTAACAAGAGGGAAGCTTTCTGCCCCCTTATACAAGACTTTCAGCCAATCGACAAAACCACCCGGCAGACCGTACTTACTAAGGAGCAACCACAGGTACTCATGGTTAACACGATCAAAAGCCTTTGCCTGATCCAATGTCAGCAAATACTTTCCCCAGCCTGCAGCCCTGCACCGCTCCAAGGCCTCCCGGACAGCTAAAACCGCTGTGAAGGTGCTCCTACCCTGGACCGAACAGTGCTGATGGCGAGAAAGCAAAGACTCTGCCACTGACGATAGGCGCCAGAAAAATATCTTTGCCAGTATCTTTCTATCGACATTAAGAAGGCTGATGGGGCGCCAATTCTCAATCATCGAAGGATCTTTACCCTTTGAAAGAAGAATCACAGCCGAGTGCCTCATGGAAGGGGAAAGCACCCCCTCAGCAAGGCAACTGTTAAAAACCTCTACCAAATGCGGGGCCAGAATAGACTTAAAGGCTTTGTAAAACTCAGCCGTCAAGCCATCCGGTCCAGGCGACTTTTTGATGGCAAGCTGTTCAATTGCCCTCATCACCTCTTCGACTGTGATCTCCTCTGTCAAATTCATCAATGGAACATCTCCACCATTTAGACCTGGAGTAGAGTCCAAAAAGCTTTCCATCTTGTCACGATCAAGCTCTTTCCTCCCAAGAAGGTCGGCATAAAAGGACCTCACGACCTCCAGAATCCCTGACCTGGACTTTGTCAAGGAACCTGTACTGTCCTTAAGGCCAACGACCGTTTTAACAGCTACACCTTGTTTGCAGTTCTGGTAAGGGTCAGGCGAGTGGTACTTCCCATAGTCCCTCTCCAGAACCAAAGAGGCATGCCGGTCATATTGACACTTCCTGAGAAGGAGTTTCACTTCGGAGATTGCCCCAGGATCTCCTCCTCTCGAAACAAGTATATCCAGCTTCCTCCGTAAACGTTGGTAGGTCATGTATTTATTAAACTGATTTCTATTGGCTAGGCCCCTGAAGAATCCAGCGATCCTCTTTTTGGTCAGCTCCCACCACTCAGCCTTGCTGCTACAAAAGTCCAGGATGGTCACCTGTGCCTGAAAGAATTCCTCAAAGGATTGTCTAACATGTTCTTCCTTGAGTAGAGTCGAATTTAATCTCCAGATGCCCTTGCCCCTCTGAGGGGCGTCTGAAGCATTCAGTACCACAGATAGCATACAGTGATCAGAGAACTCTACTGCCTGCACCACTGGGGGCGAGAAAGCAGAGGCCTCCTTCAAAAAAAACCTATCTATCCTACTCTGACTATTACCACGATGAAAAGTGAACCCGGTGTCATCTGGGAGGTGCTTAATGTGCACATCCACAAGACCAGCATCCCTAACCATACTATTTAAAAAAACGCTATCATATCCCAGCCTGTCCTTGAAGTCCTTCCTGTCCTTGGGCCTAGTTACTGTATTAAAGTCACCTCCAAAGACCACTTGCCGGGATGTAAAAAGAAATGGCTTGATCCTTGTAAAAAGGCATTTCCTGTCCCACTTTGTGTGCGGCCCATAAACATTGATTAGGCGCAGGTCCTGCCCTCCCACAAGGACGTCTAAGACCATACATCTCCCAATCTCCACCTCAATAACCCGCCGGACAGTTACCATGCCGGTTTTAAACAACACCGCCACACCGCCGTAAGGCTCGGCCGCAAGAGACCAGTAAGATGGACCATACCTCCACTCTCTCTTGGCCATATGAATATCTGCCAAGGAGGTGAGCCTAGTCTCTTGCAAAAATAAAATTTCAGCATCTAATTGGCTGAACAAAAAGAAGGCCATAGAACGAGCTCTTACTGACTTAATGCTGGCGACATTAATTGTCACCACTTTTAACGGAGGGGGAACCGCCATTTGGGTTATTGGGTGGATTGCTTCTTAGCTCCCCTCTGCTGCTCATCACCAGAAGCCTCTCTCTTTCTAGAGGCCGCCTCAAAGTCCATTTCAGAATCGGAACTTCTTTCAGAAGAAGCTCCAGATGAAGAAATATCCCACTTGGAGGACCTATGACGGCTGGAGACAGGAACCGGAGCTTCCCGTCCCCGTTCCGTCCTCACTGCCTGCCTCTTCCGCCTCCCAACCTTCCTTCTCTCCTCCAGGTACCGCAGGTCAGCCTCAGAGATGCCCTCATCTCTTACTTTTTTCTTTAAAGTCTTTCCACAAGACTTCTTTACAGAGGAAGGGGCGCCCTTTTTAGTACACGCTGGTGGGGGGGTGATCCCTTTAAGTCAGACTCAGGAGGGGTAGACTCCTGGGGGGTAACAGACTCGGGGGTCACAGACTTGGAAGGTTTCGACACAAGAGGAGAGGGTACAGTAGGCTGGGGGGACACAGAGACAGAAACAGAAGGAGTACTTACAGACACAGGAGGGGTGGCCACAGGAACTGGAGAGGGATCCTGAGCAGGACCGGGGGAGGCGGTCACCGCAGAGGAGGATGGTACACCAGGGGTCTCACCCTCCATCCCATCCAGCCTTGACATGTCCTCTACTACCTCCTTCTCCATATTGTGCCAGGCTTCAGGACATCTGCTGTAGGGGTGGCCAAGGCGCAGGCACAGGTTGCACCTGATCATCTTAGTGCAGTCCTTAGCCATATGACCCTGACCCCGACACACTGAACACATCAAGGCTGAACAGGAGGAGCTCAAGTGCCCCTTTTCTCCACAGCGGTGACACAGCTTTGGCTGACCAGGGTAGAAAACAGTCATCCTATCCCTCCCTATGAAAGCTGAGGAGGGCAGGTGACAGACAACATTCCCATCCCTGGCCAACCTGACTGTTACCGACCATCCCCCAGTCCAGATGTTACGCTCATCATGGATTTTATTAGGTTTGGTCAAAACTTCCCCATAGTTCCTTAACCAGACCTCTAGATCCCGAGCAGGAACACTCTCATTGGTCAGGATAATGGTTATTTTTTTTACTGTTGACCTCTGAGAAACCGCAACTGGGACCAGACCTTCCCATTCAGGTCTTGACCTGCACCGAGCCTCATATCGCTCCCAGAACAGGTCAAGACCCTCTGGCCTGGTGAAACTAACCGTATAGTCCCTTGTCCCAGCTACGTGTATAAAGGCATACAGGTCATTTGCACCAAAACCCATCTCCAATATCAAGTCCACCACTGCACGCCGTGCTGGAGGGATGGCACCACCTTCCCATTTCAGGATAACTACATTACGTCTTGGACCCCCAGCAGAAGCCAGAGACCCAAGACCAGATCTTGGGGTGCTCAAAGTGGCAGCTTGCAGTGGAAAACCCCGCTTGGGAGCGGGACTACCAGGAGCAGAGTGTGCCACCTGTGCAAAAGTAGGTTTATCAGGGCCAAGGGCCGACACTGAAGCCACATCACTCTGTATATTATTATTATTATTATCAACTGTATGAACTGAAATGGCAGGATCTGTAGCAGGACGATTGTTCATCACACTGGTACTGGGGTGATTGTTATCAGTCACAGAACTATTCAAATTCCCATCAGGAATGGTCACAGTTGCTGCAATACCAGCTGTCTCCTGATGCTGCACTGTAGAGTCCTCAGCAGCAGTGGGGCAAACAGCTTTGGACTCAGCCAAAGAAGGGTTAATGGGCTGTGCTGACACTTGCAGTCCATCCACAGAAATGACATTTTTTAAATGTAACTCTTGCTGCATTGCAGCCTCAGCAGGCACAACATTGCTGCACAGAGGACTAGCAGCCTGATTGTCATTAGGCACATTGTCAGTCACAGTGCTGAAAGGAACAAAAACAGTCTTATCCACAACATGGGATTTAGCAGGCTTAACCTTATCAGGTACATCATCAGTAATGTCTTCCTCATTAAATATCATCTGATCTCCCCGCATAGGAGACTCCATTACCTGGATGGCCCTCAGCATGCCTCCAGATTCCTGGGAAGGCCTGGGGCTGCTTACCTCTCCCTGGGGGGGCAGGGGGGCAGAACTGGGGGTCTCCTCCTCCTCCACCTCCATCTTTGTCACCCTTCCAAACCTCTTGTCGTTGCAAAATTTTTCCTTAAAGGGCCCATCTCTGCCTTCCATCATGGCTACGATGGTCTCCTGATGATCCACACGGACCTTGGCCAGCTGGATTTCAGGATCCATGGATCCCCGTTTCTGGCTATGTAAGCCCTCACGTTGCCTTCGCAGGCGCTTCAGCTCCGCTCTCAGCTTGTAGAGCTTGTCCCTCTCCCTGTTCAGGACCTTAATCCCGGCCACCACTCGCTCCCGAATGGCCTCCGAGCCTTCATCCTCACCAGGGGTAGAGAGATCAGCTTGTGCAGAGGCAGGCAGTTCACCTGATGGCCCAGGAGATGGCTGGGAGCCTCCAGCAGGAGAGGCCCTGCTGGTCTCCATGGCCTCCCCAGAAAGGGGGCCAGGGAGCTGGGAGAGATTTCACCACCACTCCCCTCTCACAGAGCAGCTTCAGAGGCACCTTCCTCCTGACACACCTGTGCTCCAATGATGGGCGGGGCACTATTCCTCCCACTGACACCAACAACAGGACAGTATTTTTTCCACTGACACCAACAATTGTGCGCCATTCTTTCCACTGATACCAGCAATAGGGCACTATTCCTTCCACTGATACCAGCAATGGGGCACTATTCCTTCCACTGACACCAGCAATGGGGCACTATTCCTTCCACTGACACCAGCAATGGGGCACTATTCCTCCCACTGACACCAACAAGTGGGCACTATACCTTCTACTGATGCCAACACTGGGACAATGTTCCTTCGATTGACACCAACAACGGGACAGTATTTTTTCCACTGATACCAACAATGGTGCACTATTCTTTCCACTAATACTAGCATGGTGCACTATTCCTTCCACAGACACCAAAAATTAAGCACAATTTTTTCCGCTAACACCAACAATGGGGCACTATTACTTATAATGGCACCAAAGGTGGGGCACTATTTTTTCAGCTGACAAAAAAAAATGGGGCATTATTCCCTCCACTGACACCAAAAATGGGGCACTATTCATCCCATTAATACGAGTGATGGGGCACCATTTCTGCTCCTACTGACCACAGACACTTTTTCACCAATTTAGTAACCCTTTAAAGTGGAGCTATCTTTGAAATTGGTAAGGCTGACCCTTGCACACCAAACAGACCAAGTAAAGAGAAATCAGCATACACAATAAATGGGTGCTGAATGTCCCAACACAGGGGGTTCAATGCCATATCCCCAAACATTCTCGTCATTAAAATACTGATAGCATTAACAACGTAAATAATATCACTCTGTAAATTAGGAGGGCACATGTCAGCATTTCCCAATAATTTATTTTGAGATAAAAGTATGTATGTTTTGCCTGTAATTCTTTTTTTTTTTTGAGGGCTGCCATTGTTGAACTCATGAAAGTGGCACTCCCCTGGCTGTCTCTGGCTCCAGTACTCTGGACAGACCTAGAACACTGACACAGGGATATTCATCATTTGGTGGAGGGGGGATTATGGTGCAAGGTTGTTTTTTAGGGGTTGGGCTTGGCCCCTTAGTGAAGGGAACTCTTAAGGCGTCAGTATACCAAGACATTTTAGACAATTTCATGCTCCCAACTTTGTGGGAACAGTTTAGGGATGACCCTTCATGTTCCAACATGACTGCACACCACTGCACAAAGCAAGATCCATAAAGACATGGATGAGCGAGTTTGGGGTGGAGGAACTTGACTTCCCTGCACAGAGTCCTGACCTCAACCTAATAGAACACCTTTGGGATGAATTAGAGCAGAGACTGCGAGCCAGGCCTTCTCGTCCACATCAGTGCCTGACCTCAAAAATGCACTTCTGAAAGAATGGTAAAACATTCCCATAGACACACTCCTTAGGCCCCTTTCACACTGGGGCGGGAGGTGCGATGGCACTAAAGCGCCGCTATTCTTAGCGGTGCTTTACCGTCGGATTTGCGGCGGTATTCGGCTGCTAGCGGTGCGGTTTTACCCCCGCTAGCGGCCGAAAAAGGATTAAAAACCACCGAAAAGCGCCTCTGCAGAGCCGCGGTGTCCCATTTCTTTCAATGGGCAGGAGCAGTGGAGGAGCGGTAAACACACCGCTCCTTCATTGTACCAAAGATGCGGCTAGCAGGACTTTTTTCCTGTCCTGCTAGCGCACCACAGCAGTGTGAAAGCCCTCGGGCTTTCACACTGGAGAAACAGCAGCCGCTGTTAAGGGTCGGTTTGCAGGTGCTATTTTCAGCACAATAGTGCCTGCAAACCGCCCCAGTGAGAAAGGGGTCTAAACCTTGTGGACAGCCTTCCTAGAAGAGTTGAAGCTGTTATAGCTGCAAAGGGTGGGCCAACTCAATATTGAACCCTACAGACGAAGACTGGGATGCCATTAAAGTTCATATGCGTGTAAAGGCAGGTGTCCCAATACTTTTGGTAATAGAGTGTGTGTGTGTGTGTGTGTGTGTAAAAACACAAACAGATGTGGACAAATTTGTTGATAGTGCTACAACTAATTGAAAAATAATTTCATTCATCCTGAAAATTAAAAGCCATTGACCCATTTATACCATCATGCCTTTAGTATGTCATAGAGTAAGGCCTTGTTCACACGGGGAGTACGAAAGCATATGCCTGTTAAGGGCCATGTTTACCAGCATTGGAGATGCACAGGTGTTGCGTGCATCCCCATGTAAGCAGTCCTATTGATGTCAATTGGGATGCAGCAGCTGCATGGAGAAAGACGCTGCTCCCAATCTGACATCCTTGCAGGTGCACGGAATGCACACTGTGTGCGTTTAGGGCCGTGCACCTGCATGGATGTCAGATTAGAACCAGTGTTCAAAGACTTAAAGTAGTTGTAAGGCCCCTTTCACACAGGCGGACCGCATGTCCGCTTTTTCATCCATCCGTTTACAGATGAAAAAGGGACATACATGTATCCCTATCATAGTTGCCAACAGTCCCGTTTTTCCCGGGACAATCACGGATTTGGGACCCTCGTCCCGTATTTATTTTGTCCCGTCTATTTTCCCGGTATTTTGCCTTTGTCCCGGCCGCCGGGAAAATCGGGAATGCTTGAGGTAAAAAAACGGCGGGCTACACAAAGATGGCCGCCGCTGCAGACACAAGGATTATTTCCTCTTGTGTTCAGTGGTGAGGGGAGGAGCAGCCAATCGGCTTCTCCCCTCTCTGTGTTCACACATGTGGAGGCGGGGCGGTATTATCATTCGTGAGGGAGCGGCAATGTACAGGGCTGGGGAGGCGGAGTTCCGATAGGAGCAGGGCCGGATTTCTCACAAGGCCACCGAGGCCAGGCCTCGGGGCGGCACTGAGTGAAGGGGCGGCGCCGCCCGTCCTCCCGCGGCCGCCTCCCGCACTAATGTAGCTCCCGGCGCCGCGGCCGGCCTGCTGGAGCGCGGCGCTGGCACAGCAAATGCTACTGATCCTACTTGGCCTGGGGAGGGGAGTGACAGGCACCCCCATGACGGCCGATGACTGGCCAGAGTGGCGGAAACAGAGCCTAATGCTCCGCCTACCTTTCCTCTGCGCGCCATCACCTCCTCCCCCCCTGAGCGGGGAATATGAAGTGAGGTGAAGAGGAGAAGAGAGGACGGGAGAAAGAATATATGGCAGCCCGATGGGGAACCCCCAGCAGCAGCACCAAGAAAAGCACCAGCCAGGTACTACTTCTTGATAATGCTCAGTGGATTCAATAAATATTCATAGCCATAGCATAAATAAACTGTAATAAAGTGATTTGTGAACAGCTGTTGCACAAATCACTGTATTACACTTTATTAATGATATCTATGGCTATGCCTATTTATAATTTATTTAATCCATATTGAGCACTATATTTGATGCCTGGCACACACGCACAATCGCACATGATGATGGCTTAAAAGTTTTTTAAGTCATCATCATGTGCGATTGTGCATGTGTGCCAGGCATCAAATATAGTGCTCAATATGGATTAAATAAATTATAAATATGCATAGCCATAGATATCATTAATAAAGTGTAATAAAGTGATTTGTGCAACAAGTTCATTAAACAGTCCACATTCAGTGAAAGTTCATCTACTACAAACTTTGCAGTGCATTAACTTTCACTGAATGTGGACTGTTTAATGAGCAGGGGCTATTGATGGGTACATTAGCTGCGTTTGATGGGTACATTAGCTGCGTTTGATGGGCACAGTGGCTGCGTTTGATTGGCACAGTGGCTGTGTTTGATGGGCACAGTGGTAGCAATTGATTGCACAGTGGCTGCGTTTGATGGGCACAGTGGCTGCGTTTGATGGGCACAGTGGCTGTGTTTGATGGGCACAGTGGCTGCGTTTGATGGGCACAGTGGCTGCATTTGATTGGTACAGTGGCTACGCTTGATGGGCACAGTGGCTACGTTTGATATGCACAGTGGCTGCGTTTGATGGGCACAGTGGTGGCAATTGATGGCACAGTGGCTGCGTTTGATATGCACAGTGGCTGCATTTGATGGGCACAGTTGTGGCAATTGATGGCACAGTGGCTGCGTTTGATGGGCACAGTGGCTGCATTTGATAGGGGCGGATATGGTTAGAAGAGCCCCTTGCTGTATTGAGAAAAGCATCCGCCCATCATAAATCACTGGCCATCATGCTATTTCTAACCATATCCGCCCATATCCGCCCCTTTGAGAAAAACAACCGCTTGCTTGCTGGGGGGGGATATTGAAGGACCCGGCCTTGGGGCGGCAAAGGGAGTAAATCCGGGCCTGGATAGGAGTCGGGAGAGCCAGGGGGAACAGAATCCGGCGGGGGAACCATTCTCGGCACGACACCGCTGGGAAATGATCATGGACCGCGGAGCTGCCTCTGCCTCCAGCACATACACGGAGACGCCGGGAGGTGAGAGCATCTGTTCCCCGGGGCTAGGGATGAGCTTCGTGTTCGAGTCGAACATACGTTCGACTCGAACATCGGCTGTTCGATCGTTCGACGAAGATCGAACGATTTGGGCCGTTCGCGCCAAATTCGAGTGACGCGAACGGCCCACAATGCACTACGCCATCGCAGTGTCATCCAGGTGCTGTGATTGGCCAAGCATGCACTGTGACCCCGCATGCTTGGCCAATCACAGCACCGGCAGCGAGGAGAGCAATGATTGGCCACAGGCAGGATGCCTGTGGCCAATTATTGCTGAGGGTGTTTATTACACGCCCCACACTATAAAAGGCCGCCAGCACGGCGGCCTAGTGTAGTGTGTTCCGGAGCAGGGAAAGAGAAGCATAGGCAGGGACAGTGACATTTATTTTTTTCTTGCTTAACCTGGATTCCTTTAGTTTAGGGAAAGAGAAGGATAGGTAGGGAGAGTGTCAGTGTGTTTTACTGTGCGAATCCTTGTTTCTAGGGACAGGGAAGGACAGTGAGGGAATTCTCCTTGTGCTATAGTGTGCTTTAAAAAAACATTTTTTCTAGGGACAGAAAACTATAGGTAGGGAGAGTGTCAGTGTCTTTTACTGTGCGAATCCTTGTTTCTAGGGACAAAGAAGGAAAGTGAGGGAAATTCTCCTTGTGCTATAGTGTGCTTTAAAAAAACATTTTTTCTAGGGACAGAAAACTATAGGTAGGGAGAGTGTCAGTGTGTTTTACTGTGCGAATCCTTGTTTCTAGGGACAGGGAAGGACAGTGAGGGAATTCTCCTTGTGCTATAGTGTGCTTTAAAAAAACATTTTTTCTAGGGACAGAAAACTATAGGTAGGAAGAGTGTCAGTTTCTTTCACTGTGATAATCCTTGTTTCTAGGGACAGGGAAGGACAGTGAGGGAAATTCTCCTTGTGCTATAGTGTGCTAAAGCATTCCTCATCAACCATCTTTGAAATCCTTGTTTTTTTGGACAGTCAGGGAAATTGTCGTTGTGCTATTCTGTGCAAAAGCAATCATCCTCAACCATATTTAGAAATCCTTAAGTAAAGGGACAGAGAAGGACACCTGAAGGTAGCCCTTATTGCTTTTTTCCCATCTCCCTGCAGGCCATCTATTAGAATGTCTGGAAGGCAAACAAGGAGAGGCAGACAGTCAGGAGGCAATAAAAGAGGGCAAGCAGGCTCTGTGTCTGGGGGCAACAGTGCTGGTCGTGGACGCGGTGCATTGTCATCAGCACATGGCCATGGGACACGCTTGTCCTTCTTTTCGGCAGCTGGACATGTTGAGCCACATCATGCCGAAGACTTGGTAGAGTGGATGACCAAGCCCTCCTCCTCCTCCTCATCCTCTCTCACCCAGGCTCAGGGTACTGGAAAAGCAGCTGCCAAAGCGTCCTCTTCCCTGGTATCAATGTCAGACTCATCATCAGTCACTCCTTCCCTAGACCCACCATGTCCTCCTCCTGAGGAGTCCCCCGAACTGTTTGAGCACAGTGTTGGGTACATGCTCCAGGAGGATGCCCAGCGTTTCGAAGGGTCTGATGATGAAACCCAGCTACAGGAAGGCAGTAGCGTGAGAGCAGACAGAGGGGATGCTCAAGAAGGACACCAATCTGGCAGTCATGTTCCAGCAGCTGCAGCATACTGCCAGATTGGCTCCAGTGATGAGGAGGGAGGGGATGATGAGGTCACTGACTCCACGTGGGTGCCTAATAGGAGAGAGGAGGAGGAGGAGGAGGATGAGGAGGAGGCACATCTCCAACGAGGCAGGATGCCCTTTGGTGGCCAGCGTAAGGGCAGTACACCGACGGAATCACACCGCAGAGCTCCGCCTGTGCAGGGCGCTGCCTCTGCCCGTCATTCAAAAAGTTCTTTGGTGTGGGCCTTTTTTGAGGCTAGTGCATCAGATCGCACAGCTGCTGTTTGCAACATATGTCTCAAGCGTATATCGCGTGGCCAAAACATCAGCCGCTTGGGTACCACATGCCTGACCAGACATATGTTGACCTGCCATGCAGCTCGTTGGCAAGCCTACCTCAAAGACCCACACCAAAGAACAAAGCGGACCTCTCCTTGCACCGCATCAGCTGGGATCTCCAACCCCACTATAACTTCAGTCCTCTCTGAAACATGCACTGAGAGGAATGAAGGTGTAGAATTAGGTGTGTCACAGCCAAGTACTTGCGGCCACTCTGCTAGCAGTACACCGACGTCCGATTCTAGCAGGCAAATTTCCCTGCCCCAGCTGCTGGACCGTCGAAAGAAGTTCACTCCCAGCCATCCACATGCCCAGCGGTTGAATGCTAGCTTGGCTAAATTGCTAGCGCTTCAACTGCTGCCTTTTCAGTTGGTAGACTCGGCCCCCTTCCGTGAGTTTGTGCAATGTGCGGTTCCTCAGTGGCAGGTTCCCAAACGCCACTTTTTCTCACGGAAGGCTATTCCGGCTCTCTACCGGCATGTGGAAGGCAATGTCTTGGCCTCGCTGGACAGGGCGGTCAGCGGTAAGGTGCATATTACCGCTGACTCATGGTCCAGCAGGCATGGACAGGGACGTTACCTTTCTTTCACGGCCCATTGGGTCACTCTTTTGGCAGCTGGGAAGGATGCAGGACAAGGTGCAGTAGTGTTGGAGGTTGTTCCACCGCCACGCCTCCAAAATGCTACTACTGGTTGTGACACACCTCTCTCCTCCACCCCCTCCTCTTCTTCTTCCTCCATGGCCTCTTCCTGTGGTTTGTCCTCGGAACCAGCGGTGCTCCGTAGGCGTTCAAGGGGCTACGCAAGTACGCAGGCAAAAAGATGCCATGCCGTGCTTGCGCTGGTGTGTTTGGGGGACAGAAGCCACACTGGGGCAGAGGTCCTGTCTGCTCTGCAGGGCCAGGCCGAGAGGTGGTTGACGCCAGGCCAGCTTAAGCCAGGAATGGTGGTTTGCGACAATGGCACCAACCTCCTCTCCGCCCTCCGACAGGGACAACTGACCCATGTGCCCTGTGTGGCTCACGTCCTTAACCTGGTGGTGCAGCGGTTCTTGGGCAGGTACCCGGGCTTACAGGATGTCCTGAGGCAGGCCAGGAAAGTCTGTGTGCATTTCCGCAGATCTTATAATGCCAGTGCTCGCCTGGCTGAGCTGCAAAAGGAGTTGAACCTGCCCAAGAACCGCCTTATATGTGACATGCCCACCAGGTGGAACTCAACGTTGGCCATGCTGCAGCGGCTGCACACGCAGCAGAGGGCCATCAATGAGTACCTGTGCGACTACGGCACCAGGACAGGGTCAGGGGAGCTTGGTTTTTTTTCTCCACGCCAGTGGGGCATGATCAGGGATGCATGCACTGTCCTGGCACCATTTGAGGAGGCCACGAGGATGGTGAGCAGTGACAGTGCATGCATCAGTGACACTGTACCTCTTGTCCACCTGTTGGAGCACACGCTGCGTGGAATAATGGACAGGGCACTTGAGGCAGAACAGAGGCAGGAAGAGGAGGACTTCCTTGCCTCTCAAGGCCCCCTTTACCCAGACAGTGTTCCTTCTGTCCCACCCATCGCACAGGAAGAGGAGGAGGAGGAGGAGGAGGAGGAGGAGGATTGTGTCAGCATGGAGGTGGAGGCTGGCACTCAGCATCATCAGCAGCAGTCTTTTAGGGATGATTTACAGTCCCAAGAAACCAGTGGACTTGTACGTGGCTGGGAGGAGGTGGCTGCGGATCATGTCGTCCTTAGTGACCCAGAGGACTCCGGAGCGAATGCCTCAGCAAACCTACGCTGCATGGCCTCCCTGATCCTGCAAAGTCTGCGGAAGGATCCTCGTATTCTTCGGATCAAGGAGAGGGACCATTACTGGCTGGCCACTCTCCTTGATCCACGGTACAAGGGTAAGGTTGCGGACCTTATGTTACCGTCGCAGAGGGAGCAGAGGATGAGACAACTCCGGGAGGCCTTGCAGAAAGGTCTGTGCAACGCGTTCCCAGAGACTGGGAGGTTACAAACTCCTGGTCCTGGACAACGAGTTGCTGAGGCTTCGGCCAGTCAAAGAAGGAGCGGTGGGGAAGGTGGCCGTCTGACCGATGCGTTCAGACAATTCTTTAGTCCGCAGCCCCAAAGTATGATCGGTTCCAGCAACCATCGCCAGCGTCTGATAAACATGGTGCAGGAATATCTAGGGGCAAGGTCAGACTTGGACACCTTCCCCACCGAAAATCCTCTGGCTTACTGGGTCTTGAGGATGGATCACTGGCCAGAGCTTGCACAGTATGCAATTGAGCTACTGGCCTGTCCTGCATCCAGCGTTCTTTCGGAACGCACATTCAGTGCTGCTGGAGGATTTGTCACGGATCACAGGGTGCGCCTGTCCACCGACTCGGTTGATCGACTGACTTTCATCAAGATGAACCAGTCTTGGATCACCACCAGCTACCACACACCTGATGCTGATATAACAGACTAATTGATTTTAACATGTCACATCCCTTCAAGACTGATGCTGATGCTGAGTGCCTGTGCTGTTATGTTGACTGGCTATCCTCCTCCTCCTAGTCCTCAATGATACGATTGATGATGATAGCTTGGAAGATCATTTTTGTTTATGGGTGCCGCCACCAGTGGCTAAGGCCCAATTTTTCAGCCCCTGTTTTACAGGGGCGTGTAATTACAATTTTTTTAGCAATAATTTGCCATAGGGCTCATTGCTGTGCTCCAAGTACAGTATCTGTGAGGGGTTGGAGTGTTGTGGCACCAGTGCCTAAGGCCCAATTTTTCAGCCCCTGTTTAACAGGGGCGTGTCATTACAATTTTTGAAGCAATACTTTGCAACAGGGCTCATTGCTGTGCTCCAAGTACAGTATCTGTGAGGGGTTGTAGTGTTGTGCCACCAGTGCCTAAGGCCCAATTTTTCAGCCCCTGTTCAACAGGGGCATGCAATTACAATTCTTGATCTAATAATTCACAGCAGGGCCCATTGCTGCACCCACCAAGAGTAACTCTGAGGGCTTACAGTGTTGTGGCAACACCACCACCACCACCACCACCACCACGAAAGGCCCAATTTTTCAGCCCCTGTTCAACAGGGGCATGCAATTACAATTCTTGATCTAATAATTCACAGCAGGGCCCATTGCTGCACCCACCAAGAGTAACTCTGAGGGCTTACAGTGTTGTGGCAACGCCACCACCACCACCACCACCACCACCACGAAAGGCCCAATTTTTCAGCCCCTGTTCAAAAGGGGCATGTAATTACAATTCTTGATCTAATAATTCACAGCAGGGCCCATTGCTGCACCCACCAAGAGTAACTCTGAGGGCTTACAGTGTTGTGGCAACGCCACCACCACCACGAAAGGCCCAATTTTTCAGCCCCTGTTCAAAAGGGGCATGTAATTACAATTCTTGATCTAATAATTCACAGCAGGGCCCCATCCTGCACCCACCAAGAGTAACTCTGAGGGCTTACAGTGTTGTGGCAACACCACCACCACCACCACGAAAGGCCCAATTTTTCAGCCCCTGTTCAACAGGGGCATGCAAATACAATTCTTGATCTAATAATTCACAGCAGGGCCCATTCCTGCACCCACCAAGAGTAACTCTGAGGGCTTACAGTGTTGTGGCAACACCACCACCACCACCACCACCACCACGAAAGGCCCAATTTTTCAGCCCCTGTTCAACAGGGGCATGCAATTACAATTCTTGATCTAATAATTCACAGCAGGGCCCATTGCTGCACCCACCAAGAGTAAATGTCAGGGCTTACAGTGTTGTGGCACCAGCACCACCATCAAAGGCCCAATTTTTACTACCACTGTTCAACAATTATATGTAATTAAAATTCCTGATATAATAGTTGACAGCAGGGCGTTCCAGCACCAACCAAGAGTAACTGTGAGTGCTTACAGTGTTGTGCCAACACCAACAACTAAGGGGCCTATTTCTGCAGAGTATATACGGCAGGTCCCTACTTTCAAACATCCAACTTACAAACGACTCCTACTTGCAAACGCAAGAAGACAACAGGAAGTGAGAGGAAATCTACCACTAGGAAGGAAAATTCTCTCCTGTAAGAATAAATATGGGAGAAAGGTGTCTCCTCTGTACTGATGCTTTATCAGCAATCCTTGTTTCAAGAAAAACACCACATTTCAAAAACAGTTGTCATTGGGACGGAAAGTGAGGTGAAATGTTCTGAACAGGGGCACAGACAGCAAAACAAATGTTACAGGGGTGATAACCCTTCCCTATGTTTTCCAAAAAGTTTAAAAATAGATTTTTGGGCTGGAGCTACACTTAAACAATGTACCTGTTCAAAATTACAAACAGATTCTACATAAGAACAAACCTACAGTCCCTGTCTTGTATGAACCGCCTGTATACGGCTGTTCAGAGTATATAGGGCCTTTTTTATTTTATGTGCGGGGTTCCCCTTAATATCCATACAAGACCCAAAGGGGCTGGTAATGGGCTGGGGTAGGGGGGGGGTCATGGGGTAGCTATGCCATTTTTCTTAAAGATTTTCATCCATATTACCGGGACCAGACATTACATTAAAGCCGCAAGCAGTTTTAAATGGCTTTTTTTTCCTTTAGAAGTGTCATTTTGTGCAGGGACAGTTCTAAACACGGGAAACACGTGGCACTTCACAGGCATACTTTAGACACCCCCCAGGTACGATATTTAAAGGAATATTTGACTTTTTTTATTTCACTTTATGCATCATTAAAATGACTGCTCCCGAAAAACGACCGTTTTTAAAACTTCTTTTTGCATTGATACATGTCCCCTGGTGCACAACCCGGGTTCCCAAACCCTTTTTAGGACAATAACATGCATAATAGTTGTTATAATTAGCACTTTAGAATTCGAACGTTCGCATCCATTGTATTTAATAGGGTTCTAATGTTCGTACGAACTTTCGGTCCGTTCGCGGGTTCTGGTGCGAACCGAACCCGGGGGTGTTCGGCTCATCACTACCCGGGGCTGGCTGCCGCTGCTAGGGGACACAGACCTGTAAGGAGGGCTCCGCTGCTGGGGGACACCACCAGATGTAAAGGAGGACACCAGATGTAAAGGAGGGCTCTGCTGCTGGAGGACACCAGATGTAAAGGAGGGCTCTGCTGCTGGAGGACACCAGATGTAAAGGAGGGCTCTGCTGCTGGAGGACACCAGATGTAAAGGAGGGCTCCGCTGTTGGGGGACACCAGATGTAAAGGAGAGCTCTGCTGCCGGGGACACCAGATGTAAAGGAGGGCTCCGCTGCTGCCAGCTGCTGGGGACACTGAAGTAAGGAGGGCTCTGTTGCTGGGGGACACAGATCTGTAAGGAGGGCTCCACTGCCGGGAACACCAGATGTAAAGGAGGGCTCCGCTGCCAGGGACACAGTTCTGTAAAGAGGGGCTATGCTTCTGGGAGCACCTGATGCAAGGACGGACTGCTGGGGAGGCATCTGGTGGCAGGTGACACACTTCCACCGATTCGGCATTATGGTGAGTTGAATGATTTCATTTTATATTACAATGTAATAATAGAAATAATGCACTTCAATCATCCTGACACCGTAACAACCATGGTGCCGGGATGATTGAAGCGCCAACAGGTGTTTTGGAGTATCCTTATCTGCCAATTTTGTTACACATTTCTATTGTGGTGTAGGATCTGGCTTCTTTCTTTCTATTTCTTTCTCTCACCTCGGACTCTAGCCACACCCCTTTGAACCACGCCCATTTAAGCCACACCCACTATCGTACGTAAACCACGCCCATTTTTTACTCCAGCATGACACGCCTACAAAGAATGCCCCACCCCCTAATTATAGCAAGGCTCCGCCTCAATACAAAAAAAGTGTCCCAGATGTTTTTTTTGCAGTGTTGGCAACTATGCCCTATGAGATAGTGGGTGACAGCGGATGAACATCCGCTAACACCCGATCTCATCCGTGTCCGCTATGCTCCATTTCTGCAGACGAAGGAAAATCCTATTTTTCCATCCGTCTGTGGATCGGAGTGGATGAATACGGACATACGGTTCGTGTTCATCCGATCCCCTCATAGAGGAGAGCGGAGATCTGACAGGGCGGTCCCTGCACAGTGTGCGGGAACCGCCCTGTCATCTGCCGGCTCAGCGGGAATCAACGGAGCGATCCCAGCTGAGCAAGCGGAGGTTCACGGGGCAGATCATTATCAGATCCACCCCTGTGAAAGGGCCCTAAACCTCAGACATGAAATGTGCATAAACAAAGCATATCTCTCTATAGTGTGTACTTGTCTCAATTAAGAGCACTAAATGTAATTTCTGTCTGCTGCTTCCTTCCTCTATCTGCATGAATCTCTTCTGACAAGTTTTCCTGACACCAAGAGAAAAAAGGTGACAGGGGAGGGACCTCCAGCTGATTGACAGCCTCAGCTCTGTTCCTGTGTGTTGTGTGAAGAGGGAGGTTTCCCTTCCCTCCAATAAGCTCTCAGTGCCGGTTCCCGCATTGCATCTCCCTCGCAGACAGTTCACACTGCCCTCTGCGAACCGTTGCAGGTGTTGATACAAAGTTAATGTCACCCCCAGATCGCAGTGCGAACTGTGACTTTAGACAGGAATCGGGTCGCATGGATATGAATCTAATGCGAGTTCAGCCATACAACTGTATGGCTGAACTCGCATTGCACAGACATCGCATTTGATCTGCACAGCAATGCGGTGCGAATAACATGCAATGTCTGACATGGGATATGTGTGAATCCAGGCTCAGAGCTCTCCTCACTGAGTGTAACTTCAGCTCTCCGCCCCCTTTTTTCTGATAGCTTAGACAAGCTTTATACATTCTGAACTTTGAACGGATGTAGAGAAGACCACAGATAAACAACCACTAGCGATAATCACTGACTTCCCCTGCCGAGAGAACACAATTGCTGATTCCCCCGTCAGCTCTGTCTGTTTTGATGGGGGAGTCATACAAATTTCTTTCCTGCAAGCTGTGGTTGCAGGAAATAAATTTTCACAGTGTATGGCCTGCCTAAATGGTCTTATCAGATTTGTTGGTACCCCTAGAAAGGATTATAAATCATTGGATTATAGTGATAATTCAAACAAACTGTTTTCTGTAATTAGTATCACGTTTTGATCTTGTAACCAACTAACCCTTTTCGCTACCGCCAATGTAAGGCAACAGCGTAGGATTTTAACATGTGAGGTGTTAACATCTGCCAAGCTGATTGTTGGCTTTCTACTGGAAGTGATAACAGTGATCACTTCTGGGTTAAAATCAATCATTTTGTGGCAGTGCTGGCCAGGGAAGAAGCTGATAAAGTATTATATGTGCTTGATCAGCTTCATTACCACTTCAGCCCCTCCCTTCACGACCAGGCCATTTTTTGCGATACGGCACTTTGTTGCTTTAAGTGACAATTGCGCAGTCTTGCGACGCTGTACCCAAATAAAATTGATGTCCCTTTTTTCCCCACAAATAGAGCTTTCTTTTGGTGGTATATAATCACCTCTGCGGTTTTAATTTTTTGCGCTATACACAAAAAAACGATTTTTTACTTTCTGCTATAATACATATCCCAAAAAAAAAATGTCTTCATTAGTTTAGGCCAATATGTATTCTGCTACATACTTCTGGTAAAAAAAATCCCAATAAGCATATATTGATTGGTTTGCGCAAAAGTTATAGCGCCTACAAACTACGGGATAGGTTTATGGACTTTTATTTTTATTACATTTTTTTACTGGTAATGGCGGCGATCTGTGATTTTTAGCGGGACTACGACATTGCAGCGGACAAATCTGACACTAAGTGACACTTTTTGGGGACCAGTGACACCAATACAGTGATCAGTGCTAAAAAATATATAAATTACACTGGCAGGGAATGGGTTAACACTAGGGGGCGATCAAGGGGTTAAATGTGTTCCCTGGGAGGTGTTTCTAACTGTGGAGGGCGAATTACACTGGAGGAAATTCAGGTTAACTAAAACACGATCTCTAACTCTTCCTCCCTGACAGATCAGCGGCGTGCTTTGTTTAAATCAGTAAATCGCTACTCTGTCTTTCCCGTTAAAGATCGGCGGGTCACGGTGGCCATCGCGGCCGCCGGACCTGCTGATTGGCTCCCACTGTGTCCAATCACCGCGGGAGCACCACGCTGGTGACACACATGCCCTCTTAACCGCGTACACAAAATAACATACAGGTACGTGATTTTTCGCACCCGGGCCACCCTGCCGCAGTAAATGTATATGGGGGGGGGGGTCCGGAAGCGGTTAAGGTCGAGAGGTGACATTAGGGGTCTAATAGATGTACCTTTACAGGGTACCTGTAATTTAAATTATGCTATCACATAGGGGCTCTCTTTTTGATAACAAAAAACTTAACAACGTAAAAAAAGAAAGAAAAACAGCAAAAAAAAAAAAACATTGGGTGGGCCTACATATGAAAATAATGATTTTCTGCACATTATGTAACAAAACATCAAAACACAGGCTAAATATCGCCAAAGAGACAAAGCATGCGATATTTAGCCTGCCTGCTTGCTAAAATAAACTTACCTGTTTTCAGTATTCTTTACAATGTGCACCACCATACCTACTGTGAAATTTGGGGATGGCTCGTTACGTTTTGGGGCTGCTTTGCTGCATCTGGTACAGAATCTCTGGCACATGGCATCATGTAATACTGAGACTTCAAAAGAATTCTGAAGAAGTCCAAAACACAGAACTGTTCTGAAATGACCTTCGATGAGGCTTGATCTGAATTTTATGAGACATTTATGGAAGGAGCTGAAGCCTGGCGAGGGCAGCCTTCAAATCTGAGACAGCAGGTGCAGTTTGCTCAAGAAGAGTGTGCCAAACTATGTGTTGGCAGGTGCAGAAGTTATTTCAGAGAAAATTGTAAGTTCTTTTCATGGGAGTGTACCGGGGCATATACTTTCACATATATTCCCTTTATTTATTATGGTCAGGGCTAACTAAAGTAATTTTAAAATAATTTAGCCAGGTAAAATACTAAGTATAAAGAATTTACATTTTCCATAGCCTCCTCTTTAAAGTGGTTGTAACTCTTAAAAAAAAAAAAAGAAGAGATCCTGTTCCCTTATAGAAGATTAAACAGCACAGCTGTCTAACCTGTCCCTCCGGAAGCTGTTTAAAACCTGGCTGATCCTGCCTGGTTCTGCCCTCTCCCCTTTAAATTGACCACGTTATATCATGGCTGCTGAGCCCTGACACCTCCGTCATCTGCAGCTCTCTCCTCTGCTCTCCCCCCTGCCTGTCAACTAGGGAGTCTGTGTGAGCTGCCTCCACGTTTAAAAGCAATGATAATGCACTGTGTAATTGTTAAAAATTAAGCCTCTAAATACCTTTTTGTCATGGATCTTCAGGCCAGTCAAGTGACTCCCGGCCGCTCTCCTACTCCGATCCAGGGCTACAGCGGGAGGGGTTGAGCGGCCAGCACGGCAGTCACGTGACCTCCAGGCTGACGTAAGAGGGAGATTTTGTCCCCTCCCGCCGTAGCCTGAAGCAGAGTATTACAGCGGCCGGGAGTCACGTGACCGGCCTGAAGATACATGACAAAAAGGTATTTAGAGGCATTGTTTTTAAAAAAACAATTACACAGTGCATTATCGTTGCTTAAAACAGGGGGGCTGGCCGTGAATCATAGTGTAGGGCAGTGATGGCAAACCTTAGCACTCCAGATGTTTTGGAACTACCTTTCACATGATTCTCACCTACTCAACTACACTGCAGAGTGCATGAGCATCATGGGAAATGTAGTTCCAAAACATCTGTGGTGCGAAGGTTCACCATCACTGGTGTAGGGTTACAAACCTTTTAATTGATAAAAAAAAATTGTTGTTTAGCTAAGTAAATCAGGATAAAATGTATATCCAACTATTACAAAGCGATGGCACTAGTCCGAATAACGAACTGGTGCCATGACGCCCCCACCAGGGCATGGGTTATGATGGAGGGAAGTATGGCCGGCAGGAATTTAGCCGGGGCACCATGGATACCCACTAAGTCGAGGGGGCTGTCAAAATGGACATCTCCATTGACATTAAATACGTTAGCAGTATGGGATAGAATGAACAAAACCGGTAAATATGCACCCAGAACATCCCCCTTGGCCCCACTAGGAGGGTACCCATGGTTCCCACCTGGCCAGGAGAGGGGGGCCCTGGGCCCTTGGGAATCGAACGGTAATACAATGTGCGCAAGGTATGCCCAGAGTGGCCATTTGATGTCACAATCAGAGCTGATAGCATCACAGGGAGATATGGCGATGGCAGGATGGAGATATGGCCAAATGAATAACTTCTTTAATAAATTAGAACCTCGGATTAGGGCACTGGACTCACTGACAACGTACGAGGCAGTGTGTGTGAGGAGAGGAGAACCTCAGCACATGCTGTCACGGATGTATAAACTAGTCCTGAGTGAAAAAAAAACTATAACCCCCTACTTCATTAGGGAATGGGAAAAGGATTTGGGACAAATATTTACCACAACACAAAAAAAAAGATTTATAGAAATGACATATTCATCTTCAATATGCTCTTCCACCAAAGAGATGTCATATAAATTTATGACCAGATGGTACCGAACACCGATGAGAATAGCGCAAATATACCCGACAGCAGATGGTCAATGCTGGAGGGGGTGCAAGGAGAAAGGTACCCTACTTCATATTTGGTGGTCCTGTCCAAAGATAAGGAAATTCTGGGATGAGGTAATCCCGTGGATTAGGAAAATAGCTAATATACCTATAGACCCAACACCCATGCATATCTTGTTTCATGGAACCAGCGGCACAGTAAAAGAATATAAAAACAGTGTAATACCACATCTACTGAACGCAGCGAAGAAATTAATCCCTAAGTACTGGAAAAAAGAAGAATCTCCCACCATTAAAGAATGGAAGAGGGAAGTGGAGATAATAATGGAAGCAGAAAGGTGGATACATAAAATACGAGATCAACAGAGGAAATATAGAGAAATATGGAAGGGCTGGAGAACCTTTGCACTAGAAATAGAAAGAGCTTAGGGCAGTGGTTCTCAACTCCAGTCCTCAGGACCCACTAACAGGCCAGATTTTAAGTATTACCTTGGGGAGATGCAGACTAGAATACTGCAATCCCTGAGCAACAAATGATATCACCTGTGATGTATTTCAGTTATCTTGCAAACCTGGCCTGTTAGTGGGCCCTGAGCAGGGCCGTCGGAACAGGACAGGCAAAACAAGCAATTGCTTGGGGCCCCGAGCTGGCCTAGGGCCCCAGCCTGCTGCCTGTCACTGTCCTCGATTTTCGCCCGGAGCCGATCCGCGGATTGCAGCCTTAGGAAAGGCCGCGGCTTCGGCCTAGCTCCGGAGCGGCGGCCATCTTGGTACACCCGGCGGTGACAGGCCGCCGCTAATGCTTATGGGAGTTGTAGTCCACAACGGCGGCTACGTGCTGATGCTCCCTGCTCCTGGGGGAAGGAGTCAGTGTCAGTCACAGTCACTCAGGAGGGCAGCGCAGGCGTGCTACAACTCCCATTGCGGTCGGATCATATTTTGCCCGCCAGACAGTGCCTCTGGAAAAGGTAAGTCAGTGAATTACTTTTTAATGGAGTGATAAAGTCTCTAATAGTTCCACAAATAAAAAAGTAAATACGTTTTCTTGAAAAGTAGTAAAGAATCTGTCTTTCTTTGGCTCCACAAGCATGTACTTGTACATTATTTATGTTCTTCTGTCCAGTAATTCAGCCAGATCAGGATCCCTGAATATTTGTGCGTTTTTCTCCTGTAAACAACTTCCTGGTCACAGCAGCCTGCTTCTCCATCCCAATCCCCACTATTGGAGAAATGTCCAGTATCAGGGTTTTTTTTATTTTTTTATTTACTAAGCAGAGCAGAGGGGAATGGATAGAAGGAGAGGAGGAGAGATAGGAAGGAAAAGGGAAAAGAAAGGAAAAAGGAAAAACAACCATACTTGAGGAAAGGGAAAAACATCCCCCTTATCCTCCAAAGGGCGACTGTAGGATATACAATATAGAGATGGGATAAACTACAATAGTACTAAAATGTTTTGATAAAGTATGGTATAGGGATGAGCTTCGAGTTCGAGTCGAACATTGCCTGTTCGCCCGTTCGCCGAACAGCGAACAAATTGGGGTGTTCGCGGCAAATTCGAAAAATCTATGGGAGAAATCTAAAGTGCTAATTATAAAGGCTTATATGCAAGTTATTGTCCTAAAAAGTGTTTGGGGACCGGGGTCCTGCCCCAGGGGACATGTATCAATGCAAAAAGAAGTTTTAAAAACGGCCGTTTTTTCGGGAGCAGTGATTTTAATAATGCTTAAAATGAAAAAATAAAAGTGAAATATTCCTTTAAATTTCGTACCTGGGGGGTGTGTATGATATGCATGTGAAGTGGCGCATGTTTCCCGTGCTTAGAACTGTCCCTGCACAAAGTGTCATTTCTGAAAGAAAAAAAGTCATTTAAAACTGACTTGCGGCTATTAATGAATTGTCGGCTCCCGGCAATACATACAAAAGTCATTAATAAAAAAAAAAAAAAGCGTGGGGATTCCCCAGAATTCAATTACCAGGCCCTTCAGGTCTGGAATGGATATTAAGGGGAACCCCGCCGCAAATTTAAAAAAAAATTGACGTGGGGTTCCCCCAAATATCCATTCCAGGCCCTTCAGATCTGGCATGGATTTTAAGGGGAACTCCACCCCAAATAAAAAAAAAATGGCGTGGAGTCCCCCTAAAAATCCATACCAGACCCCTTATCCGAGCACGCAACCTGGCCGGCCGCAGGGGAAAAGGGGGGGACGAGAGAGCGGCCCCCCCTCCCTCCTGAACCGTACCAGGCCACATGCCCTCAACATGGGGAGGATGTCCCCATGTTGATGGGGACAAGGGCCTCATCCCCACAACCCTTGCCCGGTGGTTGTGGGGGTCTGCGGGCGGGGGGCTTATCGGAATCTGGAAGACCCCTTTAACAAAGGGGACTCCCAGATCCCGGCCCCCCCCCTATGTGAATTGGTAAGGGGTACATTGTACCCCTACCATTTCACGAAGAAAGCGTAAAAAAATGTTTAAAAAAAACACACAAACACCTTGAAAAAGTCCTTTATATAAAAAAATAAAAAATAAACATTCCAGCGGTGAAATCCAGTGTCCCGCGGCGATCCCGATGTCCAGCGCTGTCCTTCATTGGTTGTGCCTGAGCGGACCTGATGGGGAACTCCCTCTCAGTATTTTAAATGTATAGACCCGCCCCTTCTAAAGTTCCCCATCAGGTCCGCTCAGCGGACTAGATGCGGAACATAAGGGGCGGGTCTATACATGTATTGCCAAAGTGAGAGCAGTTCCCCATCAGGTCCGCCCCCTCGGTATGTCGGACCCGCCTACGTCATTGGCTTGAGCGGGGAACTTCCTTCACTGTGTAATTTAAATTTACACAGTGAAGGAAGTTCCCCGCTCAAGCCAATGACGTAGGCGGGTCCGACATACCGAGGGGGCGGACCTGATGGGGAACTGCTCTCACTTTGGCAATACATGTATAGACCCGCCCCTTGTCATGTTCCGCATCTGGTCCGCTGAGCGGACCTGATGGGGAACTTTAGAAGGGGCGGGTCTATACATTTAAAATACTGAGAGGGAGTTCCCCATCAGGTCCGCTCAGGCACAACCAATGAAGGACAGCGCTGGACATCGGGATCGCCGCGGGACACTGGATTTCACCGCTGGAATGTTTTTTTTTTGTTTTTTTTTTAAATAAAGGACTTTTTCAAGGTGTTTGTGTGTTTTTTTTAAACATTTTTTTACGCTTTCTTTGTGAAATGATAGGGGTACAATGTACCCCTTACCAATTCACATAGGGGGGGGCGGGATCTGGGGGTCCCCTTTGTTAAAGGGGTCTTCCAGATTCCGATAAGCCCCCCGCCCGCAGACCCCCACAACCACCGGGCAAGGGTTGTGGGGATGAGGCCCTTGTCCCCATCAACATGGGGACATCCTCCCCATGTTGAGGGCATGTGGCTTGGTACGGTTCAGGAGGGAGGGGGGGCCGCTCTCTCGTCCCCCCCTTTTCCCCTGCGGCCGGCCAGGTTGCGTGCTCGGATAAGGGGTCTGGTATGGATTTTTAGGGGGACTCCACGCCATTTTCTTTTTAAATTTGGGGTGGAGTTCCCCTTAAAATCCATGCCAGATCTGAAGGGCCTGGAATGGATATTTGGGGGAACCCCACGTCAATTTTTTTTTAAATTTGCGGCGGGGTTCCCCTTAATATCCATTCCAGACCTGAAGGGCCTGGTAATTGAATTCTGGGGAACCCCCACGCTTTTTTTTTTTTTTTTTTATCAAATACTTTTGTATGTATTGCCGGGAGCCGACAATTCATTAATAGCCGCGAGTGAGTTTTAAATGCATTTTTTTCTTTAAAAAATGTCATTTTTTGCAGGGACAGTTCTAAGCACGGGAAACATACGCCACTTTACATGCATATCATACACACCCCCCAGGTACGAAATTTAAAGGAATATTTCACTTTTATTTTTTCATTTTAAGCATTATTAAAATCACTGCTCCCGAAAAAACGGCCGTTTTTAAAACTTCTTTTTGCATTGATACATGTCCCCTGGGGCAGGACCCGGGTCCCCAAACACTTTTTAGGACAATAACTTGCATATTAGCCTTTATAATTAACACTTTAGATTTTGAACGTTCGAGTCCATTGTATTTAATAGGGTTCTAAAGTTTACACGAACATTTTGTCTGTTCGCAGGTTCTGGTGCGAACCGAACAGGGGGGTGTTCGGCTCATCCCTGGTATGGTAGAATTGGAGGGGTTGGAATCTCATCCCCTGGCACCTCACCACTAGTTCCCTTGTACGTGAAACCCCTTTAAGAATAAGATGGAGTATAAGAGAAGGAAAAGGGAAGAAAGGGGAAATTTGTTTTTCCCTTTTTTTTTTTTTTTTAGGGTTAAATTGTCAAACACATGATAAATAGGAGAAACACACATACAAATGTATGGGGGAAATAATAATACACGGACAGGGTCGAGCACATTGTAAGAACATGACAAGAACAATTAATGAGGAACACAACGGGGGGAAATTAAACTAAAAGGGAAGGGAAAGGGGGGTTGTTTTTTTATTTATTTTGTATTTATTTTTATCGTCAAACACAGGATAAATAGGAGAAATACATACAAAATGTATGGGGAAAATAATAATACACGGATAGGGTAGAGCACATTGTAAGAACATGACAAGAACAATTAATGAGGAAATACATTATACATTAAACACAAAGCAAATAGAATGGTATATACCTAAGATGAATGGGTAACACAATAAATAGGGGAATGTTAAGCGCACTAAATTCACATGAGGGTTTGTTTTTGTTTTTTTGGAAGTATAGCGTTGGGAAAGAGTGGTGAGGCAAAATGGCAGCGAAGGAGCGACCTCCCCCCCCCCAAAGGGAAAGTGAATGTATGGAATATGATAAGGAATGTTGTGAAATTTTTATGTAACAAAATCTTTAATAAAAGTTGAATTAAATAAAAATAAAAAAACAGGATAAAATGGACATTTTATCAATTTAAAGTGGTTCTAAAGGCAGAAGTTTTTTTCTTAACTTAATGCATTCTATGTATTAAGATAAAAAACCTTCAGTGTGCAGCAGCCCCCTTAATACTTAACTGAGAACCATCTCGATCCACCGATGTTGCATGAGAGCCTCGGGTGTCCAGGACTTTCCCTACTGATTGGCGCCTGCTGCTGTCAATCAAAGTGAGTGAGGCAATGAGGAGAGAGAGGGGGCAGGGCCAAGCCACGGTTTTGTGTCTGAATGGACACACCCAGCAGCAGCTCGGCTCGGGTACCCCCATAGCAAGCGGCTTGCTGTTGCTGTGGGGGCACTCGACAGGAGGGAGGGAGGGGCCAGGAGCACCAGTGAGGGAGCCAAGAAGAGGAGGATCTGTACAAAACTACTGCACAGAGCAGGTAAGTATAACATGTTTGTTATATTTAAACAAAAACATCCAGGACTTTAATATCACTTTAACTCATCACTTCTCTCTATTCAAGTATGCCTAAGGTTTTATTAACAAAGAGTCCGAAGGCAAGCCACATCTGCTGTGATCTTTCACTGTAGACACAAACAAACTAGAACTTGCGCTAAATGGAATAAAATAAATATACAAAATTAATAATAGTACCTTTTGCTACAGCAGCTGCGGTCTTAACACCTTATAAGATGTATAATTAAATATTAACAGCGCTAGCGGAATGCGTCCTGAAAGTGCAAACCAAAAACACACACACATATAATATATATATATATATGTGTGTGTGTGTGTGGTGAACTATTTGAAAATAGATGTCGCCAACCAAATTCTAAAGATACCAGTGCTAACCAAAATTAATGTGCTACCAAATACAATATATGCAAATATATTAAATACTGTCCATAAAATGCTGAGTGCTTCCAATAACGGTGGATATTAGTAAATGCAGGTATCCAAATTGATGGTCTCCCCTCTTGTGGCCCCACTCACCAGAAATTGATTTTACAGTCTCGGTAACAGGAGTGTTCTGATCGAGGGTATTCAGATCCCAGAGGTGATCTCAGAGGGGATTCCACAGATCTCAGCAAAGGTGCAAAATGGGATGGAAAATCAGTCACAGGCATGTTGTAGATTGTAAGTATGGAGTTTTTGCGACAGACGTGGAATTTGTAGGTGTGATTATCTCAGCAAAATAAATTACCTCTATTTTAATATCTTAAACTTACTTCAAGTAATCCTATTGCTCAAAAGATTTCTAGTTACACTTGTCCAGCTCACCTTATGAAGCTGAAGCTATTAGCAAACAATTTTTTTTTTCTCTATGCACAGAACTCTGGTGTTTATATGCAGAGATACTTCAACTTGGTACATCAAGTGAACCTTACAGGTCCTGTCCAGTGAGCGTGCGACAAGTGTAGCGTGATAACATCTTTTTCATGAAAGTTGATAAAGCCACTTTCGTTTTGTTTGACTTTCTGGTGGAGTAATTTCTGCAAGGTTCATATGAAAGTAACTTTTGTCACGCTTTTTATATTTTGCTTATTTTGAATATAATATTCTTATAAACATTTTCAAATGCTTCCACTAGATGTCATCAGTATAATAGTGGGATCTGATTATTATCTCTACTTAAAGTGGAAATATGATCCACAATACAGTAATACCTTTGATTACAAGCATAATTCGTTCCAGAAGAATGCTTGTAATCCAAAGCATTCATATATCAAAGTGAGTTTTCCCATAGGAAATAATGGAAACTCAGATAATCCGTTCCACAGCCACTGCTTGTCTATGCAGTACCGCATGCGGCCAGAGGTGCGGGGGCACCGGAGACACTCGGAAACACTCAGAGATGCTCGGAGACACTCGTAATGGAGTGTTTCTGAGTGTCTCCGATCGTCACCGGCGCCCCAGCACCTCTGGCCATATGCAGTATTGCACACCCCAGAGGCTTGAATCCTGCTCGTCTTGCGAGAAAACGCTCACAAAGCAAATCAGGATTTTTTTTTTTTTTTTAAAACAGCTCGTATTGCGAAACGCTCGTAATCCGTGTTAATCGCAATCCAAGGTTCCACTGTAGCTGAAAATTGATAGGATCCAGAAACATGTAGACAAAAAAAAGGTGAATAAAGCACCTGGACGAGATGGCATACACCCATGTGTCCTCAAAGAGTTGAGCAGTGTTATTTCAAAGCCACGGTTTCTAATTTTTAGAGACTCTTTATTGACTTGCATAGTACTACTGGATTGGCGTAGGGCCAAAGTGATGCCTATACTAAAAAAGTATTTACCAAGAAACTACAGGCCGGTTAGTTTAACCAGTTGCCGGCTGCCCTATAGCACTTTTACTACTACAGGGTGGCCACGCTGCGCAGGATCACGTATCTATGTAAACAAGGCAGATTGCCGTTCTGTCAGTAAGGAAGGCATGGATTCTGTGTTCCTGCAAAACAGGAACATGGATCTTTGCCTTCCCCTAGTACAAGCACCTCCCACACGACAGAAAAACACCAGATAGGCCCACAGGTAACCCTTTGATCGCCCCTGATGTTAACCCCTTCCCTGCCAGTGTCATTAGTACAGTGACAGTGCATATGTTTAGCACTGATTCACTGTATTAGTGTTGCTGGTCCCCCAAAAAAGTGTCAGAAGTGTAAGTTAGTGTACAATTTGTCTGTCACAATATCACAGTCCCGCTATAAGTTGCTGATCATCGTCATTACTAGTAAAAAATAAAAATAAAATTATATATATATATATATATATATATATATATATATGTAGCGGGGTCTTTAGATTTAGTTGGGGTACACCTGGGGGTAGTGTGACCCAGGTGTATAATTGTGAAAGGTTCTGGACCCCTTTGTAATTCGTGGAGGATTGGGTGGTGTATTATTCTCCTTGGCCTGTGGGTGGCGGGGTACCTACAGGCTCAAGGTAGAATCACTGCCGTAGTGCTACCCTTTTTGTCCCTTTCCGGAGATGGTACGGCTGGGGCGGGGAACCCGCCGTGGTGTTGATGGGAGGAGATAAAAGGGGGAGACGCCCTCGCCACGAGGTCTTCGAGGATTTTCTCTTCACGCACCCAGGCACCTTAGGCCTGGGTGCGGGCGGTTCAAGGTTCCGGCCCAGGCGCCCTAGGCCTGACCGGAATGAAGTTGGGGTCCATCCCAGGCACCTTCAGCCTGGGGTGAGATACTATATCGTAGGCCTGGGGCCCAGTAACTTCGACTGGGTCCCGCGAGGGCGAAGTGATCCGAGGGTGCCGCCTTGCGAGGAGACCCGCATCTGAGGTGAGGAGGCCGGGGAGGTCACCCGTCCGGAGATTCCGGAGCAGCATCAACCCGGTGACGGATGGGCCTTCGGTAACTCCCTTAGAGGGACATCTTCCCCTGATAGGGGCCGCAACGCAGTGAAGGTACTCCCATCTATGTTCTATGGAGTTGCTGGTAGAGACTCACAAGTTTCATGTTTTGTGCTAAGCAAAGTTGCTATAACCCCTGGTGAAACCACAGGGGTTTAGATTGAAATCAGGATAGTGCCTCGACCTGCTCATCCCACCGTTTGCGTTATGTTATGGGTCGCAACCAGTCGGCTGTGAAAGAACTGTTTGTTGTGGAAATATAATAAACAAGTGTTGGACCCTGCATCGGTGCATGGACTCTGGTTAATGGGAGCAAGGGAGGTTTCAGCATAGCAGGACCGAACTTCATAACTAACACACATTGGCCCGAGGAATGTACTGATACTGGCCTTCACCTCACCCACAGCTATGGGGAGGACATGGGCCATAGCGCATCTCACCCTGTCATGTGACATACCCCTAGCAAAAGGAGATGGGGTGAGGCCGCTACACGTGGGGGCTCGCGAGTCCAGGATAAAATGTGTGTTGACTTTGAAATTTGAAATGGCTGTGTCTGGACTTTGCTGCCCGGAGGAGGTCCATGTGATTGGCCAAAGTGCGTCCCTGTGCTCCAAGTCGTGGAAATGACCCCAAGACGGGAAAGGCCCATGCAGAAAGAGCGGGAAGAGGGAAAAGCCCAGCCGTGTGACGTACTACATGTGGGGGTGTTTGCTGCACTGCGCCATGAGGCACCCCATGACTGCGCAATTCGTGGGCGGGGACTGTGGGAAGCCCGCGAAAACGTGCAAGTCGTGGAAGGAGTCTGGCCATATGTGGAGATAAAAACAAAAACAAAAACAAAAATTGCCGCTCAAGGCAGATGGGATAAGGGAGGTACTTCTCTCGGAGACCTTGGGTGCCGGCAATGCACGTAGCAATTGAGGAAAAAATAAGATAAAAGAGGACAGCCGCACTCCAATCCAACGTGTGTTTAATGAACAGGCACTACAAAAACCAGCTAGAACAGGATAGCTGACGCGTTTTGCACAAAATCAGTGCTTACTTATAGCATATGTGGAGATACACGTGGAGACTCCGGCGTGTGGTCAGTGCGTGAAGGAGCAGCAGGTGGTCGGGATGGCCTCAAGCTCCCCGTGGATGCCGGTATCATACCCCACGAAGATGACTGCTTTTGCTGCTCCCCTTACAGACACGGGGATAAGACTCAGGCCCCGAGGACAGTTGGCTTTGTACTCATGCAGAGACACGGAGGCCCTCGGTGTGATCTGTCCCGGATGCTCGGGACTGGTGGTCCAACTAAAGCCATTTGGGCGTTGTGAAGCGTGTAAAGAATTTTTGTTTGAGGTTGAACCATCCACAGTAAGGCCCCGGGCCCTTCGCCTCAATTGCATCACAGATACCGCCACTCCGGAAGGGGAGATCCAGGCCTTTGCGGAGGTCCCCGTACGCGCTGACCAGGGCGACGGGACTGCCCAACCAGAGACTGAGAGAGAAAAATCAGAGGATGCTGCTTCGGTCACCACAGATTCCCTGCTGCCACCTCCGAAGAGGAAGATAGGCCGGGTGCAGGCCTCCTGGGGTCGTGGTCGAGCTTCACCCCGCTGCTTGCCGGACCTGGATGGATCCGGTTGGAAGAGTCCTGGACATCCCAGTGCTGAAAAAGGTCCAGGTGAGCCAGGGGCTGGGACTGTGGTGGTGGTTGGAGGTGTCGGGGGTCCACTGGAGGTGGAGCCCGCAAGGGAGGGTAGTTCTCTGTCTACTAAAGACTACCTTCCCGCCGAGATGTATGACACCTCCGACCTGGAATCGCTGTCGGACTGTGGGGATGACGGGGAAATAGATTAACTGTTTCACCCTAACGGCTGGGACAAACGCCCGCTACCTGTGCTATGTAAACCGCAGGATTCTCCTACGTCTATAGAAGACAGCACGCCCCGGGCGCAGGCCCGGAGCTCAGGAGGGAGTCTAGTCCTCCGACTGACTTTCCACATCATCACCTGTTTGGGTTGTGGGGATGCAGCGCGCGTCATTGCGTGTGCCAAAGGCAAAGCCACCCGAGGTAGTGAAGGTACCTCGGCACCCGGAGGCCATCGTGCAGCCGGGAGAAGGTGAGCGGGATGTCATGCCTCCTTTGGCCAGATTGCAACGACTTTTCTCCCAGAGAGTTGCCCGTGAGTACAGATGGGAGTATCCCTACTTGCCTCGGGACTTACTTTACGAAGTTGAAGTCCTGCGACAGAGATGGTACGACGAATTTGTCTGGGAGAAACTCAAAGTGCCTCAGGCCCGGCGATACTTGTCCTGTTCGCCGCCTGTGTCCAAGAAATTCAAGGACTGCAGAGCGGATTGGAAGGTGGGGCGCCATATTCATGCTGATAAAGTGCTTATCTGCAGAAAGGAGGGAGAGGATGTTGAATATTCAGTCAAAGTGTTTGATAAGCATCTGAAGCCGTTGTTCTTACCTGATCCGAGGTTTTACTTGTGAGGAGAGACTCATGAGTATGTTTTCAGCTACAAATTTTCCTGGAAGAGCCTTTGCTAGAACGTCTGAACAATACCCTGTTTTTTTATTTGTTTTTTTTTCTTCCCACTCTCTTGTTCTATGAATCAAGGACAGACTTTGGGGTAGAATTAGTGTAGGGACACATGAAGAATGAAGGAGCACCAAGTGTCATTACCACGGCACTGTCACCAGGTGGCAGTGTTGTGCAACGTTTGTTTGTTTTTCTGCACACTTTCACACCACACTTGTTGGAGCAAATGGGTCCCTCGGCTGATGGACCCATTCATTCCAAATTTTCACAAAATGTCAGGATGTTGTCTGTTTTTTTTTGTTTCCCTTCTGCAGGAGATTCGTCGGTCAAGACTACTGAGTAGGGGGTGGTTCTTAGACAGTGACGGGAGGGATTGTATATGTGTACATGATAGATGTTTTATACAAAAGATTTATTGTTTTATAGTTCCCTTTCCCCTTGAGCAGGTCTTGGCACACACGGGATTCAAAATTGTTAGGGATAGCCTCTGAGGCTCGCTTCATGTCACCACTCCTTGGGAGACATGGGGTTGCACCAGACGCTGGGGACCAGCGTCAAATCACAGTTGGGAGTATGTAGCGGGGTCTTTAGATTTAGTTGGGGTACACCTGGGGGTAGTGTGACCCAGGTGTATAATTTTGAAAGGTTCTGGACCCCTTTGTAATCTGTGGAGGATTGGGTGGTGTATTATTCTCCTTGGCCTGTGGGTGGCGGGGTACCTACAGGCTCAAGGTAGAATCACTGCCGCAGTGCTACCCTTTTTGTCCCTTTCCGGAGATGGTACGGCTGAGGCGGGGAACCCGCCGTGGTGTTGATGGGAGGAGATAAAAGGGGGAGACGCCCTCGCCACGAGGTCTTCGAGGATTTTCTCTTCACGCACCCAGGCACCTTAGGCCTGGGTGCGGGCGGTTCAAGGTTCCGGCCCAGGCGCCCTAGGCCTGACCGGAATGAAGTTGGGGTCCATCCCAGGCACCTTCAGCCTGGGGTGAGGTACTATATCGTAGGCCTGGGGCCCAGTAACTTCGACTGGGTCCCGCGAGGGCAAAGTGATCCGAGGGTGCCGCCTTGCGAGGGGACCCACATCTGAGGTGAGGAGGCCGGGGAGGTCACCCGTCCGGAGATTCCGGAGCAGCATCAACCCGGTGACAGATGGGCCTTCGGTAACTCCCTCAGGGGGACATCTTCCCCTGATAGGGGCCGCAACGCAGCGAAGGTACTCCCATCTATGTTCTATGGAGTCGCTGGTAGAGACTCACAAGTTCCATGTTCTGTGCTAAGCAAAGTTGCTATAACCCCTGGTGAAACCACAGGGGTTTAGATTGAAATCAGGATAGTGCCTCGACCTGCTCATCCCACCGTTTGCGTTATGTTATGGGTCGCAACCAGTCGGCTGTGAAAGAACTGTTTGTTGTGGAAATATAATAAACAAGTGTTGGACCCTGCATCGGTGCATGGACTCTGGTTAATGGGAGCAAGGGAGGTTTCAGCATAGCAGGACCGAGCTTCATAACTAACACACATTGGCCCGAGGAATGTACTGATACTGGCCTTCACCTCACCCACAGCTATGGGGAGGACATGGGCCGTAGCGCATCTCACCCTGTCATGTGACATACCCCTAGCAAAAGGAGATGGGGTGAGGCCGCTATATATATATATATATATATATATATATATATATATATATAGCGATACCCTCAGCTTAAGAGGGCTGCTTGCTTGTTTGGGCCCCTGTAATGCACTGCTACCAACCCCTGGCAATCGGCTCTGATTTCTCTCGTGACACAGTTAGAAAAGAGGGAAAGTAGTGGTATAACTGTACTATCTCTATTCATATATATATTACACAGAACAACCCCCTTTGTATACCAGCACAATAATGGACACTCACAATCAAGTTACTTAACTATAACGGTTTACTGTAAGCAACAATATAAAAAGAGTAATTTGAGTATAGTATCTTATGCAGATCCCTGCAATAAAAGGTGTATACATCACATGAATCTGACATTCAATTAGGCAATAGAACGATATTAACCCCGCTGGAGTTATCCTCCCTCGTGAGCAAAGAAATGGCGCCCAGCAATGTTCTAACTACCCAGTCAGGCCTGACTATAACTGTGGGCATAGTTTGGTGAGGAATCTTCGCTAGCAACTGTCGGTGGTGCACATAGAGAAGCAAATTGTAATCCAATAAGGGGGTTTGTGAATAACCGCAGACTTGGCAAACTCCGTTCAGGACAACAGTCTCTCCAAAGTATAACTATGTTCAATAGAAGGCCTAGGTAAAGTTATTGTTTTAAGGTTCCGAGCAGGCGCTCTCTCACCCAAACCGGACCGACTCCTGTCCGGTTCCTCAGCTACTGTGAATGGCCTCACAGTGGTCCACGATGCACCGAGGCTTTGGTCCTTCAGAAGAAGATGGCACCTCAGGTGGATCGGATGCTCTGCAGACTCCCCAACGGAATGGAAGCTCTCTAGAACAGGAACGCAAGACCCAGGCTTCGGACCTAGCGCGCGCAGCAGGTGAGTGCAGGAGATCCTCTTGCAAGGAGGACGGCATTCCAAGAGAAAGAGCGAGCCCCGCCCTTCCCTTTTAAAGTTCACCCCAGCAGTCCTTGCGTGGGGAATGGCACCCTGGGTGCCGCAAAGCATCCCGGGAAATGTAGTCCTGCGGGTAAAACGACACCCCGCTATATATATATATATATATATATATATATATATATATATATATCCATCCCATAGTTTGTAGATGCTATAACTTTTGCGGAAACCAATCAATATACGCTTATTGGGATTTTTTTTACCAAAAATATGTAGTAGAATACATATTGGCCTAAGTTTATGAAGAATTTACATTTTTTTTATTTTTTATTATTGGATGCGTTTTATAGCAGAAATTAAAAAATATATATATTTGTTTCAAAATTATTGGTCGTTTTTTGTTTATAGCGCAAAAATAAAACACAGAGGTAATCAAATACCACCAAAAGAAAGCTCTATTTGTGGGGAAAAAAAGGACAAACGTGAAGCAGTGTGTATAGCATAAAATGATCTGTTCAGGAAAGGGGGGGGGTAAATCCTCTGGAATGGAAGTGGTTAACTTTTATAGTCAAGAAGATACTTGAGAGTTTATTAAGACCACATAAGAGTTTGTGCTAGAAAAAAATATTTGAAGCAATAGTCAGCATGGATTCACGAAAGAACAAACTTGTCAAACAAATCTGATTTATTTTTATGACCAAGTAAGCAAAAACTTAGACAAAGAAGTGGCTGTGGATATAGTATGCAGTACTTGGATTTTGTAATAGTGTTTGACACAGTTTCCCATATACAGTTTATATGTAAATTAAAAGTCTAGGCTTAGAAAATTACGTTTGTAAATGGAAAGAATACTGGCCAAAAGGCCGTATGTAGAGAGTAGTGGTTAATGAATTATACTCAGAATGGTCTAAGGTTATTAGTGGTGTACCCCAAGATTCAGTGTTGGGACCCTTACTTAACATATTTATAAATTATATATAGTTTGGGATTAAAAGTACAATTTCACCATTTGCAGATGAAACCAAGCTTTGCTGAGGAATAATGTCCTCCCAGGATGTCTCCAACTTACAAGCTGACGTCAATGCACTGTTTGATTGGACAACCAAACGGCCAATGAGATTTACTGTCAATAAATATAAAGGTATGCACTTTTGAGGGTAACACATGTATGCATCTTGCATTATAGGAGGAGTACAGCTGGGGGAGTCAATTGTGGAGAAAGATCTGGGTGTTCTGTTAGATCAGGGGTCTCCAAACTGTGGCCCTGGGGCCAGATACGGCCCTTGGGGCACTATTCCATCCACTAACACCAACAATGGGGAATCATTCTTGTTGCTAAAACCACCAATGGGGCACTATTCATCCAACTGACACTATCAAAAGGGTAAATTTTTGGCACCAACAATGGGGCACTAGTCCTTCCACTGACACCAAAGATATGGTATTGTTTACTCCCAATGGACCTCCTGAAGTCTGAAGGACAGCAGACTGGCCCTTTGTTTAGAAAGTTTGGAGACCCCGTGTTAGATCATAGACTTAATAATAGCATGCAAAACCAAGGAGGGGGAGAGAGGGGGAGAGGGGGAGAGGGGGAGAGGGGGGGGGGGGGAGAGGGGGAGAGGGGGGGGGGAGAGAGAGGGGAAGAGGGGGAGAGAGGGAGAGAAGACTTCCCTGTACAAATCAATAAAGTGGTTGTAAAGCCTGGCTCGGGCTGGCTATGGCGGTGCACAGAGAAGAGGAGGAGCCAGCAGAGGAGGTTCGGGAACGCTCTGTGCAATATCATTTAAAGTATTACATGTTTTTTATTTTATTTAAAAAAAATATTGTTTACAACTCCTATAATAAGAACTCATATGGAGAATGCAGTTCTGTTCTTGAGCACCTGTGCACAAAAAGGATATCAGAGAACTGGATAAATGCAGAGAAGGACAACCCAACTGATAAGATGCATGGAGTAGCTCAACTGAATTAATTCTCTTGAGGAGAAGCGATGATTAACTCCTTGGCGCTGGCCGCACGCAAATAAGCGGCTTCTTGGCGGCCGGGCCTTGGCGCAGAGTGGCTGCATATTTGCGTGCATTAGTGCAAGCAGCGCTGTGCCGAGAGTGTGCGTCCTGCGCGCTCCCGGCACAGTTTCTGGCGGCTAGCGGAAAACTTCCAATCGCTACTTGCAATCAGAAGCTTTTCGATCATGTGACTGCCGTGACAGCCAATCACGGCGGTCACATGACCTTAAGCCCCACCCCGCCCCTCGGCATGTAAAACCCCTTAAGGGGCCGGCAGGCGCTGGCTCCAAGGGGTTAAGGGGGAATATGATCACCATGTATAAATACAAAGGTGGTCCATGCAGTGAACTTATAAATTATTCACTGTAAGGTCATCACAGAGGACAAGGGGGCATTCTTTACTTCTGGAGGAAAGAGATAAAAACTGCACAGAGGGAAATCCATCTTCACAGTAAAAGCTGTGAAAATGTGGAATCCCTCAAGAACTAGTTAAAGCCAGCTCAGTAGATTACTAACATTTCCATTGCCTGACCCACGCTACCCATCCCACAGAGGCTGCATTTCATGGACACAGAGGCTGCAATTGATGAGGCACAGAGGCTGCATTTCATGGTCAAAGAGGCTGCATATGATGGGCACAGAGGCTGCATTTGATGGGGCACAGTGGCTGCATTTGATGGGGCACAGTGGCTGCATTTAATGTTTTTGTTTCATTATTTTTCAAAATTTTTTAGTTTGTTTGCCCCCCCACCACAATCTGTACGCTAGATGCTCTACTGTACCAGTGTTTGCAATGACAGGAATTGCATATTTTAGATTGTATGCGTCGGATGCTTCTTCTTGTGACTGTTACAAATCACTTTCCCGTGGCTGAGCGTAAGCCTCTGTTGAAGGGATACAGTAAATTTGGAGTGGTCTTTTATTAATTTATTTTTTAACATCAACCTTTAAAACCTGGAGGAACCCATGAAATAATGTTCAGGTCTCGGGGAATCTTTGCTCAAAACAATTCATTGAAGACCAGCGAGAAGAATGCTCCTCTTACAGTGGTGGTCAGAATGGTACCTTGAGAGACAGCCAAAGAAAGCTGTGCCATTGGCTCTTTCAAGAGTTATCAGGCCCCAGAAATATGCAGACACCCTCAAAGGGGAAGTCAATCGGCCACAGTATATGGAATCCCTAGCCAGGGCCAGATTAAGAGCATCATGGGCCTGGTGCCGAAGATTTCAGTGGGCCTTTTTATGGAAATGCCCAGACCAATTTTTGCAACATCACACTTTGAATGACAATTGCGCGGTCATGCAACGCTGCACATATGACATTTTTTTCACACAAATATACTTTTCTTTTGGTGGTATTTAAAAACTGCTTTTTTATTTTTTGCTAAACAAAATTTATTTTTTTCTTATACTTGAGGTGATTGCAGCCGTATCGTCTTAGTTATAACAATTTGCACATAAGTAATTTTTCTTCTTCACTGATGATGCTACACTGATAGGCAGCACTTATGGGCACTGATGAGATGGCACTTATGGGCTCTGATAGCCAGCACTGATGAGCTGCACTGATAGGCAGCAATTATAAGCGGAACTGATGGGCATTGATGTGCTGCACTGATGGGCACTGATAGTGGGCACTAATGAGCTGCACTGATAAGGCAGCACTGATGAGCTGCACTTATGGGCAGCACTGATGGACACTCATAGGCAGCACTAATGAGGCAGCTCTGATGGGCTGCACTTATGAGCTGCACTGACATTTCTCTCATACATGGAAAGTCCAACATTTTATGTTAGAGAATTACTTAGAACAACTAAACTATATATATATATATATATATATATATATATATATATATTGTGACAGCAGGAAGGTAAAGTCACCTGGTTGCATCCAGGGGGGTAGATATATTTCGCCCAGATTCAGGCTTTACGCCAACTTATACAACTAGGTAGAGAGTTAATGAAGCCCAGCTGAGACTAGTGGGCTCATTGATGACTCATACCTCTAGGGAGAGGGCTGGGCGTCGTGCAGACAGGGAGTTGATGAGGCCAGCTGAAGCTTGTCAGCTCATTTAGGCCTCTATAAGAACTCCCAGCTTCATTAGATGTTAGCTCATGCCTGGAACCAGACCTGTGTGGACTGTCTAGGGAGAGTGAACCCCTGTGCGGTGAGAAAAAGCCTGTGTGGCTATTTGCTTGGACATTTAAAACCAGGGACTTAGGGACTAGGACAGCACTAGGCTGATCCCAGTTGTTAGTTAGGAAACCTGTATGTTTAGTCAGAGGTCAACTTGACCAGGATTTATTTTGGTTATGTTTCTTTTGCTTTGCTGTGTTTTGTCACTGTAAATAGAAAATAAACCGCACCTTTTGATTTTGAAAACCACAACCTCCGTTTGCTGGGCCTGTTTTGTGTGGGGAGCCCATCCCGGGGGTCACACACACCCGCTGCCGAGCTAACCCCCTCACAGTTGGTGGAGAACCAGTGGCAGTTTTTTTTAGGCCAGCATGGAGGAGATACTGAAACAGCTGGCTCTAGCAAATGCCAATCAACAGCAGACAAATGCAGGTTTGCAAAAGAGCCTTGCAGCTCAACAACAGAGCCTTGCAGCCCAGCAGCAGACAAACGCAACTTTGCAACGGAGTCTGGAGGCTCAGCAACAAGCCCAGCAGCAATCTGAGGCCCGCTTCATAGACCTATTGCAGAGGCAAGAGCAGAGACTACAACAACAGATGGAAGCAGTAATGCAGCAACGTCCGCAGACCAGTGAGGAAAGCCGTCCCACTAATACCGCGTCCTTTGGGGTGAGTCGTTTATTGACGAAAATGACTGGAGAGGATGATCCAGAGGTATTTTTGACCACATTTGAAAGGACCGCTGAAAGAGAAAAGTGGCCTGAGGAGCAGTGGGCTGGACTGGTGGCTCCTCTGTTAACTGGTGAATCGCAGAAAGCTTACTATGACCTAGAGCCTAACCAAGCAAAAGACTATGTGATGCTAAAAGCTGAAATATTGGCAAGGCTGGGTGTCACCCAGGCTGTCCGGGCTCAGCGTGTGCATAACTGGACTTTCCAGCTTGGAAAACCCCCCAGGTCTCAAATGTATGATCTCATTCACCTGAGCAGAAAGTGGCTACAGCCAGAGACTTTGTCCGCACCAAAGATTGTGGAACGTGTTGTAATGGATCGGTTTTTGAGAGCTCTTCCTACTGCCATCCAAAAGTGGGTAAGCCATGGAGACCCAGAGACGGCCGATGGTCTTGTGGATCGTGTGGAGAAATACTTGGCTACAGAGAACCTGACGGCCTCTTCCAGAGACACTCGGACTTTCCACCCTAAGACCAGACCATCCCCAGGGGCGGATAAGATGATTCCAAGGGGTAAGGGTGGAGAGAGTGAGAGGGTGGGAGCTCTACCCCAAGTTTGGCGAGAACAGCCTGGGAAATCAGCGGCTCAAGAGGCGGCAAGAAGGATCGTTTGCTACCGCTGCCGGCAAGCGGGACATATTGCAGCAAATTGCCCGGTTGTGGAGGAACCCATGCAGTGTGACTTTCTGACGGGCAGACGTCAGTCGCTGTGTGCGACAGTCGCATGCACTGCCATTCGAGGAACTGAGAAACATTTATGCAAAATGTGTGTTAATGGTAGAAATGTTGTGGTATTGCTGGATTCAGGTAGCCTTGTGACCCTGATAAAGGCTGAGTTAGTTAAAACAGAGGTCTCTGGGAATAGCAAGGTAGCTGTTATTTGTGTGCATGGGGACACCCGAGAGTATCCAGTGACTACAGTGTGTTTCGAGACCCCCAAAGGTACCCTCTCTCATCCAGTGGGCTTAGTATCTCAGTTACCGCATGACGCCATTGTCGGAAGGGATTTTCCGAAGTTCTGGGAACTGTGGGATGATCCTGAGCCCCCCACTGGTGCCCCTATGTACCAGGAATGTGATAGCCAGAACTCCCCTGAGAGTGGTGAGGACTCTCCGGAATTTCCCTTGTCAGTATTGGCAGGGGAGACTCAAGAAACTGGAGAGGAGCCCACCTCCTCAGACGAAAACCTACCGTCTGTGGAGTTTTCTGATCTTGAGGTTCACAGGGAAAACTTTGCCACAGAACAGTTGAAAGACCCCGCCCTAATAAAGGCACGGGAAAACGTAGTGAAAATAGATGGCGAGTTAGTGAACCCAGATAATACCTGCACTTACCCATACTTCAGCGTAGAGAAGGACCTACTGTATCGGGTGGCAAAAAGGGCAGAAGAAACCGTTGAGCAACTTGTGGTGCCCAAACCTTACAGGAAGTTGGTGTTGGAGTTGGCCCATGGGCACATTCTTGGAGGTCATCTGGGGACAGAGAAAACCCGAGAGAGGGTATTACAGAGATTCTATTGGCCGGGGGTGATGAAGGACATAGAAAATTATTGTTCCTCCTGCCCTGTGTGTCAGAGGTCGGCCCCAATGCCACATTTCCGTAGCCCGCTGGTCCCTCTACCCATCATTGAGGTCCCGTTTGAGAGGATCGCCATGGATTTGGTAGGTCCTATAATCAAGTCCGCTAGGGGGCACCAGTACATATTAGTTATAATGGACTATGCCACCCGTTATCCAGAAGCGATCCCTCTCCGAAATACCTCGGCCAAAACCATAGCCAAAGAGCTATCTCTTGTGTTTAGCCGGGTGGGTATTTGTAAAGAACTGCTTACGGACCAAGGTACACCCTTTATGTCCCGGGTTATGAAGGAGCTGTGTAAATTGTTCAAAGTGACGCAATTACGTACCTCTGTGTATCACCCCCAAACCGATGGGCTGGTTGAAAGATTCAACAAAACCCTAAAACAAATGTTGAAGAAAGTGGTGGATAGAGATGGAAAGGATTGGGACTGTCTACTTCCTTATCTGATGTTTGCTATTAGGGAGGTGCCCCAATCCTCTACGGGATTCTCCCCCTTTGAGTTACTGTATGGGAGACACCCAAGAGGGCTGTTGGATATTGCCAAGGAAACTTGGGAAAGTGAGAGTTCTCCCCACAGGAGTGTGATTGAGCATGTCGCCCTGATGCAAGACCGAATTGCACAGGTAATGCCCATCGTGAAGGAACATTTGGCCCAAGCGCAGTTAGCACAGCAGAGAGTGTACAACCGTGGAGCCAAGACCCGTACCTTTTCCCCGGGGGATAGGATACTGGTACTTGTCCCTACGGTTGAAAGTAAATTCCTTGCCAAATGGCAAGGCCCCTACGAGATAATGGAAAAAGTGAGCGAAGTGAATTACAAGGTCAGACAACCAGGAAGGCGAAAGCCCGAACAGATCTATCACGTTAATCTGTTGAAAGCCTGGAGGGATAGAGAGTCCCTAGTCGCAGACACTTGGTCACCAGCTCAAACTGGTTGCGTGATTCCTGAGGTTGGAATCGCAGCCACCTTGTCACAACCCCAACAACAGGAGGTTAAGGAGTTTGTGCTTCGTAACAAGGAGGTATTCTCTGAGCTGCCGGGACAAACATCTGGGGTAGAGCATGACATTATTACCCCGCCCGGTGAAAGGGTGAAGTTAAAACCCTATCGGATCCCAGAGGCCCGACGGGAGGCAATACGGGAGGAAGTACAGAAAATGCTGAACTTAGGGGTGATAGAGGAGTCCCAAAGTGATTGGTCTAGTCCCATTGTGTTGGTGCCTAAACCGGATGGGAGCTGGCGATTTTGTAACGATTTTCGTCAGTTGAACAAAGTTACAAAATTTGACACCTACCCCATGCCACGTATAGATGAGTTGATCGACCGGCTGGGAACAGCCCGATACATGACGACTCTTGACCTCACAAAAGGGTATTGGCAAATCCCCCTGGCCAAGTCGGCCAAAGAGAAAACCGCATTTGTAACCCCAGACGGGGCGTTCCAATATAAAAGAATGCCGTTCGGGTTACAGAATGCGCCGGCCACATTCCAGCGGAAAATGGACCAGATGCTGAGGCCCCATCGGAAGTATGCTGCGGCTTACCTGGATGACGTAATTGTCCATAGCACAGATTGGGCCTCACATCTGCCAAAAGTGCAAGCAGTCCTGGACTCTGTTCGGGAAGCGGGGTTTACGGCTAACCCCAAGAAGTGTACCATTGGGCAGGAGGAGGCCAAATATCTTGGGTACACCATTGGGAGGGGAGTAATAAAACCCCAACTCAACAAAGTCGAGGCCATCCAGAGTTGGCCACGTCCCAACAGCAAGAAGCAGGTACGAGCCTTTCTGGGAATCGCTGGGTATTATCGGCGATTCATTCCCCACTTTGCTTCTAAGGCTGTGCCCCTAACCAACCTGACGAAGGGGAAAGGGTCGGTCATGATTAAATGGACCCCCGAGGCTGAGGCAGCATTCCAATTCTTGAAACAAGCCTTATGTAGCCAGCCAGTGTTGTACTCACCCGACTTCTCTAAAGACTTTGTCGTACAAAGTGATGCGTCAGATGTGGGGTTAGGAGCAGTATTGTCCCAGGTCTGGAACGGGGAAGAGCACCCAGTCATTTACCTCAGCAGGAAGTTGAAGTCCCATGAGGTAAATTACGCCACCGTTGAAAAGGAGTGTTTAGCGGTGAAGTGGGCTCTAGATTCCCTTCGGTACTATCTGCTAGGTAGGCACTTTGACATGGTTACGGATCACGCTCCGTTAAAGTGGATGGCTCAAAACAAGGAGACAAATAGAAGAGTGAATAGGTGGTTCCTGGCCCTACAGGAATTCAACTTCACAGTAAAGCATCGCCCTGGCGTTCAAATGGGGAATGTGGATGCTTTGTCTCGAGTACATGAATGCCTGATTGCTGGTGTTCCAACCCCGAGGTTAAAACAAGAGGGGGGGGTATGTGACAGCAGGAAGGTAAAGTCACCTGGTTGCATCCAGGGGGGTAGATATATTTCGCCCAGATTCAGGCTTTACGCCGACTTATACAACTAGGTAGAGAGTTAATGAAGCCCAGCTGAGACTAGTGGGCTCATTGATGACTCATACCTCTAGGGAGAGGGCTGGGCGTCGTGCAGACAGGGAGTTGATGAGGCCAGCTGAAGCTTGTCAGCTCATTTAGGCCTCTATAAGAACTCCCAGCTTCATTAGATGTTAGCTCATGCCTGGAACCAGACCTGTGTGGACTGTCTAGGGAGAGTGAACCCCTGTGCGGTGAGAAAAAGCCTGTGTGGCTATTTGCTTGGACATTTAAAACCAGGGACTTAGGGACTAGGACAGCACTAGGCTGATCCCAGTTGTTAGTTAGGAAACCTGTATGTTTAGTCAGAGGTCAACTTGACCAGGATTTATTTTGGTTATGTTTCTTTTGCTTTGCTGTGTTTTGTCACTGTAAATAGAAAATAAACCGCACCTTTTGATTTTGAAAACCACAACCTCGTTTGCTGGGCCTGTTTTGTGTGGGGAGCCCATCCCGGGGGTCACACACACCCGCTGCCGAGCTAACCCCCTCACAATATATATATATGTATGTATGGGCTTTAGACATTAATGGCTGTGTGTCGAGTTATTTTGAGGGGACAGCAAATTTACACTGTACAAAACCAAAAGGTATATATACGTATTATGGTCAGCAAGTGGATATTATATTTCTTGTGAATAATTTATTCTGGTCATTGAAATTTATTAATGCTTGACGCGCCAATGCGCTAACATGGAAGCGCCAAATAATGATTTGCTCCCCTGCAGATTTTGTAAGTTTGCTCACTTACAAAGAAATGAAGGGTCTATAATTTTTATCATAAGTGTATTTTATATGATTGAGACAGAATATCAACCAAAAAATCCTGAAAAAACACGATACAAAATGTTATACCATATTTGCCGGCGTATAAGACGACCCCCTAATTTTCCAGCTAAAATGTTGGATTTGGGATATACTCGCTGTATAAGACGACCCCCTTCTGACTAGTCATGCCTCACCTCACTGTGCCATTGCATGCCTCACCTCGACGATCCCATACCTTATCCCTGTATGCAGAGTCAGTCAGACCGCGGGCGTCCATTGTTCAAAAGCCGCGCCTCCTCCTCGTGCTGTTCCGTGATAGGCGGAACACTCATTTTCCCAGCAGAGCCTCTGTTCAGTGTTCTGCCTATCACGGATGCCCTCTCGTCCGAGGATGAGAAGACATCCGTGATAGGCGGAACACTAACTGGAGGCTCTGCTAGGGAAAATTAGTGTTCCGCCTATCCGAAACAGCACGAGGAGGAGGCGCGGCTTTTGAACAATGGACGCCCGCGGTCTGACTGAGACTATGCATACAGGTACAGGTGTATAAGACGACCCCCAAGTTTTGAGGCATATTTTTAAGCATAAAAGGTTGTCTTATACGCCGGAAAATACAGTAAATGGAGTTGCAGCTCAGTGAGTAAAATAAGTATTTGATCCACAAGCAAAAAACTTGACTTAGTACTTGGTGAAGAAACCCTTGTTGGCAAGCACAGAGGTAAGACGTTTTTTGTAGTTGGTGACCAGGTTTGCACACATCTCAGGAGTGATTTTGGTCCACTCTTCTTTACAGATCTTCTCTAACTCCTTAAGGTTTCTTGGCTTTTGCTTGGCAAGTCAAAATTTCAGCTCCCTCCATACATTTTCTATAGGATTAAGGTCTGGAGATTGGCTAGGCCACTCCATGACCTTAATGTGCTTCTTCTTGAGCCACTCCTTTGTTGCCTTGGAGGTATGTTTTGGGTCCATGTCATGCTGGAAGACCCATCCACGCCCCACCTTCAGTGTTCTGGCTGAGGGAAGAAGGTTCTCACCCAAAATTTTGCAATACATGGCCCCTTAATGCGGCAAAGTCAACCTTTACCTTTAGCAGGGAAACGGCCCCAAAGCATCATGCTTGACTTTAGGGATGGTGTTCTTAAGCTCTTAGTCAGCATTTTTCTTCCTCCAAACACGGCGAGTCGAGTTAATGCCAAAGAGATCAATTTTGGTCTCTTCTGACCACAGCAGTTTCTCCTGATCCTTCTCTGAATCATTTAGATGTTGATTGGCAAACTTCAGACTAGCCTGTACATGTGTCTTCTACTGTAGGGGGACCTTGTGGGCGCTGCAGGATTTCAATTCATTGTGTTACCAATGGTTACCAATGGTTTGTTTGGTGACTGTGGTCCCAACTTCCTTGAGATCATTCACAAGCTCCTCCCATGTAGTTCTGGGCTGATCCCCCAACAATTGTCTCCTTCTCACCAAGCTTCTTGCTGATGGTCTTGTAGCCCATTCCAGCCTTGTGTAGGTCTATAATCTTGTCCCTGACATCCTTTGACAGCTCTTTGGTCTTGCCCATGATGGTGAAGTTTGAATGGAAGAAAGATTCTGTGAAAAGGTGTATTTTATACACATAGCGAGTTGTCGTTAGGAGAAACTTCTTACATTGACAGGACTAATCTGTGTACCACATGAGCGTTGCACATACAGCGCAATACCGTGTAAATATATATGTAGCACACACACCCTCGCCCCTTTCCGCTACCCCCATCTTTCTTTGGAGTAAGGCACACCTGCTACTTGCCCGTTGTCCAACTCCAGATATGGAGAGGCGAGCGGTATTAGATTTTTGGGCCTTGCGGCGAGTTACCTCTCCAGAGTGGATCCCTGGTCTCCGTTGTCTAGGCGGAAGTCCCTTTTGTAATAAAGCCAATGCCCACACAGGTGTAAAAAACCTAAGTAGCAAGGTTTTATTCTTTCCTTCAGGTAAAACTTGGAAGAGAGCGAGTAGAAACGACAAGTAGGGGAAGGTTCAGGCATGCAACACTTAAGCAACACTCGTCGCCACTCAAGCCTGAGTGGGTTTTGCTCACCCGGATAGTCCCGTTAAGAGCGGTCCTATCAGCCGGTGTGGAGCACGAAACAACTACTTGCGATTTCCCTGGGATACGATCAGGAGATCCTCTACCTCAGAATCCTTAAGTCCCGAACTTCCCGGCCTAGTAATAATTAGTCCTTAGGTGCCAATGGGGCACATTACCAGGCTTTTGGAGGATAGGAATCCTTCCCATTGACAGGTAACCAAGCCTCTCCAGAGACAGTGACTTCTTCATCAATCCCCTTGGGACCGATCCTCCCCTGGCTTCCTCTCCTTCAGAGTGGGCCACCCTCACTTGGGTACCCAGGGACTCCTTTTTAGGTGTAGGCCTCAGCCAAAAGGTGCCAGGCCTACCTGCAGCGATGCAGCCTTGGGCCGAAGGTGCCCGAGACCGAAACGCACTCACCCCTGGCCTGGAGGGCCCGGAGGCGCAAACTGCTCCTCCAATAATGACGTCTGCCCCTTTTGTATCCTCTCCCAGCACGCACAGCAGGCCGCCCACGCCCACTGCACGGCTGTCGAGAGAGAACACCCAATGGCGCTGTGACATTCCCCTTGGTTCCACCTGAGTCTGAGACGACAATGCCACCCACAGGCAACAGGGAACACCACAGCCAGGCAATATCACACCAGAGCAGAAGCAAGTTTTTAGGATAATTAACAGTCTGAGCCCAACTATTGGCTCAGACTAACCCCTAAATTTGAACATAGCGCCCCCTAAATTGGGGAGGGTGCTATATACATATATATATATATACACATCAGTAGTGTATTTAGGTTTTGTGCTGCCCTAGGCCTGACTAAACTCGTGCACCCCCTAATTTAAATATGACCCACCCCTTCCTGTTAAGGCCACACCCCTTTCTGTTTAAGACCCACCCTGAAATTATCGAGTTGGGATACTAGTTCTTAGGGCCTGAAGGGGGGGCAATGGATTCCCTTAATTTGCATAGATCTCCTCTCACCTCCTGTTTGGCTATGGGGCAGTAAGTGAAGGGAAATCTCTGCAATGGGACAGGGATGGTAAAAAATAAACTGACAGGGGCTATAACCCTCCCTTACTCTATCCAAAATGAAAAAAAAAAAGTGTTGCCTATAGTTCTACTTTAAGCACAAATTTCTGATAATTTTATGGAGAGGACTAAGAAGATATAACCATGCCAATGGTGCAGCAGTAAACATATAGCACAGAGAGGAAGGTTTATGGTCCAGAATAATAGGACAGTCAAAATTAGAAGCAGCTTGCGTTACACTGAAGCCTCGTACACATTCGACGAGATTCTTGTTAACCTTGACGAGTTTCTCGTCAAGCTTTCTATGCGTACACACTGACATTTCCCAATTTCCTCGTTGTTCTCCGCAGTCACGTCCAGCACGTACGACGGCACTATAAAGGGGAAGATCGATTTTTTTGGCGCCACCCCTTGGGCTGCTTTTGCTGATCTCGTGTTACCGCGTGTGAAGTAAAAGTTTGGGAAGAGACGATTCGCGCTTTTCAGTCTTCGTGCTTTTCAGTTCGTTTTCTGAGGTTCAGTTTGTGTTTGTGGATTCGTATCTTGACTTTCAGGGCGTCTAGGCAGGTCGTATCTGTTTTACAGTGCGTTCTTGCCCGTTCGTTTCTGATTTTCAGTTCGTTATTCATAGGCCTTGCTGTTCTAAAGTGCGTTCTGTTCTGTACGTTCTGATAAGACGTCCGTTTCCTAGCCATGCCGCCTGGACGTTCTCGTCGTCGAGTTCATGCTGTGCGTGCGCTTGGTGTTGGTCTGCTTGTTTTGGACCAAGACCAGTCCATGAATGGTGTGAGGAGGAGTTCATGGACCAAGAATTGGTTGCTCCAGCGGGACCAATTCTGCCACATGCCTCTGCTGCGGGAGATAGTTGAGAATAATCCTGAGGACTACAGGAATTTTCTGCGGATGTCTGACCCCATTTTTCAGGAACTGTTGGCTTTGGTGTCCCCCTATATTACCAGGCAGGACACCGTTATGCGGGAAGCCATCAGTGCTGAGCAGAGGCTCATCGCCACGTTACGTTATCTGGCGACAGGGAGAAGTCTTCAGGACTTGAAGTTCACGACAGCCATCTCCCCCCAGGCTCTGGGCCTCATAATCCCAGACACCTGTTCTGCCATCATCCAAGTCCTGCAGGAGGACTATATTAGGGTAAGTTTTCTCCTTTAACATCACATTTTATGTATTTCATGTATGCTAATGTATTGTATTTCTTTCATCCTTCCCTAATTACCATGATTGTAATATGCTGAGAATGTCCCCTTTGTCCTCATGCATGCTGGAAGCTTTAGATTGCCCCTTTTTTCTCCTCCATGCATATTTCCCTTCACTATAGCCCTGTACACACGATCAGATATCCTATGGATTTTCGTCTGATGGATTTGTCCATCAGAAATCCGATGAAACTGTTTTCCATCAGTCTTGCCCACACACCATCAGTCCAAAAACCGACCGTTCCAAACGTGGTGACGTAAAACACTCCGATGAGCTGAGAAAAATTTAATTCAATGCTACTGAGCATGTGTCGACTTGATTCTGAGCATGCTTGGGTTTTTTATCTGATGGATTTCCCCACAGACGATCGGAAATTGCCATCGGTTTTTTATCCATCAGATAATTTTAAAACATGTTCTATTTTTTAAAACCGATGGAAAAAAGACTGATGGGTCCCATACACGATCGGTTTGTCTGATGAAAACAATCCATCAGACGGTTTTCATCAGTCAAACTGATCGTGTGTACAGGGCTGAACCTTTCCAGCAGGGGCGCCTGTTGCAACAAATGTTTGGGGGTCCAACCCTAATTTAGGAAATAAACTTCCTCCATTTTTGCAAAGGTGCCTATTAAACGCCCCCAGTTGTCCCCTCCAATGCAGCCATTTTGTCCCCTCCAATGCAGCCATTTTGTCCCCTCCAATGCAGCCATTTTGTTCCCTCCAATGCAGCCAGTTTCCCCCCAGCCCTGCACATACCTTCTTGTGGTCAGCGCCATCCTTCTTCTGTCCTTGATGTCTTCTCCTTCCCTTGATGTTGCATCAGCCAATCATGTTACCATTAAACAGACTTGACGAACATGATTGGCAGAGCAGCCTGTCAGTGTTTACCCAAGGAATGCTCCCCCCCCCTGCGTCCCCTATTTAACTTTTATGAAGCCAATTACATCCCTCAGGCTGTAATGTGCAAGCCTATTTGCCTCCCTGTTTCTGATATGCAATTTTCACCCCATAAATGCCGCAGTTATTCATATGTTGGTCGCTTAACAGGGGGCCATCCACCAGAATAGTGGGCGGCATTGACAATACATAGGTTAATGCAAGGCATGAACCTATGTATTGTTCTGAGTGACGGGCACAGGAGAGAGGGGGCAGTGCTCCAGCGCCCACTCTGGACGCACCGCCACTGCACTGCTATCCTGTGGCCAAACACATCTACCCCCCCCAAAATAATGTATTAATGAACCATCAGAGGGGGTGATGAATATGAAACATGAGCCTTCCATTATACTTATTTAAAACACCTTAATAAACGTAGAATTTGATTGATGTTGGCCTCTGTTTTTTATTATAATCTCCTTGTAATGTAATATTTTTAAATTCTAATTTTCTTTCATCTTGTTTGCCTCCCCAGCTTCCTTCCACGCCACAGGAATGGCAGACTGTGGCATCGGCGTTTGCCACGCGGTGGGACTTCCCCAACTGCGGTGGTGCCATAGACGGGAAGCACGTCCGCATCGTGCCGCCACCCCGTTCTGGGTCCTACTACTTCAATTACAAGGGGTTTCATAGCATTGTGCTGATGGCAGTGGTGTCAGCACGGTATGAATTCCTCTATGTTGATGTAGGGAAGAATGGCCGGATGTCCGATGGGGAATCCTTCATCCAGACGGAGTTTGCCCTCCCTCTCCAGAGTGACGACCTTGCATTGCCACCGGATGCAGGGAATATTGAAGGACTCCCCTTTGTTTTCTTGGCTGATGAAGCCTTTGGACTCGGACCGCATCTTATGAGGCCATTTCCTCACAGGACCCTGACCCCAGAGAAGAGGGTGTTCAATTACCGGCTGGCCAGGGGCCGAAGAGTCGTTGAAAATGCCTTCGGCATAATGGCCAGCCGGTTCCGCATTTTTATGACTTCCATCCACTTGGCGGACTACAAAATAAACTATGTAGTTTTATGCTGCTGTGTGCTACACAATGTTCTCAGCAGAAAATCCAATTCATATATGGCCTCAGTATTGCCTGAGACTGGACTTTCACCTGCTAATCCCCTGCCGGGCCTGGAATCTGCCCGTCCTGGCTTGCCCCCCCAAAATGCCGGGGAGGTTCGGGACAAATATATGCAATATTTCACGGGTAGGGGGCAATTCCTATGCCAGGCTATGGCTAAAGATTCCTGGAGAATGAGCTAATTAAAATTCTGATTTCAAATTTTAACTTTGGTTTGTTTCCTGTCTCCTAGTTTGTCTTAGTGCATTTGTAGTGCCAAGTGTATTTTCCTTTAGTAAATAACAACCATTTCACTATGTAACCTTAACCACTTGCCGCCCGCCCTATAGCGGATTGACGTCAGCAAAGTGGTTGCAAAATCCTGACAGGAAGTCATATGACGTCCTCAGGATTTTGAGCCGCGGGGGGCGCGCATCGCGGCGATCGTTGCTGCGGGGTGTCAGTCTGACACCCCGCAACACCGATCTAGGTAAAGAGTCTCCGACGGAGACTCTTTACCATGTGATCAGCCGCATCCAATCACGGCTGATCACAGTGTAAACAGGAGAAGCCGGTCATCGGCTTTTCCTCACTCGCGCCTGTCAGACGCGAGTAGAGGAGAGCCGATCGGCTACTCCTCTGACAGGGGGGGGGTTTGTGCTGATCGATTATCAGCACAGCCCCCCCGAGGCTGCCCACTGGACCACCAGGGATGCCACTAGACCACCAGGGAACCACACCATAAAGATATATAAGGTATGCCACCCTAGACCACCAGGGATAATGGATGCCAATCAGTGCCACAATGGATGCCAATCAGTGCCCACAATGGGCACCACTGATTGGCAGGCATTATTGTTTGGCACTGATTGGCATCCATTAGTACAGTACAGTGCCACATATCAGTGCCTACCCATGCCACCTATCAGTGCCCACCCGTGCCACCTATCAGTGCTCATCCATGCCGCCTATCCGTGCCCATCAGTGCCGCCTATCTGTGCCCACCCGTGCCACCTATCAGTGCTCATCCATGCCGCCTATCCGTGCCCATCCATGCCGCCTATCCGTGCCCACCCGTGCCGCCTATCAGTGCTCATCCATGCCGCCTATCCGTGCCCATCAGTGCCGCCGATCTGTGCCCACCCGTGCCGCCGATCTGTGCCCACCCGTGCCGTCGATCTGTGCCCATCCGTGCCACCTCATCAGTGAAGGAGAAAACTAACTTATTTACAAAGTTTTGTAACGGAAACCAAAAAAAAAACTTTTTTTTTTCAAAATTTTCGGTCTTTTTTTTATTTTTTAGCAGAAAATAAAAATCGCAGAGGTGATCAAATACCACCAAAAGAAAGCTCTATTTGTGGGAACAATATGATACAAATTTAGTTTGGGTACAGTGTACCATGACCGCTCAATTGTCATTCAAAGTGCAACAGCGCAGAAAGCTGAAAATTGGTCTGGGCAGAAAGGTGTTTAAGTGTCCAGTATGGAAGTGGTTAAAAAAAACACAAATAAGGTTAGAGCGTATTGAAAAAAGGAGCTACACGTTGTTTCTGTTCAAACATTTTACTCTGTGCACATTCACACACGTTTCCTTTTTTTTTTTTTTTTTGGTCCTGGCCACAAACCGGCAATTGTTTTATTAGGAAAATACAAAAACAACAGTTGCATTCCAAAAATTACAACATTGGATACCTCTGAGCAATCTGACACATTCACTTACACAAACTATGTCTCTATGTGCCCGTCCTAATATGGGGTCTTGCCACCCCTTGCCCAGCCAAAAATTGAATATGCACACATTTTGTATTATTTTCCACTAGGGATTTTAAACTCCTGATCCCTATTGTCAACATGTGCTATCTGCCATCAGGGGTGATCAATGGACGTGTTTTGGGGGTGCAACCCCTTCCTCAGTTCACCTACTTTAGATACGAGGAAGGGGTTGCACCCCCAAAAGACGTACATGGATATCCCCTGATGGCAGATGGCACATGTTGACACACTGTGTGCATATTCAATTTTTGGCTGGTTGCATTGTCAAAAACAGTATAAAAGGTTGATGAACAGTCATTCCTGAAACAAAAATGAGGGTTTGGTTGACTTATTCGATTCTCCCCAAAACATCTAGAATGTCTTTAAATGTTTGATCCATCACATGAATTATTTGTTTTATTCTGTCCAGTTCCGTGCTACATTCCATCACTTGCTGTATTATGCGGAGGGCACTGTCAGCAGAGAAACGTGTACTATCCTTCACCACAACATTTACATCCCCTAAAAACAAAATAAAAAAGGTATTATAACTCTGCAGGCCTACATCTCTTACCTGAAGCTGTGGTGTCAGATACTGACCTGTTGTGGTGACCAGTTCCACAACGTCATCCACCTCTTCTTCCTGCACTTCTCCTTCCTCCACCTCAACTTCCTCAACATCCTTCGGTTGTGGGTCTTTGGGAGTTTGGGGTTGTTGTGAAGCTGTGGGGTTCCTGTGCTCCCTGGAGTGTTCTCCTCCCAGTCTTCTCTCCCCTATGAGAATCAAACAAAAGGTCTATTTATCACACAGAAATTCTCTATGAAAAATAAAAACAGGCTAAATTGCTTGGAAGTGGGGTACAAGTGTGTGTTTGGGCGGAAGTTAAAGATGAATGCATTATTTCAGACCAATAATATGTTTAGTATTCACCTTTGGCTGTCAGTTTTTAGACATGGAGGCACCACAAAAAATCACTAATGCACCTGTGTGGGACACCCAAAAAAGGCGGGTCTGGTGGCCCACACTATAGTGCTCCAAAGTACAGATGTGGTACCAGCTGCTGAGTGTCCTCTCCTTTACACTGACTAAAGTTTGCATTTCATTCTCTTTACAAACACATCATCTAGCCTAAAAATTTGGAACAAATTTTTTTTAAAAACACGCAGATGTCTAATTACTTTTGTGGCTATAAAATAAGCCAAAACAGCGGATAGTGGGCGAACGAAGTGTCTGTAACGTAACGAACGATTACTGTGCCAAACCAAGTTCAAATTATTAAATTATGGAAGGGAGTCCAATATGATAAAATCAAAAAAAGGAGCAACATGTAAGTTGAGAAAAACATTAATAGCAGAAAAGTGTACATTTTACTTACTTTTTGCTAGCATTCTCTTAATGCTCCTTAACTGCTCTGGCTCCCTCAGTTTGAGGTCTGACCACCTCTTTCTGAGCTGCTCATTTGAGCGTTTCACCCTGAAATTCGTCTTCAGACTCTTCACGACTTTCTTCAGGATTTTGGCCTTCCTTCTATTTGGTTTGCTATACGGCCCATGCTTTGCGTCATAATCAGACTTGAGCAAGATGTCCACCATCTCTGCCATCTCTGCAAAATACATATTCGATGCCTTGAATCTCCTCCTTGATCGTGACGTTTCCTCGGTCTCCGGGCTTGTCTCCTCCTCGTTAGTTGCGGAATTATCAGACACCTGCTGTAAATCCGCCATATCTGTCTGCGCACCGAAAGAGAAGGGGCGGGGAAAAGATGTTAGTTAGAACGTCATGGGCGGGCGACGTGTTCGTAGTTTGACGCATGCGTTGTGTGTATATAGCAAACACACATGTGACTATACTACGTTCGGTGTGCGGAGAGAGGAGTTCAAGTTACGGACGTGCGAACGAAGGTATATGATTTTGTGAGTTGGACAAATTGTTGGCCTATACTGTCTGGAGAATGTTGTAGGATATATATGGTGACTACGATGTTAAGGAGGTTAGACTGTGTGCCTCACATTAGTTATATATTATTTATTTTACTTGCAGATACAATATGGCGGAATTTATAGACCGGGTAAGGGAGCTGCCCGCTCTGTGGGAGACGAAAAACCCCATCCACAAAAAAAGAGGGGTGAGAAAAGCAGCGCTGGAGACCCTGCTCCCATTTGTGCAGACCAAGGTGCCCACAGCCACAGCAAAACAGGTGGACACTAAAATTGGGAGCTTGAGAGGCACCTACAGGACTGAACGCTCTAAGGTCCTGGCTTCTCAGAGGTCAGGAGCAGCAGCAGATGATGTGTATGTCCCCAATTTGTGGTACTACAGCAGGATGTCCTTCCTGGATGACCACATTGAGACAAGGCCATCACTCTCCACTCTTCCCCCCAGACTTCCCTGCAGCCAACCTGAGCCTTCTCTGGAGCAAGAGGAGGCAGCCATCCTGGATGATCCTGATTTGGCCATCTGGAGCCAGGTATAGTATTAAATGAAAATGTATTGGGATAAAAATAATGTTTGACAAATATGTCAAGATGACAAACATAAACTATTTAGAGTTCCACAAGTGAAATCAAAATCTCTAGACATTAGTCTGCACTTAATTGGGTGCTAAATAGTCAATCTGATGTATTTGTAAATTTTAGAAAATGATTTCAGGATTTACATTCTAATTGGTTCAATCATGATTATAAATTTTGAGGCAAAGATTAAAGCAACATATTAAACTATGTCCCTTTTTCATACACAGGATGAAATCAGCCAGGAGGAGGGTCTGGAAACTGTCAGACAGGAGGAGGCAGGGCCCAGTGGCAGCCAGGAGGTGGCAGGGCCCAGTGGAAGGCAGGAGGTGGCAAGGCCCAGTGGCAGCCAGGAGGTGGCAGGGCCCAGTGGCAGGCAGGAGGCGGCAGGGCAAAGGAGAAGCACCAGATCACAGGTGCCTCCCATCCAATTTCCCAAAAGAGGCAGGAGGGACAGGACCACCAGTGAGGCAGCAATGGCCCTTATTCAAGAGGCCCATGCCACCCTCAAGGAGCCCACATCCCCTGAAGAGGCCATTGCCGGCCTAGTGGAGGCAAAGTTCAAGGTGATGAGCATGGAGCAACGCCTCCTATGCGAGCCCCTGCTCATCACCTTGCTCAACAAGGGGGTGATGGGAAAAATTACCCCCAATACAGCAATTTGTGAGGTGGCACAACTGTCCCAACCTCAACCTCCTCCTCCACCTTCTTCTTCTGCCCCACCCCCTTCTCCTCCACCTCCTTCTTCTGCCCCACCCCCTTCTCCTTCACCTCCACCTTGTTCTTCCGCTCCATCTCCACCTCATTCTTCCGCCCCACCCCCTTCTCCTCCACCTCGTTCTTCCGCCCCAACCCCTTCTCGTCCACCTCCACCTTGTTCTTCCGCCCCACCCCCTTCTCCTCCACCTTGTTCTTCCGCCCCACCCCCTTCTCCTCCACCTCCACCTTGTTCTTCCGCCCCACCCCCTTCTCCTCCACCTCCACCTTGTTCTTCTGCACCACCCCCTTCTCCTCCACCTCCTCCTCCTCCTCCTGACAGGAGTACCCCTCCAGTGGCCCAGCCTCCAGCCAAACGAAGAAGAAAGGCTGCAGGGAAGGTTGCAGGGAAGGTTGCCAGGAAGACGAGGAAGTGATGGCCTTCCTTCATTGTGGTCGGACAGAAGGCAGCCTGTTGTAGTACCACACACTTGGGACATATATGTCACCTGCTGCTGTTCCTGACCAAGCTCCCAATTTTAGTGTCCACACAGGGTTGATGTGTGGTCTGGGGTCCCTGGGATGCACAAATGGCAGCAGGTTGTCCAGCGCTGCCTTCTCTTTATTTTTTACAAAACATGAATAAATGTTATTTTTGTTTAAGTTCATACTTGACTATGTGTATTTGTAAAAATTTAAAATTTAGCTTTGGAGTAAGCAGAGACATTTGACTGACAAAAAAAGGGTCAGATAACAACCCCCCTAAAAAATAAAATAATCTGATTTCCCAAAAAGAGGGTGTTACATTTTACAACTATATATTAAAATATTCAATGGGAGATCACTATCAAAACATTGCGAAATTAAAATTAACATCAGTTTGAAAAATATAAAAATGTTAAATATTCATAAAAACTTGCACGATATAATACACATAAATCTTCTTAAGAGCAGCATGAAAAAGGTTAAAAAAAGATAGTCATAACTCTGTGTGAATATCAGCAGCAAAAGAAGTTCTTTCGTTTTGATTAATGTAACATTCTAAAGAAGATTTCAATGCACAACATTTAAACGATGCAATAATTTCGAGCGTGACGAATGTGCTATCTCCATTACGAAGGCTTGTTTTACCAGAAGATGCGCTCCCGTCTCATACTTGCTTCTGAGCATGCGCGCTTTTGAAAGACTCGTTAAAGCATACACACGAACCATTTTCTCGTCACAAAACAGGCCGACGAGAAACACGACGAGGAAATCAGGAATCCTGACGAGAAAATAGAAAGCAGGTTCTCTATTTTCTCGTCGAGATTCACGGCAATTTTCTCGTCGTAAAACCATACACACAAACGGTTTTCTCGAGAAAAAAGCTCTCGCAGCACTTTTCTTGCCGGTTTTGGACGAGAAACTCGATCGTGTGTACGAGGCTTAACAATGTAGCACAAGCCGGCGGGGACTCTTTTCCGTGCTGCCCCCCTGCAAAGTGCTGCCCTAGGCCTGGGCCTTGTTGGCCTAGGCCAGTATACAGCGTTGATACACACACACACACACACACACACACACACACACACACACACACATATATATATATATATATATAATTTTTGGGGGCTCTACGTAATTTTCTAGAGAAAAATACTGATTTGTACATGTAAACAACAAACATCAGAAAAAGCCCCAGTCAGCAAGTGGTTAAAATACATCTATGATAAAAATGATAGTTTTCTTTCTGTAAGTGGGAAAACCGTACGCAATCTGCAAGGGATCAAATCATTATTTCCCCGCTGTATTAGGAGGTAGAGATATGGCTACAGACTGGCTATACTCCGACATGTTTTGCCCCATCTAGAATTTAGACCCGTCTAGCATTAGCATGCGTTTAGACACATCGTGTTTTTTTTATATATTTATTATAATTTATATAGAGGAGAGAATTCTGTGTACTTCACACGTCTGGAATATATCAGGAACACGGATAAATCAATACTTATAAAAAGATCTACTAATTGTTGATTTAGCCACTTGCTTACCGAAAGTTTCCCCTTCATACCCAGGCCAATTTTTAGCTTTCAGCGCTGTCACACTTTGAATGAAAATTGCGCGGTCATGCAACACTGTAACCATGTGACATTTCTATGCTGCACTAAAGAGCACTGATGAGGCGGCACTGATGGGCTGCATTTATGAGCACTGATGAGGTGGCACTGGTAGGCTCCACTGATGAGGGGGCACTGATGGGCTGCATTGATGAGCACTGATGGGCTGCACTGATGAGGTGGCACTGGTAGGCTCCACTGATGAGCACTGCTAGGCTGCACTGATGGGCATTGATGAGGCTGCACTGATGGGGCTGCACTGGTGAGCACTGATGAGGTGGCAGGGGTGGACACCAATCGGCAGCACTGATGAGGTGGCACTGATGAGGTGGCACAGGTAGGTGACACTGATAGGTGGCACCTATGATGATGTATTAATGGGCACTGATTGGCAGCACTGATGGGCATTAATAGATGGCACTGGTGGGCACTGATGAGGTGGCAGCGGCTCTCCTATTGCGGGACCAATGTCCCATTTACACTGTCACCGTGAGGGTAAAAAAAAAAAGGAGATTACTGGCTTCTGTTTACATCATTGGCTGACAGCTGATCACGTGGTAAAGGGCCGGGTGATCAGCTTGGTCTCATTGGACTCGCTGATCACAGAGCGCGCTGCCCGCACCCCGCAGGAGCGTGCAGGCAGCGCATGCTCAGGAGTACATACATGGACGCCCTCCCAGCAATATAAGCACGCGCTGTAGCCTATAGCACAGGCGCGAACAGGTTAAAAAAAACAATTTCAAATATCAACGCGTTTCAAGGGGCAACACCCCCCCTAAACACACACCCTTCATCAGGGCTGCAAGAATAAGCAAACAAATGATGATAATGATGAAAAATAATGTCTAGATGTGAATATATCCCACAAAATCCAGAACATTCCATGACATCATCAGACATATCACAGGAACTTCAGTTGTCTAGGCTGAATGATAGAATGTGGGAAGAGACCAGCAATAGAGGAAAAAATCCTCCAATAAGAGCGCTGATAGAATATAAACATCTCACACAGAAAAGGTGCAACTAATCAGGTGCTGAAATAGAAGTAATTGGCTACCATAACAAGTACTAAAGTAAGGAAGAACTAAAACACATAAAAGAGACCAAACTGCTGAAATAAAATGAATTGACTCCTAAAATCGGATAAAAAATAATAATCTATGAATGGAGGAGGCAGACCTTTCCTTCATCCATCTTCCCCCGAATCATAGAAGTTGTACTATCACCACAATGAAAGCCAAACTATGAATGGAGGACGCTGACCTTTCATTCATCCATCTTCCCCCCCCCAATCATAGAGTGGAGGTGGACCTCATTCACCCATCTGTCCTCCAGTCACAGAAGCTGTACTGTCTGTTCCCACAATGAAAAACTATGAATGGAGCAGGCAGACCTTTTATTCATCCATTCCCCCACCCCCCCAAACATAGAAGTTGTACTATCTGTTCTCAGAAACTCAAACTATGAATGGAGGAGGCAGACCTCTCATTTACCGCTCCTCCATTCATAGATTGCTTTCATTACTTAAAATATGTGAACTATAGATGCCATTATATCATTTTTTTATTATAATTTCTATTAATGAAAAGCAACAAATGGAGGAGGCAGACCTTTCGATCATCTTCTCCTTAATTCATACAAGCTGTACCATTTGTTCCCACAATAAAAAGCAATGAATGAAGAAGGCAGACATTCCATTCATCTGTCCTCCATTTATAGAAGCTGTACTCTCTGTTCACACAATGAAAGTCAAACTATGAATGGAGGAGATGGTCCTGTCACCCACCTCCTTCATTCACAGATTGCTTCCATTACCTAAAATATGGTAAATGTAGATATAATCCTATAGGAAGAATAGTGATGTGGTGACAGGTTCTCTTCGGTATAATCAGACCCGGAAGGCAGAGTGCTGCTGATCATTACCCCGAGGATACAGATATGGAAGGATTTTATTAAAGAAGATCTAAAGCCAATTCTGAATTGTTACTTCTGATAAAGTTTTTACTTCCCGTGTCCCCCTTGGGAGATTTCCCTTCACTTCCTGTTCTGTAGGCACAACAAGAAATCCTCTCTAAGAAATTCTATTCCTGTCCTGGTGACACCTAGACTTTCCCTTCCTTTCAGTCCCGGGCACTAGTGGTCACCAGGACAGGGAACCCCGATATCTATAATATGGTGATAGGAGGCGGAAGCCATGATGTTTGGCGGTTTTTACTAATCTTAAAGCGGAGTTCCGGCCGAAATTTTACTTTTGAGATAAAAATACTCTTATAATCCTCATGCTTAATGTATTCTAGTAAAGGTATGCTGTAAACGAAGGTCCATTTTGTATTTTTGCACCATTGATTTCTTACTTTTGTAAGTTCCAGCAGGTCGCGGCCATCTCATGTGTGGGCATCTGAAGCCAGACTGTATCTCTTCCTGTAGTCCATGCAGGCTGGTTACCCAGCATGCACCTCCAGATCTCACACATGCTCAGAGCAGCACAAGCAGTGTAATAGGTTGTAGGTTGGGTTTCCATAGCAACAGCAGTGTCAGAGGAAGTTGCCACCAATTAGCTATGGAAACCTAAATTTGCCCCATAATATTGCCCCATCAGGTGCTGAGAAAAAAAATATCCAATTGGTTTACAGTGCACAGATTAGTGAGGGATGCTGAAGAGATGAAAATGTGGGTGGAACTCCACTTTAAAGTCAAGCAAATAAAATACCCCCCCCCCATACACCTCTATGTAGAGATACACTCTCCAGCAGTACAACAACATGGGAAGATTAACCCTTTGTTGACATTGCATTTGCAATGCAGTGCAGCTGGCAGTTAATCTGCTGCACATACATTTTGCAGCAGTGCCGTTAAGCGAGGTGCAGACCAACTGCCACGATGACATCATCGTGGTGGAGATTTCAGAGCTGATATAAACAACCTCAGAGCTGGCTGAGTGTCAGTCTGAGCTTGACTCTTGTAGAGAGCACACGTGTGTGTAATCTGCTCTGAGAATTCTCATTCGATTTACTAAGCCAATTCAGATATCTTTCTGATTAGCTAAGAAAACACTTTTATTATATATTATATATTAGATTCACATATTTGTCACAAATTTGGAAAATGAGCCTTTTTAAAGTGCTTTGTGTCATTTCCTGCTTTCTGGCATTTGGTGTAGAATTTGCTCGTGCCCGGCCATTGTACACCCATCTGGATGCTACAGCCGGCTCTAAACTGGTGATCCCATGTGTGGTCACCACCAAACATCCCTCTGGTGCAAGTAGTGTTGGGATCGAGTGGGGAATGACTCCGGAAGGAGGAGGTTCCTACACACCTATCCTACATTATAATCAGGTCTACCTGCAGAAGCACCAAAGTAAAAGGTTTCATCTGCGTCTGACCCGCTCAGATGAAGAGGATTGCTCCTTGGTCATCAGCCCCGTCCTGCAAAGAGACAGCGGAACCTACGAGGTCTGCCTCACCGTGGACAACGTCCAGCTTCACCCATCCAAGAAAGTCATCATTCACGTGATTGGTAAGTGTTACAGGTTTTGGTTTATTGTTCATTCTATGTATGGGGGATTTCTCTTGCTGTAAGGGGGGGGGGGGGGTATTACTAAGGACCAGTACAGCTCAGAGTACTTGTGGGCTGCTGGGTAATCTTTTAACCCTTTCCCTGCCAGTTTTCTCCCCCACACAATGCAAAACACATCTTATACCCAAAAATCATCAACACAGGAGACGTCTGGTCATTGCAATCTGATGTATTGTATCTCACCATCACTTCTCACACTATACACCTATAGGAACCATCACACTATACACCTATATAGGGACCATCACACTATACACTTATAGGGACCATCACACTATACACTTATGGCAAACCTTGGCACCCCAGATGTTTTGGAACTACATTTCCCATGATGATCTACACTGCAGAGTGCATAAGCATCATGGGAAATGTAGTTCCAAAACATCTGGGGTGCCAAGGTTTGCCATCACTGACCTATAGGGACCATCACACTATATACACTTAGACCCCTTTCACACTGAGCCGCCCATAGCGTCAGCGGTAAAACGGCGCTATTTTTACCGCCTACGCTATGGGCGGATTTGCGCGCCTTTCGGCCGCTAGCGGGGCACATTTAACCCCCGCTAGCGTCAGAGAAAGGGTAAAAACCGCCAGCAATGTGCTGCTGAAGCAGCGCATTGCGGGCGGTATAGCCGCGCTGTCCCATTGATTTAAATGGGCAGGAGCGGTAAAGAGCGCCCCTTCACTGCTCCAAAGATGCTGCTAGCAGGACTTCTTTTTTTTTTTATTGTCCTGCTAGCGCAACGCTCCAGTGTGAAAGCCCTCGGCTTTCACACTGGAGACAATGGAGCAGCTGTTTGAGGGCGGATTGCAGCCACTATTTTTAACGCTATAGCGCCTGCAATACACCCTCAGTGTGAAAGGGGTCTAATAGGACCATTACACTATACACCTATAGGGATGTGACCATTAAACTATACACCTATAGGGACTATCACATTATACACCTATAGGGGCCATTATACTATAAGCCTATAGGGACCATTACACTAAATGGTGACAGTTGATACTTTTAATTTGCAGAATATTTGTTCAACTGTTTATCAACTCTAAATTTTCTAAAAAAAAAAAAAAAGAAAAATGTTGATTCAATCAACTCCAACACAATGGAATTTCCCCATCTGATATAAAAGTCAATAGATACCAAATCTGTCATGGCTCACAATTGTACGCCCCCATAATGATCCATAGATACTCTAAACCAGGGGTCTCAAACTGGAGGCCCTCCAGCTGTTGCAAAACTAGTCCCATCATGCCTCTGCCTGTGGAAGTCATGCTTGTAACTGTTAGCTTAGCAATCCCTCATGGGACTTGTAGTTTCGCAACAGCTGGAGGGCCACAAGTTTGAGAACCCTGCTCTAAACGCTTTATAAAACCTCCTCAGATTTGGAGTTCACAATAAATAATGGCCCCATAATCGTTTCTCTCACTTGTGAGACCTGCATGGCAATATTCCACATGTGTTGTGCAATTGTTAAATATGTGCAGTGTGCACATGTGCGCATGTATGTGTATATGAGGGGGGGGAGGCCTTAAATTTAATTATTCGTTTTGACAACTTTTTACATATTATTTACTTAACTTTATTACTATAACAAAGACAATACATGAAAACCCTGTAGAAGTGGTAGGGCAGCTGTACAGCCGGGAGTCGGCGCTGACAGTGTAAACAAACTCATGGCTGCTGTAGTGGCTGTGAGTTTGTTTGCATCCTATTAACAAAGCAGGGGCAGGCAAAAAGGTTTACAAAGAATATTATATACTAGCGCCCAACTCCAGGAAAAGTAAAATTCCTCCCTTGCTGCTTCCTCACTGCAAGGGTTAATTGGATATTTGTGTCTAGAGGGGCGAAAAAAGCAGTTTTACTTACTCGATCCTCTGCTCCTTTATGTTCCGATGGTGGAGGGTTCCTCGGCAGAGGAAGTGAGGGGAAATCTATTCAGTGGAAACACAGAGAGCATTTTATTGTCAATGCAGTGGGGAAGAGTCTGATATTTTGTTAGGTTTTTATTGATGTGCCCCCAATGGGGAGGTTTCTCACCACGTCCTGTTTCTGTGGTCCTGGTCCCCAGTACAGGACGTAAGAGGAAATGTACGGCTCTAACCCCACCCTGCTCTATGCAAAAATGTAAAATACCTGATTTTGTTTTTGATCCATGACACATTGGACCAGGGTCATTTTGAGTAGATTTATAGTCATGAATGCAAACTGGTTTGCTCAGCTCTAGTGTTCATTATTTAAACATTTAAGCTAATTTCCTTTGTTTCTGTTTCATCAGATTCTACTTTGGAGGCTGCTGATACCGAGATGGTCAAAAAGCTCCATGGAGACCTACAAGAACCGACCCCATCAGTCACTGACACTGGGGGTTCCGGGATGTCTCCACCAACCACTGAGACCAGCAACTATGGTTCAGGGATTGTGTATACAGATAGCACACCCCCTTCAGTTACTGACACTGAGGGTTCCAGGATGTCTCCACCAACAATACCTAAGACCAGTGACTATGCTTACTATGATTTGGGAAGCCTAGATATAGAAAGTGCGACCCATTCAGTCACTGGTACTGAGAACCCAATGATGTCTCCACCAACAATGACTAAGACTAGTGACTATGCTTACTATGATTCAGGAAGCTTAGATATTGATAGCGCAACCCATTCAGTCACTGGCACTGAGACCGCTAGGATGTCTCCACCAACGATGACTAAGACCAGTGACTATGCCTACTACGATTCGGGAAGCTTAGCTATTGATACCGCAACCCATTCAGTCACTGGCACTGAGGGCTCCACAATGTCTGCACCAACAATGACTAAGACCAGTGACTATGCTTACTATGATTCGGGAAGCTTAGATATCGATACCGCAACCCATTCAGTCACTGGCACTGAGACCGCTAGGATGTCTCCACCAACAATAACTAAGACCAGTGACTATGCTTACTATGATTCAGGAAGCTTAGATATTGATAGCGCAACCCATTCAGTCACTGGCACTGAGGGCTCCACAATGTCTGCACCAACAATGACTAAGACCAGTGACTATGCTTACTACCATTCGGGAAGCTTAGATATCGATACCGCAACCCATTCAGTCACTGGCACTGAGACCGCTAGGATGTCTCCACCAACAATGACTGAGACCAGGAACTATGCATACTACGATTCAGGAAGCCTGGATAGAGATAGCGCAACCCCTTCAGTCACCGACACTGAGGGCCCTGGGGCGTCTCCACCAACAATGACTGAGACCAGTGACTACGACTCAGGAAGCCTAGATATAGATAGCGCGACCCATTCAGTCACTGGCACTGAGGGCTCCACAATGTCTGCACCAACAATGACTAAGACCAGTGACTATGTTTATTATGATTCAGAAAGCCTAGATATAGATAGCGCAACCCCTTCAGTCACTAGCACTGAGGGCCCCAGTGTGTCTCCACCAACAATGACTGAGACCAGTGACTACGATTCGGGAAGCCTAGACAAAGATGGCGCAACCCATTCAATCACCGACACTGAGGGCTCCAGGATGCTTCCACCAATGACTGAGACTAGTGACTATGATTCGGGAAGCCTAGATAAAGATCGTGCAACCCATTCAGTCACTGACACTGAAGGCTCCAGGATGCTTCCACCAATGACTGAGATTAGTGACTATGATTCGGGAAGCCTAGATATACATAGCGCAAGCCCTTTAGTCACTGCCACAGAGGAGTTTGGGATGTCTTCACCAACGACAACTGAGACCAGTACATATATTATAGGAATCCCAATCACCGGTTCCGGTATGATCTCTCAAATGAAGATAAATGGCAGCTTTCTATTACAAGTTGGACCCCTTCTTCTAATATTGATCATCGTCAGTACAACAGGATGCTTCGTTGGGTAAGTCATTGTACATTCTTCATAGGTTTTCTGTATTTTCTACATTACACGTTTTCATGTTATCACCCATTGTCACTGAGCTCCCACCTCCTAATGTTTACCTTTTCCCTGCCTGCAGACAGGCAGTGGATCAGACCGAGGCGGTGGGTTTTCTGTGTGCATTGCCCGGGGTTTAGCAGCACAAGCCCCCATAATGAGATTAATGCACCTCTAACATTTGTTCTATGGGGAGGGGTAAATAAACTTAGGCTGCTGGTAACAGTAAAAAATGGGGTGATGGCGTGTGACTATTTGTTTTCTATCAAACACAAATTTAGGCTGCTTCAGATATTAATTCTGAAAATTTCTGCTGGTTTATGGACACATTCCTATAACATTTCTTTATCTCCACAGAATTTGGTACTGCAGGGATAGACCAAGAGAGAGGGACAGGCTAAAGAGGATGGAAGGAGGACTCGTAGTGATAACAGAAAGACTTGCAGCGAAGAAAAGACAAGAAGAGGAGGAAGAACTTTTGGAAGTAATTGTGATACAACCCTACTCGAAGTCTGTTATCGACCCCAAAAGACTGGACAACTGTGAAGCAACCATGGGCAGTTGCAGAGTGGATAGCACAACCCCTTCAGTCTCTGGCACGGAGGGCCCCAAGATGTCTCTATCAACAATGACTGAGACCAGTGACAACAATTCGGGAAGCCTAGATATAGATAGTGCAACCCCTTCAGTCTCTGGCACGGAGGGCCCCAGGGTGTCTCCACCAACATTGACTGAGACCAGTCACTACAATTCGGGAAGCCTAGATAGAGATAGCACAAACCCTTCAGTCACTAGCACTGAGGGCCCTGGGGTGTCTCCACCAACAATGAATAAGACCAGTGACTACAATTTGGGAAGACTAGAAATGGATAGCACAAACCCTTCAGTGACTGGCACTGAGGGCCTAGGGGTGTCTCCACCAACAATGAATGAGACCAGTGACTACAATTCGGGAAGTCTAGATAGAGATAGCACAAACCCTTCAGTCACTAGCACTGAGGGCCCCGGGGTGTCTCCACCAACAATGAATGAGACCAGTGACTACAATTTGGGAAGACTAGACATAGATAGCACAACCCCTTCAGTCACTGGCACTAAGGGCCCCAGTGTGTCTCCACCAACATTGACTGAGACCAGTCACTATAAAGTAAAGAAGCGTAGACGAAGATGGCACAAACTATTCTGTCACAGACACTGAGGGCTCCAGGAAGCTTCCACCATTGGGAGTAGAGGGTGAGGGCAGGGTGGGGGGGGGGGTAGGAGGATATGCGAGGTCAGGGTGGTAAGTGAAGGCAGGGTGGGGGGAATTAGGGGGGTAAATGAGGGTGAGAGGAATAGAGGGCAAGTGAAGTAGAGGGTAGGCAAGGGCAGGGGAAGTAGAGGGTAAGCGAGGGCAAGGTGTGGGGGGAGTCAGAGGGTAAATGAGGGTAGGGTCTGGGAAAGTAGGAGGGTAAGCGAGGTCAGGGTGGGGGAAGTAGGGGAGTTAATGAGGGTAGGGTGGGGGGTAGGGGGGCAACTGAGGGCACGGTAGATGAGGGCTGTGACGAGTGATGCGATTGGATGCTGTGGGTGATGGCATCTCCTGGTTGCAGTCAGAGCTGGCTGACAGACTGGTCTCTGGCTCTACTCTCGTGTTGTACTTGCAGAAATGTTGATGTGTGTATATATACATTGCGGGCAGGCGCCCTCACAACATTTAAGCATTAGACGTTTTGCTTAGAATCTATAAGAAATCTACGGTATACAAAATGCCTTCCTTCTTTGAAACCTGATGGAAATATTGAACTTTAAAAACTACAGTACCATTATAATTATCTTTAATCATTGGATCCTTTTTTGACACATTTAGTGTGCAAGCTAAGGACTGTCAGTTTTCTAAATCATTTGAATAAACCACAGGATAACACCAGTGTTTTCAATATTAGGACAAGTACTGCATTTCAGATTTGTTGCCTCTATTGATTCGTATATACATTACAATTGCTGCTTGATAGGTCCCACCATTATCTCCATTAAGCTGGCTCCTTATCCCTCCCATCCCACCCCTTCCAAACATTTGGACTATCCTACAGTCAGCCAATAATAAATTAGTGAACATTAGATCCTAATTTAATTTTACCCATTCAATTGTAATTTAATGAATTGACTTTGACTGGCCGTTGGTTAATGCAAAAGCGTCCGGAATTTGTTCAGTGTTGTCCTGTATTGTTATATGTTTGTCTCATTTGTTGAATGTCTACGGTAATTAATTCAATGCCTGAATGCATTTAATTTATTTTTTTAAATACTGCACTATTTCCAGTTGGAAACTTTTGATACATTAAATATATTTTGTACATGGAATAAATTCAATATTTTTTTTGATATTTTCCAGTCTGATCCTACTGTTGCTAAAAGTAACCCTTTACCCGGCTCTCCCTGTTAGGCCCCTTTCACACTGGGGCGGTTTGCAGGCGCTATTGTGCTAAAAATAGCGCCTGCAAACCGAGCCTAAACGGCGGCTGCTGTCTCTCCAATGTGAAAGCCCGAGGGCTTTCACACTGGAGCGGTGCGCTAACAGGACGTGAAAAAAAAGTCCTGCTAGCCGCATCTTTGGAGCGGTGAGAGGAGCGGTGTGTTTACCGCTCCTACATCGCTCCTTCCATTGAAATGAATGGGACACCGCAGTAATTTGACACAGGTATGCCATTCAGTTGCAGCGCAGGGGCGGATGCCCCCATGCTTCGGCATATATAAATGGTGCATGTATGCCCATCATTAGAAGTGGGTGGATGAAGGGCGGTATTCTAATGGTGGGCATACCGATCAATTTATTTTCGTTTAGCCCACAGGCTGCGTGAAAAAAAAAAAAAAGATTACAATATTTGCCCAACAAGGACCAGCAACGTACTGGTATGTTGCTGGACTTTAAGTGGTTATGCCAGAATGATGCCTGCGGGTTTAGGTATCATCTTGGTATCGTTCTTTTCAGCCAGCAGTCAGCTTTCATGTAAAAGCAATCCTAGTGTCCCCCCCTCCCACCGTCTTCCATGGTTTTCTTTGGCTCTCCTGTCCCAACAGGGAACCTGAGAATCCAGCTGACCATAGAGCTGATCGAAGACCAGAATGGCTCCAATCATCTCTATGGCCGAAGAAGCCAGAAGCTTTGAGCATGACTTCTTTTTCGCCGGATATAAACAGTGCCATTGGGAAATTGGAAAAGCATCTTATCACACCAATCTTGGTGTGGTCAGATGCTTTGAGGGTAGAGGAGAGATCCCTGTCACTACCCATCGCTATCATAGGGGATATTTATATTACCTGTGATAACAATAAAAATTATTAAAAAATACCCCACCCCTGTCCCCCCATGCTTGCGCGCAAAGGTGAACGCAAGCATCGGTCTGGTGTCATATGTAAACAGCAATTGCACCATCATGTGAGGTATCACCATGAACGTCAGATCAAGGGCAGTCATTTTAGTAGTAGAACTCTTATGTAAATCTAAAGTGGTAACCTGTAAAGGCTTTTAACTACTTTCCGCCCAAGGGCCGTTTAGAAAAAAAAAAAACGCGTTAGAAATTGCTACGCAAATACCATGCGAGATAAAAAGTTGCAATGACCGACATTGTATTCTCTAGGGCCTCTGCTAAAAAAAACATATATAATGTTTGGGGGTTCTATGTAATTTTCTAGCAAAAAAAAAAAAGTGTTTTTTTCCCAAAAAATTGCAGTGCAAATACTGTGTGAAAAAAAAAAAATCAACACCCACCATTTTAATCTGTAGGGCCATTGCTTTAAAAAAAAAAATATATACGTTTGGGGGTTCAACGTAGTTTTCTAGCAAAAATATTTTTTCATGTAAACAAAAAGTGTCACAAAGGGCTTTGTCTTCAAGTGGTTAGAAGAGTGGGTGATGTGTGACATAAGCTTCTAATGTTGTGCATAAAATACCAGGACAGTTCAAAACCCCCCCAAATGATCCCATTTTGGAAAGTGGACACCCCAAGCTTTTTGCTGAGAGGCATGTTGAGTCCATGGAATATGAGACTTTTTGGGAGCCTAGCCGTGTACAGGACCCCGAAAACCAATCACTGCCTTCAGTTTTTCTAAGGGCGGAAAAAGGTGATTTCACTCCTCACTACCTATCACAGTTTCGGAGGCCATGAAATGCCAAGATAGCACAAAACCCCCCCAAAATTACCCCATTTTGAAAAGTAGACACCCCAAGGTATTTGCTAAGAGGCATGGCGAGTATTTTGCAGCTCTCATTTGTTTTTGAAAATTAAGAAAGGAAAAACATTTATTTTTTCTTATTTCAAATTTTCAAAACTTTGTGACAAAAAGTGAGATTTGCAAAATAATCAACATGCCTCTTAGCAAATATCCTGGGGTGTCTACCTTCCAAAATGGTGTCATTTTGGGGGGGGGGGGGGTTGTGCTATCTTGGCATTTCATGGCCTCTGAAACTGTGATAGGTAGTGGAGTGAAATCACCATTTTACACCCTTAAAAAGCCTGAAGGCGGTGATTGGTTTTCAGGGGCCCCGTACGCGGCTAGGCTCCCAAAAAGTCTCACACATGTGGTATCCCCGTACTCAGGAGAAGCAGCAGAATGTATTTTGCCATGGCATGTGTGAGCAATATATCATTTCAACGACAACTTTGTGTAACATTTTATTTTTGGCATTTTTCAATCACTTGTGACAAAAAAATGTAATATTCAATGTGCTCAACATGCTTCTCAGCAAATGTGGTCATTTGGAGGGGTTTGTACTGCCCTGCCATTTTAACACCTCAAGAAATGAGATAGGCTAAACTAAAAGCTGCGTAAATTCCAGAAAATGTACAATAGTTTGTAAACGCTATAACTTTTGCGCAAACCAATAAATATACGCTGAAATATGTGGCTGAATGCATTTTGGCCTAAATGTATGACTAAAATTGAGTTTATTGTATTTTTTTTTTTATAACAATAAGTAGAAAATATAATTCTGTTAAAAAATTTGTCTTTTTTCGTTTATATCGCAAAAAATAAAAATCGCAGAGGTGATCAAATACCACAAAAAGAAAGCTCTATTTGTGGGAAAAAAAGGACACCAATTTAATTTGGGTACAGCGTTGCATGACCGCGCAATTACCAGTTAACCGCTTGCCGACTGCCTCCTGTACATTTACGTTGGTAGAATGGCACACAGACAGGCCTATCAACGTACCTGTATGTCCCCTTTAAATGCCTGTCTGTGTGGGCACGCTCGCGACCATGCCGCCACCCCCATGAGTCAGACCGCGGGTCCCGCGGATTCGATCGCCGTGGGTATCCCCGCGATCGTCTCACGGAGGTATAGAGCGCGGAGATGCTTGTGTAAACAAGCATCTCCCGGCTCTGTCTAGTGACAATGACACGGATCTCGGCTCCGTGTACTCGGAGTGGAGATCAGTGTCATGTGACACAGAGCCCATCCCCCCTACAGTAAGAAACACTATGCAGGGAACACTTAACCCCTACAGCACCACCTAGTGGTTAACCCCTTCACTGCCAGTGTCATTTTCACAGTAATCAGTGCATTTATATAGCACTGACGCTGTGAAAATAACAATGGTCCCAAAAATGTGTAAAAAGTGTCCAACGTGTCCGCCATAATGTCAAAGTCACGAAAAAAAAAAAATCACAGATCGCCGCCATTACTAGTAAAAACAAAACAAAAAAAATTATAAAAATGCCATAAAAACTATCCCCTATTTTGTAAAAATACTTTTTAAAACTTTTGTGCAAACCAATCAATAAACACTTATTGCGATTTTTTTTACCAAAAATATGTAGAAGAATACGTATCGGCCTAAACTGAGGGGAAAAAACGTTTTTTTATATATTTTTTGATGATATTTATTATAGCTCTATTTTTGTTTATAGCGCAAAAAATAAAAACCGCAGAGGTGATCAAATACCACCAGAAGAAAGAAAGAAAAAATAGGATGTAAATTTTGTTTGGGAGCCACGTTGCACGACCGCGCAATTGTCTGTCAGTTAAAGTGACGCAGTGTCGAATCGTAAAAAGAGGCCTGGTCTTTAACCAGCCAAAATGGTCCAGGGCTGAAGTGGTTAAAAGCGACAGTGCCAAATTGTTAAAAAAGTGCTCTGGTCGGTAAGGGGGTAAAATCTTCTGGGGCTGAGGTTTTTTTTTTTTTCTAAACAACAAAAATAGACTGACATTTTTGAAAAGAAAAATGTTTTTCTTAGTTTGTTATTACATTTTACACATAAGTAATTTTTCTTCATTGATGATGCTACACTGATAGGCTGCACTAATGAGCAGCATTGATGAGCTGCACTGATGGGCAATTATAGGCAGCACTGATCGATGGCACTGGAATTGATAGGTGGCACTGATGAGCTGTAATAATGGGCCCTGATAGGTGGCACTGATGAGCTGCACTGATAGACAGTACTGATGGGCTGCACTGATAGACAACACTGATGGGCACAGACAGGCAGAACTTATGGGCACTGATAAGGCGGCACCAATGAGGCAGCGCTGATCAATGGCACTGATGAGCTGCACTTATAGGCAGCACTGATGAGCACTAATAAGGCGGCACTTATGAGGCAGCACTGATTTGCAGCACAGATGAGCTGCACTGATGAGTTGTACTAATGGGTGGTAACTGATAGGTGGCACTGATAAGCTGCACTGGTGAGCAGCACTGATAGGCAACACTGATAGCCCCCCATACCCTCCCCAAGAGTTAACCCACTTCAGCCAGTACACTGAGCTGCACAAAGGGATAGTAACTTATCTGCCCGACTTCCCCAGCCCCATGCAGAGCTTACGGTTTTTGTTTATGTGCTTCCTACTCCTTGCTCGCAGTGGCGGCGCCTGCACTTCTTTCCTATCGAGCCGGCCTCTGGATGACGTCACGCCAGCCGGGACGTCAAGCTCCACCTGACAGGGAAGTGTGCTGGACTCAAGGGGAGGAGCACGCCCAGACTCAGCGCACTGGTACCGTGCCGCAAGAGGCCGTTCTGCAAGGCAATGTATGTAGCGGCCGCCGGCCGGCTTACTATCTGTATTGGTCCTATAATTCAGCTGTCTTGTGTCTGCAAGGCAATGTAGTGGCCAGCGGTTGGCGGCTGGAAATTGTGTCTAGAATCAATGTGTTGAGCCGATATTATGGTAGGGGCCTGGAGCTGCAGCTCCAATAGCCCCTACGTTAATCCGGCCCTGTCCCTACGAACCTCGGGAGGAACTTAGTTGAGAATGGCTAAACATTTTTTTTAACTCAACAGTAAATTTTCATCCATCCATATGCTTATGAAAAAAAAAAAGTTAATTAAACCAACTAAAACCTTGTCTCCTCTCCCTGATTAAAGGACAATTGGCCTATTGTTCTACTGCTATTAGGTTACCCAATAATGTGTATCTTCGCACAGAACCCCAGATGGAAGCACGCTAAATACCAGGATCTGCAGTAGATTTGGCAGAGCGTGGTTGCTGTAGTAAATCTTGGGCTAAATGGAGCGAAGACAGGACTGTACAGTAAAAACATTGTAATCTTTTACTGCAATGTGACAGAGTGGTCCAGGGAAGGAGAGGACTAGGATACCAGGAAAGCCAGAGAAAAGGAAGCCGCTCAGGTGTAGAAATCCTCCAAATTACCTCCTCCCAGCAGCCAAGGGTGCAAGCAATGCCAATATCAGCAAACAGGAACAAAAAAGTCTTCTGGATAGCAGCACTCCAAAAATAAAAGCCTTTATTTTAAAATTCAGGGCTATGAATAAGCACTAGTACAGTGTGAAACGCGTTAGCTAGTTTTTGACCAGTGTGACGTGATGTGCAGTGTGTATTTGGATCCCTGAATTTTAAAATAAAGGCTTTTATTTTTGGAGTGCTGCTATCCAGAAGACTTTTTTGTTCCTGTTTGCTGATACCAGGAAAGCCAGTCAGACACCCCTAGGACAAAGACTGCATTGATGTGTAGGTATTTGAGCTAGGTTTCTCCCTTGTTTCTCTCATGCAAGTGACATGACATTACTTAGATAGTCCGCCTGCCAATTGTCTACGCCCGGAATGTAGACGGCCGACAGAGCCGGCACGCTTCTTTCGGCCCACCTCAGGATGCGGGCGACCTCGGAAGCCGCAGCTGAGCTCCGAGTCCCCCCTTGATGGTTGACATACGCCACTGCTGTGGCGTTGTCCGATTGGATCCTGATGGAGTGACCCTGTAGTTTCTCCGACCATGAGGAGAGGCACAGTCTGATTGCCCGTATCTCCAGCACATTGATCGGTAAGAGGGCTTCGTCCGGAGTCCATAGCCCTTGGGCCGACAGGACTCCCCAGACTCCCCCCCAGCCCGTCAGGCTGGCGTCCGTCGTGATCACCGTCCATTGGATGGGGAGGAACAACTTCCCGGACCGAAGAGCCGGGGACCTCAACCACCACGTCAGGGACGCCCTGACCAGGTGACTCAACTGGATCTGAAGATCCAAGGACAACGGGATTTGTCCCAAGTGGACAAGATCTCTTTCTGTAAAGCCCTGGTGTGCGCTTGGGCATAAGGAACGGCCTCGAAGGAGGCCACCATGAGTCCCAGGACTCTCATGCAAAAGCGGATTGACGACCATTTTTGGGACGTCAGCACCCGTACTGCAGACTGAAGTGTCAGTAGTTTGTCTGGAGGTAGGAAGACTCTTGCCTCCAAGGAGTCCAGAATCAGACCTAGATACTCCAGACGCTGAGTCGGGACTAGAACCGACTTCTGAACGTTCAGGAGCCACCCAAACTCCCTGAGGGTCTGACTGACGATAGTCACACTTTCTTCCAATTCTGAGCCACTGTCTGCTCTTAGAAGAAAATCGTCCAGATAGCCCACAATAGCAATGCCTCGCTGTCTCAGCAAAGCTAGGACCGGAGCAAGCACCTTGGTGAACACCCTCGGTGCCGAGGCTAGGCCGAAGGGAAGAGCCACAAATTGATAGTGGACTTCGCCGACCGCAAAGCGCAGAAACTTCGGGTGGCTTGCGCAGATCGGAACATGCAAGTAGGCGTCCTTGATGTCCAAGGATGCCAGAAAATCCCCTTGATGGAGTGTAGCGATCACCGTGCGAATGGATTCCATGCGGAATTTTTGCACCTTCCTGAAGGCATTCAGGGCCTTGAGGTCCAGGATTGGCCGAACCCCGTCCTTTTTTGGAACAAACAGATTCAAGTAGAACCCCTGAAACCTCTCCTGGGACGGAACCGGCACAATTACTCCGGACCCGATTAAATCCTGTACAGCCCCCAAGAGGGCTGCCCGACGGGCAGGAAGGAGAGGGAGATTTGAGGGAAAGAATCTGTCTGGGGGCCAGGAGCGGAACTCTATTCTGTATCCTGAGGTGACCACCTCGCACACCCACCGGTCGGAGATCCGGGAGGTCCACCGATCCGTGAACCTGCGAAGTCGTCCCCCCACCCCAGAGACGGGCGGGGGCAAGACTTCACGCGGAGACGGGCTTGGGAGCCGGGTTGTTCGGCTTACGCACCCAGGGGCGCTTGTGCCCGCCAGCCGCACTGTTGTCAGTCTGGGATGGCTTACCCGTGGACTCTGACGGACGAAAAAAAAAACTTTTTTGCTGGAAAGGAAGGACCCGGTTTACGTCGGGCCTCCTTACCCTTGATAGTTTGAGGAAGGAGAGTGCTTTTACCTCCCGTGACATCCTTGATGATGTCATCCAGAGCAGCACCAAAAAGTCTACCACCCTTAAAAGGTAGATCCGTCAGGAGCTTCTTAGAGGCTAGGTCAGCAGACCAGCATTTCAACCAGATGAGACGACGCAATACCACCGCCGAGACAGAGGCCCTGGATATTAAAGGGGCCGCGTCCAACGTGGTGTCGCACACATATATCAGACCCTGCACCATCTGGTGGGCCAGAGCAATAGTGTCTGGAGGAAGGTTATACTCCTGCACAGTTTGGTGCAAAATTTTTGCCCATTCCGTGAGTGTCTGAGACACAAGGGTCGCCGCTACTACGGGCCGTAGGGCGGATCCCAACAAGGCGAACATGGCTCTACTCACCACTTCTGACCTCCTGTCAGTGGGGTCCTTAAACGCAGGAGTCCCCTCCATCGGGAGAGTGGTGGCCTTGTTTAAACGGGCGACTGGAGGGTCGACCACCGGGGGAGAAGCCCACTTTTTAAGCAGGGCGTCTTCAAAGGGGTATCTAATAGACAAACGCCGCGGGACCATAAAAGTCTTCTGCGGCTTTTCCCAGACCTGGTCAATGAGCTGGTCAAAGAAAGGTACATATGGAAAAACCTTTTTAGAAGGCTTGGTCTTAAAAGAACCAAAGGAGACTGTATCCGCCTGAGGTTCTGCGGTCGCAGCATTTAGCTTGAGAGTGTCCCTCACAGCATCAATGAGTTCACTAACAAGCGCCCTGTCATTTACTGACTCAGAACTGGAGTCTTCCTCACAAGGAATGTCCTGTTCAAAACCATCCAAATATTCAGAGCTAGGGTCCTGAGCAGCAATAGCTAGGCCCATATCTGAATCAGAGCACTCCCCTTGTGGAGATAAAGTGGGGAGAGGGCGCTTTTTTGCTCCCTTGTGCTCACACACAGCTTCCATCCTGGTCAGAAATGATTCCAGGACTGCCGACAACTGGTCCATAGGGACCGCAGGTGCTGGAGCACTGGCTGCTGCCTCTGGCATGTGAGGGGAAGCTGGTGACTCTGACTCCATAATGTCCCTCTCTGAGACCACCCACAGGCTGTGCTGACTGAAGTAGGGGAATGCCCAGGGAACCCACCAACCTGACCAGGACCGCTCGGTTCCGCTGCTCTGTCTCACTGCGCCGCGCTGCTCAGCGTGAGTGAGCTGAGAGGAGAGAGTGTGAGGAGATTCGCGCCGTTCCCAGCGGCGCTAGAGGCCAAACTAGTGCTAGAAAAACGTGCGGCTACAAGAAAATGGCCGCCACAATGTGCTCCGGCGGGCCACGGCAAGATGGCCGCCAATGTAAAAATCAGCACACACACCAAACATGGCGCCGAACGGCGCCCAGGCCCCTCACATCCAAAAACAAAACAGCCCCAGCGAATGCAGAGCAGCATGAGCCCCCCCCCAGGACAGTATGGCCCCCAGGCACCCCACACAGTACAGCGCCAGCACTAGTGAACAGAAAGTGACATTAAAAAACACAGGGGGAGACAGGGAAATCCCCCACACAAGAAACACACAGCATGTACTCACCTGCAGCCAGGAGAGACTACTTACCCGTCCCCTGAGGGACCCACTGGTGTGTTTCTGACAGAACTATCACAGTGTGGTACTGAGTACCTGTCGGCCCGGTCCACCGCAAAAGATACAGCCGGACTGTTCTATCTTGAGAGGACCGCGGAGCTGAAAGCCCACCGGCCACCCCTGGAGTCGTGGGGCATGTCGTGAACTGAGTCTCACGCACACAAGGCGAGGATCAGCACGCTCGATGGTCGGACAGGGAAGACTACAAGGATATCTTGTACCCAACCTGTTGCCCAGCCGACAGTTGATAGAAGATCTCAAAATAATAAAATAGGAAAAAAATTACAAAAGGAATAAAAATAGGTCAGGAGACTGGCTCCTGAGAGAGCCAAGTCTTCTCCTTCTGCTAGGCAGAAAAAAACTGAGGTCTGCTGACTGCAGTGGGAGGGTTATGTCCAGAGGGACCGCCCCCCTGGGCGGGGCTGTTCAGCTCTGGCTGTTTAGAATGTATGTATAACATCTCACATTCTGCCTAGGTCTTCTCCTGCAAGCAGGGACATAACCCACGTGTAAAGGTGTATAAGACACGCTGTGTCAGTCCATGGATGACAAGAGAAATAGCGATAATAAATTACAATCACTCGCAGAATTGAGCGATAGCGATTTGTGGGGAAATTCATCAAACAAAAAATCTAATGACAGCGACAATTCTGCAACTGAGCAAATTTCAGTGTTTTTGATTTGATTACATTATTGAATAATTTTTATTATAATTACATTACTATTTGTTATAATTATTTATAGTTATTTATTATATTATAATTTATTATTTTGTGTTTCAAACTTTATCATACCCGGGTTTTCTACTAGACTCTTGTTTGGTCAGGTTTAAGTAAGTAATTACTAAGAATCGCAGGCCTACAATACATAACACCATATTTTCATGCAAAATAATTGTACCGCTTTTGGTACATAATTCCAGACAGAATCATACCGCCAGGGAGGTTAAAACTCTAAAAAAAAAAATGCATTTACTCCACCTAACTGCAATAAATAGAGAATAAATGCAACCATATTGCAAAAAGGGGCAGCATAATGGGGTAGTGGTTAGCACTTTCATCTAGCAGCAAAAGGGTCATTGGTTCGAATCCCAACGACAACACTACCTGCCTGGAGTTTGAATTTTCTCCCTGTACCTGGGTTTTTCTTCCCACACTCCAAAGACGTGCTTGTAGGTTAATTGGATCCTGTCAAAAATGGCACTAGTATTAGAGTTAGGGACCTCAGATTGTAAGCTCCTTGAGGTCAGGGACTGACGTTAATGTACAATGTATATATAAAAGCACTTCTTAAATTGATGGAGCTATTTAAAATAAAATGTGCATTTGTTTTTTTCTTTTTGCATTTGAGCCTGCAAAGCATTGCAATCATCATTTGTAGTCGGAGTCTTCACTTGGAATGCGATACCCTAACTACCAAGGCCTGATGTGTGCCTTAGCCTAGCTGGTCAGTATGCCTAAAAGTGGGCATACCCTGAATATAACTGAAGAAATGAATAATGTAAATGATTATATGAAAAAAAGGGGAACGGGTGGGTGGGAACCCAGAAACCCAGCCGACGCTGAGGAGGAGGAGGGATAAATAGCCCTCAGACTCCTCCTACAAATACAGGCCAGCCTTCAAACGAGTACATTGTAGGTGGAATGCTCTGGCTGTTGGACTATTCCTCCAGCTCAGGTTTGTACTCCAGAACAGATCTTTAGTTACGGGTCTGGAGGAAGCATCAATGGACTACAAGTGCAGTAGGGTCACCACATTAGCGCTCTGTTGAAAGCTACAGTACCACTGCCAGGGTGGCAGGTGGGACTTGTACTTTTTTTTTTTTTTCTCCATTCACAACTCTGTGAATGAATAAGGAGTCACTCACAAAACACGCTAAATTCAAATTTGACAGAAACCAGGGAGGAGAAGAACCCAGATTCAGTAAGTGGGATGGAAGGCAAGTTTGGGGGTGGGGGAGCTGCAGACGGTTTCATGTTAGTGAATGTACACGGGACGTTTTTACAACCTCTCCTGAACGATTCAACTTGACAGATAGTAACCCACGTTTAAAACGTCCGTTTTGCCATGTTTATAATGCCGCGTTTGCGTTTAGAAGTGTTTTAAAAAAAAAAAATGGCCAAAAACTAAAAACGCCTGTAAACAAAAACTTGGCTACACACGGGTTACCGCGTTTAGAAGAGTTTTCCGCTTGAAATGCCTTTAAACTCAGCGTCTGGACTCATTTTTTTGCTTTCCAAAAAAAGCCTCTAAACTCAACTGCCTAGAAACGACCCAGTGTGCTGATAAGATAACAGAGGAGAGTTCAGGAGCAGTTGAAAAAAAAATGCCCAACTGCTCCTAAATGTCCGTTTACCAGCAGCATGGAACATTTGTAATCAACGTGTTAATGTTTGCAAAACCTTGGTTGTATGCATAATTGGATAATAAAGCCTAAATGTAGACAAAATAAAAACCCCACAATAATCAGCAGAAGGGGCTTACCAATAATGCGCTGTGTCATTTGCGCTGACTCTTGGTTTCCTTGAAATTCCCCACCTGCAATCTTCTGTTGTGGTGGGGGGTTAAAAGACCTGAGGGAGCTGCCATTTGCACTCATCAAGAGCGCATGCGCCCGACTATGCCCACAATGCTCTGCCATTCATAGAGGCCAGTACTACAGCTTCTATGAATGAAAGAGAATCTATGAACGGAGGATGATTGAAAAGCCCATCCCCTCCATTCATAGATGGCGTTTTAGGCATAGCAGCTTTTATGAGTTTGGCAGCCTATGATGCTCCCTCACTTCTATTAACCCCAGCCACACTGGAAGAATATGGCAGCAGGGGTGGAATAGATGGAGGAAAATTTCAAGGAAAATAGAAACCAGCAGCTCAAGGGACACAGCGCTTTATTAGTAAGGCCCCATACACACGATTAGATTTTCTGCAGATTTGTGGCTTCAGATTTACCAAAACCATGTTGTACAAGGGCCTGCCTGATTGCATACAAATTTAAACTCTTAGGCCTCATCATGCCCATTGACGTTTTTACAGGCGCGTTTTTTACAACTTAAAAACGTCTGTCCATGTTATTGTATACATTTTTCGTCCATATTTTTTTCGAAAAAAAAAACAAAAACGATGGAGCTCAAAAACGCAATCGCAGCGTTTTTGCATGTTTAAGGCTTGGCGTTTTTTTATGCTTAACGCCGATGCCAAGGAACGCACTGATCCTGGGTTTTTTTTACAGCTTAAAAACGCCTATGCTATTTGCAGCTCAAAAACGCCTAGGTGGGCATGAAGCTTTAGACCAACATGGACAGGCGTTTTTAAGCTGTAAAAAATGCGGCTGTAAAAACGTCCGTGGGCATGAGGCCTTAAAGCAGAGTTCCACCCAAAAATGGAACTTCCGCTTTAACTGCTGGTGACCCCCTGACATGGCACATTTGGCATGTAATTTTTTTTTTGGAGGGGGAGCAGGTACCCAGTTTTTACAGGCACCCAGCTCCCACTTCCTCCCCTGGCACCGAAAGTAAGTTCAGCTCTCCCCACTACCTCCCTGCAATCTTCTGGGACACGTCACAGAATATTGCCCCGGCCATTCGCAGAGTGACTCGCACATGCACCGGGTGCCCACAGTTGGAATGTCAGCGCTGCAGAGAGGAGGGGGAGAGGAGTGAGCCTTCATGCATCTGCATTGCTGGACCGTGGGACAGGTGAGTGTAATAAAAGTCAGCAGCTCCCGCCACATCACTTGGGAGCCAATGTGCATGTTTGCTGGCAACCCGCGATTGCCTGTCACAGAGCAGGGACATGGATCTGTGTGTGTAAACACACAGATCAACATCCTGTCAGGGGAGAGGAGACAGATCGTGTGTTCCTTGTACAGAGGAACACGGATCGGTCACCTCGCCCAGTTGGTTCCTCTCCCCCCACAGTTAGAATCACTCCCTAGGTAACACATTTAACCCCTTGATCACCCCCTAGTGTTAACTCCTTCCCTGCAAGTGACATTTATACAGTAATCAATGCATTTTTATAGCACTGATCGCTGTATAAATGTGAATGGTCCCAAAATAGTGTCAAAAGTGTCCGATCTGTCCGCCGCAATGTCACAGTCACTAGTAAAAATAAAAAATGCCATAAATCTATCCCCTATTTTGTAGGCGCTATAACTTTTGCGAAAACCAATCAATATACGCTTATTGCGATTTATTTTTACCAAAAATATGTAGAATACATATTGGCCTAATTTGAGGAAAAAATGCGTTTATTAAAAGAAAAAATAAATTGGAATATTAATTATAAAAAAGTGTTTTTTTTTTTTAAAACTTGTCGCTCTTTTGTTTATAGCACAGAAAATAAAAATCGCAGAGGTGATCAAATACCAGCAAAAGAAAGCTCTATTTGTGGGCAAAAAATTATAAAAATTTAATTTCGGTACAGTGTTGCATGACCGCGCAATTGTCATTCAAATATTACAGTGCTAAAAACTGAAAATTGGCCTGGGCAGGAAGGGGGTGAAAATTCCCTGTATTGAAGTAGTTAAGCTTTGACCTCATATTATACTGTTTGGGTAAATCTGAAGACAAAAATCTGCAGAAAACCTAATGGTGTGTATGGGGTCTAAGTCATGACCTTTGTGCGTTTTTTTTTTTTAACTACACTTAGGCCGGCCATAGACTGTTCGAATCTCAGCCGATTCAGCAGGCACTTTAGTTGCATGAAAGAAATTCGCAGTCTGTGGGCTGCCTTAGAATTAAATGCTAACTGGATGAATTTCATTGCTAAAACACTGCATCTTAAACAATTGCCTTTTTCCATTTAAAAAAAAAAAAGTGAAATTGGTATACTTCCTTGATTGCATTCTAGTACCGCCATCTCCACTGGCATTTTCCAGCCATTTACTTTCTGCATGTATTCACTCCAGCATCAGCTGCACATCATTGCTCAGAAAATATTCCCTAAAAGCGACAGTGGACCATAGCTGCTTATAGCCTCCACCAGAGAGCCATGTGACGGGGTGATGATGCAGGATTCCAACTGGGAGACAGTTGTCATCCTAGAAAGGGAAGTGCCTGAACAAGGACCTTTATGGTAGGATCACCAGGTATTTTTAATGAAAGAAGCAGATTAAAAAATGATTGACAACTTTTGAAATTCTATTTACATGTTAAAGCTTGAAAGAAAAAAAAAGAAAAGACCGTTTCATGGTACTTTATATGTGTGAGCATATAACGTTATGTTCCATCTTGATGCAACCTCAATTCTTGCAAGTTTTAATTATAGGGGTTACATAAACAAAATTGTAATCTATAGAACTCAAAAGCACACCATTCTAGCACATTCTCATAAACTTTAATGTCTAAAATCAATAATGCTTCAGTTCATTATATTGCTTAAAGATGCATTTCAACTTCAACTTTGGACAGATGGTCTCATTTATCACATTTTAGGATGATGCAGAATTCACAGTGGACTTGACAAATGCAAGTTGCCCAGGCACTGAAGCAGCAACGCAATCCTAAACCACATTTTCACCATTATGCTTCACAGTAGGTATGAAGTTCTTCTCTGCTGTGTGAGATGTGATAAAAGTGTACTATTGCTGATCCCAAACTACTCTGTTGGATTTATCATTCCTTAGCACACTGTTACAAAAAAAATAAAACATTTTTTATTCAATTCACTATTGTAGATGCATGCACTTTGACAACAATTGCTGCATATCCTACAATGACTGAGACTTTTTAGCATCAAATGAACAGCTCTTAGCTGAATTTGCTGGGACAGCCAGTTCTAGACAAATTAGCAGTCATCTGAAATCTATGCCACTACTTTCCTTACAGGGGACTGATTGACAAGGCATGTTAAAAAACAACCAAAAAAACAACCAAACTAAGATATCTCTTAAAACATTTTGCTGGGGAGTCTACTAGGGTACTTTTGATATTGATATGATGAACACCAGATCCTAGATATTTGATGCTAAAATAAGACAGGTTGCAGCTGCATACACCCTAAAAAAAAAAAGTGTATCCCCCCCCACCTATGACAAATCTGCATTTTTGTTATGAGAATGCATTGACCATAGTCATTTTGTGTGTCATGTGTATCACCTTTATCCATAGGCACTGTTTAAAGCGGTTGTATACCCGCTCCTACTTTTTTTTTTCATACCTGAAAGGCAAAAGGAGCTAGTATGCACCGCATACTAGCACATTATGAAATACTTACCTTAGAACGAGGTGTCGGGAACTTACCTGGTCCACGCCGAGGGAGATGTCATCTTGCCTCGGCGTGTCTTCCGGGTATCGCCGCTCCAGCGCTGTGAGTGGCTGGAGCGGCGATGTCGTCACTCCCGCGCGTCGGCAAGGTCTGGCGGCTGCCGGACTTTAGCCGAGAATCCCCGCCGCGCATGCGCTGCTGCAGTCAGCGACTCATTGCGGGGGGAATATCTCCTAAACCGTAGAGGTTTAGGAGATATTCTTTTTACCTACAGGTAAGCCTTATTATAGGCTTACCTGTAGGTAAAAGTTCAAAAACAGGGTATACAACCACTTTAAATAAAGATATGTTTGTTTAAATATGTTTAAATATGTTTAAATATGTTGAAAAAGTAAATTTCCATGGACTGTACCTTCATTCTTCACATGGCAGTATAAGAACCATTTATCTAAATAGCCGGACAGCAGTCTACTTAGGAATCTGAACAAAGTCTGAAGGGGACCAAGCAGGTAATCTTTTGTTGGCTGCTGCAGGACGGGTCTAGAAAGACTTATACATATTTCTTAGAGATATCACTGAATAAGTAAGCTTTTTTTTGGGTGAAACGCATTAGTGGGGGATATCTTAAATGCATGACTATTATTGTCTTTAAAAAATTATTCTATGTGACGCTATCAAAGTGCACGTAGTTCCTTCTAAATGTGTTGGCACACAGACAGCGCCTTGAATCACCTGCACCTGATGCAGAGGACAGAGGGGGCATAATCTGTCCTGAGAGCAGAAGGTTCCTTATATGTACAGACTGGCTATTGCAACAATGTAGCCTCCCTTTTAAGGGTGAGGGCAGAAGGGTCAGGTTGTAAAAAGTCCCCATCCTTTATGTCCTGTTGGATTTGAATGCTAATAAGGTGTTTCTAGCAGTATATAAAAGAATGCTTTGTTAAACAGTTTTACCCTACTCTGCATCCTGGGGAGAGTACAAACCCTGATTCTAAACAGGAGACAAGTCAGCTTCCATGAAGGCCTTACAGAACACAGTGCAACTCCTTTTGTTCAGAAAACTTTTTTTTTTTTTTTTAAATTCCCCTCTGGGTGACATTACAAGGATTTTAACAAACTTTGTTGCAGATTCCTACCTTTTGTTATTCTGAAGAAATCACAGTTTGTTCCTCTATGTGAGTCTAATGGGAGTGGTTTCATAATCTGTTTGATAATCAGCTGCTGCACCTGCCAAGCTCTGTAAAATAGCCTGTATCGCTTTAGACATTATTTTCTATTGGGGATATCTTACCAAAAAGTAACATTTTTGTTGCAGGGGATGCCAAAAATCTGATTTGTATCTTAGTGCAGACTTCTAGAAAATCAGTGAGCCAATCACACAAGCAGGAAATGACGTCTCAGGGGGTGGGGGGACATTCTGTACAGAACACCTCCAGGTAGCCATATTGCATTACACATTACAGAAATGTATAGAGCTGCAGATTAAAAAGGAAAAGGTAATTTTTAATAACATTCAATTACAATAGAACTTATGTCGCAATTATATACACTATATTATTACCGTATATACTGGAGTATAAGCCGAGTTTTCAGCACATTATTTTTGTTCTAAAAATGCCCCCCACAGCTTATACTCGAGTCTGTGTCCATCTTCAACTTTGTGCGCCTGATCCCGGCCAGCCGTAGGTCCCCTGGACCCCAAACTTGGCACACATATAGACCCACTCTTCCTCTACAAACGTCAGTCTAGTCACACAGCGCTGGAGATCAGGTAGGGAGATTGGGCACAGTGAGGCATGAACACAGCGAGGCATGCAGATGGACACCCTAGGCTTAGACCCCTTTCACACTGGGGCGGGCAGGAGCGGTGGCGGTATAGCAGCGCGATTTTCAGCGCTGCTATACTGTCATTACCGCGGTATGCGGTCGCTAGGGGGGTTAATTTAACCCCCGCTAGCGGCCGAAAAAGGGTTAATACTGCCCGCAAACCGCGGCTATTGCCGCGGTTTGCGGGCGGTATTACCGCGCTGTCCCATTGATTTCAATGGGAGACCGCGGTAAAGGAGCGGTGAACACACCGCTCCTTTACCGCTGTAAAGAAGCGGCTAGCAGGACTTTTGGAGCGGTCCTGCTAGCGCACCGCTTCAGTGTGAAAGCCTTCGGGCTTTCACATTGAAGGCACAGGGCAGGATTTTTTCATGCGGTATAACAGCGCTATTATTAGCGCTAAACCGCATGAAAAACGCCCCAGTGTGAAAGGGGCCTTATACTCTAGTCAATACGTTTTCCCAGTTTTTTTTGTGGTAAAATTAGGAGCCTCGGCTTATATTCGGGTCAGCTTATACTCTAGTATATACAGCATTTCTTTATTGCCTATTTTTCCCCATGAAAGTGGAGTTACCCTTTAAATACCAGCCCTGAGAGGCAAAGCTTTCCCCATTCTATATTTTAAAGTAGGTGCAAGTCCTAGCTGAACAATAATTCGTTTTCTAAAGCACCATGCATTAAAAATAACTGCCATTTAGTTTTCCAACTCTTTTTCATCCATTGTTGAATTTCGCTGCTGATCTGCTGTACTCCTTGTAGCCACTTCCTGACTACATGCACTTCAGTAAGACCCCTTTCACACTGAGGGCATATTGCAGGCGCTATATCGTTAAAAATAGCGCCTGCACTCCGCCCTTAACCACTTAACGACCGCCCACCGCCGATTTACGTCGGCAGAATGGCACCGACAGGCAGAATCACGTAGATCTGCAGTGAGCGGCCGTTAAGTGTTCGGGAGCGATCAGGTATGAGGGGGCGGCCGCTCGATTCCGCCCCCCCCTCGCGATCGCTCCCGGCGAATGAAATTGCTTCCTCCTGCCTGAAATGTAAACACAGGCTGGAGGAAGTGATGTCATCTCCCTCGCCGCGGTCTTTTCGTTCCCGGCGCCGAGGAAAGAAGAAGCAGGTTAGTGCACCAACAGTCCACTGACACGTAGGTACACATAGGCACACAAATCACCCCCCAGTCACCCCCAGATCACCCCCCAGGTCACCCCAAAGCCCCCAATCACAGTGTCACTGATTGAAGTGATCATTTATTTTACTGATCACTGCATTTAGTGTCATCTGTGATTGTAAAAAGTTGCAGGGCAGTTAGGATTAGGCCCCTTTAGGTCCAGGGTAGCCCCCTAACCCCCCATAATAAAGGTTTAACCCCTTGATCACCCCCCAGGTAACCCTTTCACCCCCTAACTTCAGCGTCACTAAGCGATTGTTTTTCCGATTGCTGTATTCGTGTCGCTGGTGTTTTAGATAGGCAGTTATTTTTTTTTTAGGTTCGCCGCAGGTTTTTATTAGTGTCAGGTACCCCCATATATTATTTTAACCCCCTGATTGCCCCTAGAGTTAACCCTTTCACCAGTGATCGCCGTATAAGCGTCACTGGTGTCACTGGTTAGCCAGTAAGTTATTTAGGTTACCCGTCAGGTTTTTATATAGTGTCAGGTACCCCCATATTTAACCTAATAAAGGTTTTAACCCCCTGATTGCCCCTAGTTAACCCTTTCACCAGTGATCACCATATAAAGGTTACGGGTGACGCTGGTTGATTAGTTTGCTTTTTATAGCATCAGGGCACCCGCCGTATATAACCCAATAAAGGTTTAACCCCCCTGATCGCCCGGCGGGTGAGATCAATTAGGTTTTAGCGCCAGAGAGGGTCTGCGTCGCCCCAGGCAGTGTTAGGTTAGTGCCAGTAACGCTAACACCCACGCGCAAAGCATACACCCCCCTTAGTGGTATAGTATCTGATCAGATCTATACTAGCATCCCCAGCGGTTTAGGGTTCCCAAAAACGCAGTGTTAGCGGGATCAGCCCAGATACCTGCTAGCGCCTGCGTTTAGCCCCTCCGCCCAGCCCAGCCCACCCAAGTGCAGTATCGATCGATCACTGTCACTTACCAAACACAACACACATAACTGCAGCGTTCGCAGAGACAGGCCTGATCCCTGCGATCGCTAACAGTTTTTTTGTAGCGTTTGATATCTTTGCTGACGACAGTCAGGTGCTTTTTTTCCTGTGAATCTTACTAGTGTACCCCTAAATTTAGAGCCCAAAATGGCAAGACGAAGGTACACTAGTAAAGAGGCCTACGAGATTCTGAGCATGACAGATAGTGAAGAGGAGGTCACGTATCTGTCAGATTCAGGCTCAGAATATCTTCCCGTAGAAGACAGTGACGTCAGCGGCCCCACGTCAGATAGCTCTGACGACGAAGTTGAGGTCCCTGCTAAGGTCAGGTGTACCCGATCCCGATCTTCTGAGGTTGTTGAGGAGCAAGAACCGCAGGTCTCTCGTATCATGGAGCAGAGTAGTACTAGCGCCGCTATTCCTTCTGGTGAACTGGCAAGCACCAGCGGCCTAGTACAGCCTGGACGTACATCCAGCACTGCAGTAACACTTGGTGACGTGGCGAGTCCCATAAGTGCAGTTCAAGCTGGCGAGGTGGCAAGCACAAGTAGTGTCCCGCTGCCACCAAGAAGACAAAGGCAGGCCCGCCGTGCCCATACTGCCCTTCCTGCAGAATTCGCCTATCCTGATTGGGTCCCCACCACTTCTGCAGAACCCGTACTTCCCCCATTCACTGCCCAACCCGGTATTCAGGTGGAAACAGCTGATTTTATTCCAATTGATTTTTATTCGCTGTTTTTCACGGAAGATCTCTATAGATCTATTGAGGACCAGAGTAATTTATATGCTGGTCAATTTATCGCCGCTAATCCCCAGTTGCCTAAAATTGCCAGAAATTGGAAACCAATTACGGTTTCCGAATTTAAGACCTTTCTGGGCCTTTCCCTCAACATGGGCACACATAAATTTCCGTCATTGCGTGCTTATTGGTCCACGCACCCAATTGACCACATGCCCGTGTTCTCTGCCTCCATGTCCAGGGCACGATACGAGCAGATTTTGCGGTTCATGCACTTCAACGACAATGAACTTTGTCGTCCACGTGGGGACCCTGAATACGACCGGCTCTATAAAATTCGGCCCCTCATAAACCACTTCAACGAACGTTTTGCAGCCTTGTTTACTCCCGATCAAGTTGTCTGCGTTGATGAGTCCCTGATTAAATTTTCTGGCCGCTTGTCTTTCAAGCAGTACCTTCCCAGCAAGCGTGCCAGATACGGGGTCAAGCTCTACAAGTTCTGTGACAGGGCAACAGGCTATGTAGTGAACTTTACGGTTTATGAGGGAAAAGATAGTCAGATTGAGTCGGTCAACTGCCCGGATTACATAGGGAGCGCTGGCAAGATAGTGTGGAACTTGGTGTCACCCTTATTCGGAAAGGGGTACCACTTGTATGTGGACAATTATTACACGAGCGTGCCACTGTTTAGTCACTTGTTTGATCATCAGATTGGAGCATGTGGCACCGTGCGACCTAATCGCCGGGGCTTTCCCCAGCGGCTTGTAGATTCCCGTCTTAGGCTGGGGGAGAGAGCCTGCTTGAAGTGTAATAACTTGCTCGCTATGAAGTGGAGGGACAATAAGAATGTTTTCCTTCTTACCTCCCTTCATGCAGACACGACAGTCCAAATTCGTACGGCGACTGGTGTTGTGGAGAAACCCCTCTGTGTCCACGAATATAACCAAAATATGGGAGGGGTGGACCTAAACGACCAGTTGATGGCGCCGTATCTAATTGACCGTAAGGCGAGACGCTGGTACAAAAAAGTGTCTCTATCATTATTCCAATTGGCTTTGCTGAACACTCATGTGCTATACAGAGCTTCAGGCGGGACGTTATCTCTTCTAAAATTCCAGAATGAGATAGTCACAGAACTCCTGTATCCAGGCGGTTCTGCACCTCACCATCCCCTACCAAATGCAGTAAGCCGGCTGCATGAGAGGCATTATTCGTATGTCCTCCCGAGTACCCCTACCCAAAGCCACCCCCAAAAAAGATGTCGTGTCTGTAGCAAGCGCGGATTTAGGCGTGACACCCGTAGTTTTTGTCCACTCTGTCCTGACAAGCCTGGTCTTTGCCAAGGTGAATGTTTTGAACGCTACCACTCAAAAGTGAAGTTTTAGCGTAGGGTACAGCATTTCACAGACAAGGACACACTTGCACAGGGTCTCCCAAGATGCCATTACATTTTGAGAGACCCGAACCATTACAGTTGTAAAGTTAAAAAAAAAAGTGTAAAAAATAAAAAAGAAAAACGTAAAAAACAAAACACAAAAAAATATAAAATAAAAAAACCAAAAATAGTTGTCGTTTTATTGTTCTCTCTCTCTCTCTCTATTTTCTCTCTATTGTTCTGCTCTTTTTTACTGTATTCTATTCTGCAATGTTTTATCATGCTTGCTTTTCAGGTATGTAATTTTTTGTTTTCAGGTGCGCCATTCAACTGCAGCGCGGATCTATTTATCTTGACAGCAACAGCGTTTGCTCCCACGATACATAAAGCCGTGACTCCAGTGCTGTAGGAGGTGATTTCACCACCACAGTTAAAAAAAAGAGCATATATGCCGAAGCATGGGGGCAGCAGGGGCGGAGGAGCGATTTTGCTCCTAATGCCGCGTATATACGGTCGAAATTCCAACGGAGGCTTGCCCGTGGAAAAGTCCGACCGTGTGTACGCGGCATAACCTTTTATGCCGCGTACATACGGTCGAAATTCCGACGAAGGCTTGACCGTGTGTACGCGGCATAACTTTTTTGCGGGAGGATGCCCCCATGCTTCGGCATATATGCCCATCATTAGAAGTGGGTGGATGAAGGGAGGTATTCTAATGGTGGGCATACCCACCAATCAATCTCTTTTTTTCGTTCAGCCAATAGGCTGTATGAAAAAAAAGATTACAATACATGTCCAACAAGGACCAGCAACGTACTGGTATGTTGCTGGACTTTGAATGTTTATACCAGAATGATGCCTGCGGGTTTAGGTATCATCTTGGTATCATTCTTTTCAGCCAGCAGCCGGCTTTCATGTAAAAGCAATTCTAGCAGATAATTAGCCTCTAGACTGCTTTTACAAGCAGTGGGAGGGAATGTCCCCCCCCCCGGATATAAAAAGCGCCATTGGGAAATTGGGAAAGCATTTTATCACACCGATCTTGGTGTGGTCAGATGCTTTGAGGGCAGAGGAAAGATCTAGGGTCTAACCCCCCAATTTTTTTCAAAAAAAGAGTACCTGTCACTACTTATTGCTATCATAGGGGATATTTACATTCCCTGAGATAACGATAAAAATGGTAAAAAAATAAAATATGGAAGGCACAGTTTAAAAAAATAAAAAAGCCAAATAAATAATAATAAAAAAAAAAAAAAAAAAAAAAAAAAAAAGCACCGCTGTCCCCCCCTGCTCTTGCGCAAAGGCGAACGCAAGCGTCGGTCTAGCGTCATATGTAAACAGCAATTGCATCATGCATGTGAGGTATCACCGCGAAGGTCAGATCGAGGGCAGTCATTTTAGCAGTAGACCTCCTCTGTAAATCTAACGTGGTAACCTGTAAAGGCTTTTAAATGCTTTTAAAAATGAATGTAGTTTGTCGCCGCTGCGCGTTTGTGCGCAATTTTAAAGCATGTCGTGTTTGGTATCCATGTACTCGGCCTATGATCATCTTTTTTATTTCATCAAACATTTGGGCAATATAGTGTTTTTTAGTGCATTAAAAATAAAAAAAGTGTGTTTTTCCCCCAAAAAATGCGTTTGAAAAATCGCTGCGCAAATACTGTGTGGAAAAAAAAATGCAACACCCACTATTTTAATCTGTAGGGCCTTTGCTTTAAAAAAATATATAATGTTTGGGGGTTCAACATAATTTTCTTGCAAAAAAATTTTTTTTTTCTTGTAAACAAAAAGTGTCAGAAAGGGCTTTGTCTTCAAGTGGTTAGAAGAGTGGATGATGTGTGACATAAGCTTCCTAATGTTGTGCATAAAATGCCAGGACAGTTCAAAACCCCCCCAAATGACCCCATTTTGTAAAGTAGACACCTCAAGCTATTTGCTGAGAGGCATGTTGAGCCCATTGAATATTTTTTTTTTGTCCCAAGTGATTGAATAATGACCAAAAAAAAAAAAATGTACAAAAAGTTGTCACTAAATTATATATTGCTCAAACATGCCATGGGCATATGTGGAATTACACCCCAAAATACATTCTGTTGCTTCTCCTGAGTACGGGGATACCACATGTGTGGGACTTTTTGGGAGCCTAGTCGCGTACGGGACCCCAAAAACCAAGCACCGCCTTCAGGATTTTTATGGGTGTAAATTTTTGATTTCACTCCTCACTGCCTATCACAGTTTCGGAGGCCATGGAATGCCCAGATGGCACAAAACCCCCCCAAATGACCCCATTTTGGAAAGTAGACACCCCAAGCTATTTGCTGAGAGGTATGTTGAGTATTTTGCAGATCTCGCTTTTTGTCACAAAGTTTTGAAAATGTAAAAAAAAATGTCTTTCTTAATTTTCAAAAACAAATGAGAGCTGTAAAATACTCACCATGCCTCTCAGCAAATAGCTTGGGGTGTCTACTTTCCAAAATGGGGTCATTTGTGGGGGTTTTGGGCTATTTTGACATTTTATGGCCTTCAAAACTGTGATAGGTAGTGAGGAGTGAAATCAAAAATTTATGCCCTTAGAAACCTTGAAGGCGGTGCTTGGTTTTTGGGGTCCCGTACGCGGCTAGGCTCCCAAAAATTCCCACATGTGGTATCCCCGTACTCAGGAGAAGCAGCAGAATGTATTTTGGGGTGTAATTTCACATATGCCCATGGCATGTGTGAGCAATATATCATTTAGTGACAACTTTGTGCAAAAAAAAAAAAGTTTGTCATATTCCCGCAACTTGTGGCAAAATATAAAATATTCCATGGACTGAACATGCCTCTCAGTAAATAGCTTGGGGTGTCTACTTTCCAAAATGGGGTCATTTGGGGGGGTTTTGTGCTATTTTGGCATTTTATGGTCTTCGAAACTGTGATAGGTAGTGAGGAGTGAAATCAAAAATTTGCGCCCTTAGAAATCCTGAAGGCGGTGCTTGGTTTCCGGGGTCCCGTACGTGGCTAGGCTCCTAAAAAGTCCCACACATGTGGTATCCCCGTACTCAGAAGCAGCAGAATGTATTTTGGGGTGCAATTCCACATATAACCATGGCATGTGTGAGCAATATATCATTTAGTGACAACTTTTTGTAATTTTTTTTTTTTTTTTTGTCATTATTCAATCACTTGGGACAAAAAAAAAAATATTCAATGGGCTCAACATGCCTCTCAGCAATTTCCTTGGGGTGTCTACTTTCCAAAATGGGGTCATTTGGGGGGGTTTGTACTGCCCTGCCATTTTAGCACCTCAAGAAATGAGATAGGCAGTCATCAATTTAAAGCTGTGTAAATTTCAGAAAATGTACCCTAGTTTGTAAACGCTATAACTTTTGCGCAAACCAATAAATATACGCTTATTGACATTTTTTTTACTAAAGACATGTGGCTGAATACATTTTGGCCTAAATGTATGGCTAAAATTGAGTTTATTCGATTTTTCTTATAACAAAAAGTAGAAAATATCATTTTTTTTCAAAATTTTCGGTCTTTTTCTGTTTATATCGCAAAAAATAAAAATCGCAGAGGCAATCAAATACCATTAAAAGAAAGCTCTATTTGTGGGAAGAAAAGGACGCAAATTTCATTTGGTTACAACATTGCATGTCCGCACAATTTACAGTTAAAGCAGCGCAGTGCCGAATCCCAAAAACAGGCCTGGTCCTAATGGCCCGAAATGGTCCGGGGCTTAAGTGGTTAAACAGCTGTTACATTCACTCCAGTGTGAAAGCACTCGGGCTTTCACACTGGAACATTGCGCTAGCAGGACAGTAAAAAAAAAAAAGTCCTGCTAGCCGCATCTTTGGAGCGGTGTGTTTACCGCTCCTGCCCATTGAAATCAATGGGACACCGCGGCTATAGCGCCCGCAATGTGCTGCTTCAGCAGGGCATTGTGGGCGGTTTTAACCCTTTCTCGGCCGCTAGCAGGGGTTAAATGCACCACACTAGCGGCTGAAATGCGCCGCAAATCCGCCCATAGCGTCGACGGTAAGAAAATAAAAAATAGCGGTGTTTTACCGCCGACGCTATGGGCGGCTCAGTGTGAAAGGGGTCTAAAGGCTGTATGTCATTTCTCAGGACTTCCTGATGGTCACACCAATGAACCAGGTCTGTGCAATGTGTGTTGAAAAAGCAACTCGTCTCCATTGAAAGCCTTTGTGACATGGGACAAGCAGGGCTATCTTCCCATATCATGTCCTCCTCTTATCTCCTCCATCCCATGTCCCCATCCTCCAGTCCCATCTCATGTCCGCCTCTTACAATCTCATCTCATGTCTTACTCATTCCCATGTCCTCCTCCTGTCCCATCTCCTCCATCCCATGTCAGTAGGGCAGTGAACTGTGTTGCACATACGTTAAATTTGCACAATTATGCACTTTACTTGCAATATACAGTGATTAGATGTTAGAAGCATCATTTAGATTTATAGTTTACATTTGTGGTCACTTGTGCGTATATTAACATTGAGGATAGTTGAGGTTGCTATGCAGACCAGCACTTATCTTAATATATTTCTATATTGATATTTTTTTTTTAATAACTGAGTAGCAGCTGTCCAGTTAATTATTGTATGCACACACATCTGTGGTGCTGTTATTCATTATTAGTGAACTGTGTCAGTAGTTTTTGTATTTTTTTTTAGGGCCCCTGGCAGCAGAAAGAAGTGATAAATTAGCAAAAATGTACAGATTTGCATGGAAGATTGGTAGAATTCAGCAATCTATAACAGTCCCTCCATGAGGCAATCACAGTGATGTCCCCCAGACTTGATATTAGGGATTCTGTATACTTGCTGGAATATTTGTGCAGCACTCTGTAGTGATCAAAAGACTGGATCAGGCTCACATAGATCATAAGCATAGCAGCAAGCATAATGAATGGAGATTAGATGGGAGCATGAAGACCATAGACACAAAGCAATGACAGGACAGATTCTAGAATTAGCAGACCCACATGAAGTTACCTGGGGGGGGGGACACAAATTGTGAGATATCAAAGTAATCCAGCCACTACCTGTAAAATAGAGTTCCACTAGGCGTGCGTGTGTGTGTGTGTGTGTGTGTGTGTGTGTGTGTGTGTACAGACACAGCTACTCACCAGCATCTGCAGGGGGGGAGCCAGGACATTGATGCAGAAAAGGGGTAGAAGGGAGTCCTGTCATTGCATGCCGATGACTGGAGGGGCGTGTCAGGGACAGAGAAGTGCTCTTCCTGCCAATCACCTCTGATCCCACCCCATCTGCTGTCTGGATGAGCTCCATGGCATGTGAGCAATCTCTGCCTCATCCAATCTGATGTGATGGAGATCAGGTGCTGGGGGGGGGGCGGCAGGAGAAGATCAGATTAGACCAGCAGAGGGCCCCCACCTAGTTACAGTCTTGTTCCTGGGCACCAGGAGCCGTCTCATGGCCTTGAGACCCCCTCTACTTTCAGCCACACTTCCTGGTTGCCAGGGAAACACCACAGGCGCCACCAATTAGACACCTTGGGATGCACTTCTGCTGCGATTGGTGGAGGGGGAGGCTTGGCGGAAACGAGCAGCTACTGTGGCTGTCAATCATCCAGCCTTCAGGCAGCGGATGGAAATGCCTCCAGGGCCCTGATCCGCTCGAGACATCCGGGCCTCCTACATGAGTGTGGGTTGTACCCCCTGATGGCTGCCCTGGTGACAAGTAAGCTTCCATAAAGAACCTTAGAGCCTCACAATGAGCTCACATTCTTGATAGGACAGAATCCAAAGTAAATAACAGCACACTTCCATCCCTGATAGGATGTAGAATAGTGCAACTTTACCCAACTAAACAATATCCGTTTTCTAAAGGCACAGAGTTTTAATAAATGTCATTATGTTTTGCACTCTGTGCAACCACTTCCTGTCCACATGAACTCCAGTGATGGCTGCATTTCATTTCTCATGGTTGGTTTCCCGATGGTGACAACAGTGAACCAGGGTCAGCAATATGCATTGAAACATCCATTTATCTCCATCAGAATCCCACACAACGCAAGACCACAATTGGGAGACAGGGACAGGAGCATTGTGACCCTACAACAGGAAGCATCTAAACAAGGACCGTAAGGCAAGATCACCAGGTATTAATTTAATAAAAAGGTGCAGATTTAAAATTACATTATCATGTTAACATTTATATGAGATTTTAGAGATTGGGTTTACATTTACTTTAAGGCCTCATTCATATGGGTGGCTATAGAGCAGTTAAAAAAAAAAAAAAAACACAACAAAAGAAGCCACGCTGCAAAGCAAGCCAAGCAGTTAGCTCCTGGTTTCTGGTGCAGTATTACATTGAGATAACAGAAAATCACAGGCATTTAGCAGGTGGCAGTATCACCTCTTGAATGCCTGGTAGCCACTGTCTCCATCATCCTCTGAAAAGCCACCCGCCACGGATAACTTTTCAAAAGGGATGTTAGCGAGTGCCACAGGTGTGAATGAGCCCCAAAAGTGGAGATTCAGATTCTTACACATGGTCACTACTAACTAGCTCTCTTCTG